>OX451738.1:410763353-411093558 GCA_948472305.1 Vicia faba
ATCTTGACTGGTGAGAGAATTGAAGTTGGCATCAAAAATGGGAAGATTCAAGAAGCTACATCGTCTGACGCTCAGAAAAAGCCTTACAGTGGGAAGAAAGAGTCCAATGTTGTGTACAATCAAAAGAATCGTCGTGACCAACACGTAGGGGCAGTCTTGATCTCTGGTTCTGCGTCACACTGACAGCAGCAAAAGGGAAATCAACGAAGGTCGGACGAGCCTAAAAGACTGTTCACCAACATCAACATGCCATTGTCACAAGCATTGCATCACATGTTGAAGATGAATCTGATTACGGTGATAAACCCTCCTCTGAACCCTAAGACTTCCTCTCCTAACTACAACCCAGATACAAGGTGTGCTTATCATTCTGGTAGCCCGGGGCACGATACTAACGATTGTTGGGCGCTGAAATACAAGATTCAGAATATGATTGACGCTAAGGAGATCGAATTCGAGCCTCCTGAGACTCCCAATGTGACCACTGCTCCCTTGCCAAAAAATGGCTAGGATTGAGAGACTTTTGTTCATTTGAATTCTGAAGTTGTATTTTTCTTTTCTTATTCAAATAATTATCATGTTAAACTCTTTTATTTCATTAATGCATTACACGTGTCTGTTTTGAATCAATTGTTTTCACTATGCTTAAAATTGCTTCATTTTTTATGATGTTCAACTCTCGATAAAATTCTAAACCTTCTGAGGGAGGATGACGAAAATGATACCACGATCTTTACAGTATGCTTTTGAATAGACCCCGCTGATGAGGTACAGGCATTGTTTCAAATCCTAAACAGTGGAGTTATAAGGAAGATAATCCCTAGTCAACCCCTTTGAGCCAAAGAAGTTGGAGTTTTAAAACCCTTAATCACAACCCGGGGCAGGGTAGTTTTCTCAGTTTAATCAAGGTGCACAATGAATGGCATCAAAGAAGTCCTTCCGAGACAAAAGACGGTGATGGTACCGTATAATCGTAAGGACAGGCAGTCATTGTCTCTCAAAATAAAAGCCCAATAAGTCAAAACCTATGAAAGAGACTTACAAAAAAACTGGGGCATCCCGCTGACTGTAATCACAAAAGAAACATTTCAAGCAAAAAGACAGGGATAATGAAATAAAAAAGAAAGAGATCCTACAAACTCTCAACAAAATGACTGCCTGTTCAAAATAAATTGTCAGTACCCAAACCATCACCGGAATATCAGAGCAAAGACTCAAACAAGATCTAATGCACGATTAGCTGAGTTTAGGATCGAAGAATATCACGAAGAGCGGGTGGGTACAAATAAATTTGGAGCCTTTATCCTTTGTTTCTTAAACCGTGAACCAGACCACGTCATAACCCTTAAAAGTCCTAGCTGAAGCATGGGTTAGTTCGAAATCATGTTGTTACAAAAGGTATCCTGACTCCTGTAGGGCTTGCTGTAAAATCCTGAGTTGACATCACATTTTACAAAAATTCACTTGTTTTATTAAAAACTGCATTTTCAAAGAACTTCAAAACAGACATAAGCTTTGCATTCTTAAAATAATATTGTTTGCATATGACTATTTGTTCAACAGCAGAGAAATTCGCACGACGAATATCTAGTGAACAAAAACCTTCTCAATAAAAAGGATCACCTCAAGTGGAAAAACACTTCCAATCAAGGGGCATGGCATGATCATTGTCCATCATCTGGGGCAGTCAAGTCAAGATTCAAGGAATCTCTCAAAATGCCAAATAGCCAGGGGAAAATCTCCATCTGAATCAATTGGGGCAGTGGACGTGAATGCCAGCAACGAATCTTGCATGATCAACGAAGATCTTCTGGTAGTATGGCAACACAACACTACCGACAGTGACAACTCCCTGCACTCTGAGAACGTGGACATAGTCAAAAAATACTACGCGTAATCAAAGACCCGCTAGGTTGACTGGCCTAGACAAAAATAAGGGCTTCCCGGCGAACCAAAGGGTTCGGGCAAAAATAAGGGATGAAAATGAAAAATCTGTACACGTGACAAGTCGAAAACCTGAAAAGGCGGCTTGGGCAAAAAAGGGTATCCCGATGGACTGAAAACCCGAAAGGGCGGTCCAGGCAAAAGTTAAGGATCAAAAGCATACGACTATGTCCCGTCATCTCGTCACTTGCCTACCAGAAGAAGATTTGTCAATCGGCAGTTATCAAGCACCTCATAGGCCTTCTTCTCCCGCAGAAACTGGGGCAATAAGAATTGTCCGAACTGTACAAGCTGCTCTGTCCACCAGGTACAAGGTAGATTCAGCTAAAGAATATGACCAAGATACCTTCACTCCCCACAGAGTAAGACAGTAATGGAAGCTTTCCCCACTGAGACTTGCAACTATGAACGAATCAGCCATACTCTCCCCCAAGCAGAGTTGGTCTACCATCCGCCTTAAAAAGATTGGGTATCCCCAGAAGGTCTCAATATTCACCAGTGTAGTATAAGGATATTCCCCCAACAAGCATAAGAGTATCCCTGGCAGTCTTAATATTCCTCAACGGAATATAAGAATGTTCCCCGGTGGAATACAAGATACCCCCAGTGGAGCCATCTCCCCAGCGCAGTCTAAAAAAGTTTCCCCAATGGAGTTGAATCATCTTCCCCAGTAGATTCTGGAAGCTTGTCCCCTGCAGAATAAAAACGCATCTTCTCATCCAAATTCAGAGGTTATCCCCACAAGAGTCTAACTGGGTTATCCTCAGCGAATTGCAGCTGAAAGGTCATCCCCATCGAAGTTCTTTCTATCCCCAGCAGAGTTCATCATTAAAATCCCCAACAAAGCTTATCAACGGAATCCCCAGCGGAGTTATCATTGAAATCCCAGCAAAGCATCTCTTCCCACAGAGTAATTCCCCACAGAGTAATCTCTTCACCAGGGTTATTCCCCAACGGAGTTATCTTGTCCTACAAGTTTATTCTTGCAACCCTCTTCGTGCATCATCCTCAGCGGAAACGAAGAACTCAACACTATTCTCCAGCAGCTCCGGGATTTATTTTCCCCAGCTAAAAAAATCAAATCTTCATACATCATGACATGCATACGCATCATACAACACAAATCTCATTTATTTTGAGAACATCGTGACATCATGCATTTCATACATCATGACATTGCATACAGCTAACGTTTTACCTTTTTCAGGAAAAGGTCAATCAAAAGATGGCTACCATCAACCTTTCTTAAGTTCCAGATGAATACCTGTAACAAGCCAGGAAAATATCTGTGGACGATTGATTGTAGATTAATACCTGTAACAAGCCAGGAAAATTATCTACACGAAGAGATTGTAGGTTAATACCTGTAACAAGCCAGGAAAACCACCTACACAAAGAGATTAAAGACTAACACCTGTAACAAGCCAGGAAGATCTTCAGTTCTCAGGTCAGAGATTAATACCTGAAACCATCCAGGACAACTATCTCATTGACCAACCTTTTCAAGTTCCAGATTAATACCTATAACAAGCCAGGAAAACATCTGCAGACGACTGATTGTAGGTTAATACCTGAAACCAGCCAGGAAAACCACCTACACGAAGAGATTGAAAGTTAATACCTGTAACAAGCCAGGAAAACTATTTTTCTTTCTCAGGTCAGAGATCAACACCTGTAACCAGCCAGGACAACTATCTCATCGGCCAATCTTTCCAAGTCCCAGTTTAATACCTGTAACAAGCCAGGAAAAGTCTGTGGACGACTGATTGTAGGTTAATACCTGTAACAAGCCAGGAAAACCATCTACACAAAGAGATTGAAGATGAACACCTGTAACAATCCAGGAAGATCTTCATTTCTCAGGTCAGAGATTAATACCTGAAACCAGCCAGGACCGTATCTCCTTGACCAACCTTGTAAGCTCCAGATTAATACCTGTAACAAGCTAGGAAAATTCTGTGGACGACGGATTGTAGATTAATACCTGAAATCAGACAGGACAATTATCTACTTAACCATCATGAAGAAACCCTACACCGGTTCCTTCTCTCTTTCAGATGAAGTTTTACACGGACTCATCATCAGGACACCCTACACAGGTTGCTTCTTTCAACTTACAAAGTTACAATTCAACAAACAATCTCCAGATGGCATCTATAAGCCCATCCTTCTACCAACAATCTCCAAATGGCATATGTAAGCCCATTCCCGACATCACATTGTTGATACTACACCATGCGAGTGCAAATTTCTGGGTACTTTAGTGTTCAATCATCTTCCACCTTCGGATCACGAAAGGCACGCAAGCCAATCTACATCCTCAGGTTTAAGAAGATTGAACAGGGGCAACTGTTGTACCCCAAAATTTTCCCTCCCATATTCCTCAAGATTTGTCAAGAATGATCTTCAAATTGCTCAAGATTGCTCAAGGGTTGTACAGTCAAAACACGTCCTTAGGCAGTCAATTCAAAATTAGGGTTTTGGTTCTTTTAAGGAATCTGGGGTTTTTCAATGGTTCAATCAAGTATCATAGGCCTCTATACATTCTCAAGCACCTACATGCCAAGTTTCAAAACTCACAGTGCCAGTTTGCACAGTCAAAAGCCCCATTTGATCTATAGTCAACTGTAAGGGCAAAATGGTCATTTTGCAGTCAAAAGTCAGAATTCTTGGTCAACATATTATTTTTGAGTTCACAATCATCATTTGATCAATTCTTGATCATGATCCCACAAGAATAGCTCAAAAATCATCAAGATGCAAAAGTTACTATTTTTGGACAGCAGAAAAGTCAACTGTACTTTGACAAGGGCATAACTCTTTCATGGTTTATCAGAAAAATTCCATCCAAAGCTCATTTTGAAGAGGATGAAATTTCCTACAATCCATCTTCACACTCCAAGATCAATAAATTCCCTCACACAAAGTTACAAATTTTTACATTATAGGTCAATTTCAAAAGTCAACAGAAGTACACTTTGAGTCAAAGGCCATAACTTGAGATTGGTAAATCTAAATGACATGGGACCAAAAGCATTGGTTAGAGGACTTCAAGGGCTTTCCAAAATGTCCAAGAACATGGTCATATGATCAAAATTGAGCAAGTTATGCATTGGAGAAGTTGGGCAATTTTCATGAATTTGCAAAAGTCAACTTTGCTCAAAAAACCTTCTTTTTGCTAATGGGCCTCAAATCTCTTCTTAAAACTTCACCCATGACCTATGCACGACCCACCAAGTTAAATTGGATTTATTTTCTTAAATTTATTGATTAAATGGACTTTTAATACATATTAATTCATTTAATTAATTTAAATCATAAGAAAATAAAAGATTTGATTCTTAAATCAATTTGTGAACCAAATTTGATCCAAATATGCTGACCAATTTGTGCACAAGCTAAAAGATACAAAAATGTCCAATTTTGGCAACTTGTTCAATCATGAAAAATCAAGAATATTTGATTTATCAATCAAAGATTTAATCTTCAATGCACATGGGTATGGGTCCAAATTTTGACCTAAACTCATTGCCTTATATGCAAGCAAGCCAACCATAACCTAATACACGACTGAAAGACTGCAGAACGGCCATATCAATTTCAAGAATTTTCAAGAAAACTCAAAACTTGTTCTTGCAATCTAGGCCAATTCAAGGCGCCTTGTCCATCCAAACGCATTGCAGGAGGTACCAGGATTGATTTGCAATCAAATTCAAGCACTAAAGCTCAAGGAATCACGAGATACCATCTCACAGTTTGCACTTCCTATTCAAAACTGTATCTCTTAATTCATACGCATTTGACATGTTTTTGTGATTGATTTGCATTGCTAGAGATCATACAAAGCTAATGGAATGATTAAATTGAACCATAGTGCCCTGAATCGAGAGATGCCATGATTGAATTTCTAGGGTTTTCAAGCTTTCAAATAGGGCTTTCCAGACCAGGAAAAATTGGAACCAATGGGATACATGGTTGAAATCGTGAGACCAAGACGATTCCAACACATACCTCGCGAAATATTTATATTTACTGTGTGTCTATTCGCTATTTTTCGTGCAGGGAGGTAGTGGAGGTTAAAAACCCCCGCTATCTAATTCTATTTTATGCATGACCAAGGTTGAAGATGAGGACGTGTTGTCATCTGATTGGCCAGTTTGAAATCATAGCGCGTTTTTTTGTTTTTTCAGCATATTAAATGGTTTGAATATATTATGTTTAGTGGCTATTCCAATAACAAAAATATGCAGGTGGCTGAGTGGATGGGACGCTGGCCAATGAGTATTGGGACCTGGGTTCGAATCCCAGGTCCCCCAAAATTCTTATTATTATTTTCTTGCATATATTCCAATAGATTTCCAGGTGTGAAGACCACCATACGCCTCAGAGATCAACACGTCAAGTGGCTTCAGGCCAAAATCCAGTGGCCAATGTTGAAGGACCATCATACTCCCTGGTCAACATACGCGTGGACAATCTGAAAAGTCAAACGAGGCTGGAATGTTAATGGGCTTCAGAATTGCTCTTGTCACTCCCAAATCAGGCCCAGCACCCCCCTGGGTTTATTTCTTCTTCTCTTTTATATTTTTATTTATTTTATTTTATTATTTTAAAAATAACCTAATAATTTATTTTTCCTCATAAAAAATCAGAAAATACAAAAACATTATTAAATTCATCACTTTTATTATTTTTTGTAAATAAATAATTTAATTGACTTAGTTTTTTTAATTAGGTATAATTCTAACATTTTTGCAACAAAATAAAATTAATGTAGAATTAGGGTTTTTAATAACTTTTAACCATTTTTAATTTATTTCCTTAAAAATAAAAAACTCAAAAATATTTTATTTTAATTAATTAATTCCATTTTTTTTAATTTAGACTTAATCCTTAAATTCAAAAATAACAAAAAAAATCTCTTTCTTTCCTAAAAAAGGGTCAAAACCCTAAAAACTCTCCGATTCAATTTTTCTCGCGCGTATGATTATTTTTTATCCATATTTTGATCCAATTATGTAATTGCTCTGAGGATGTAATAGTTTTAATTAGGACCTTTTTATCGCTTTCATTTACTTTTCCGCATTTACTTTTCAAGGGTTTGTTTTTGGCGATGTAAATACCCGACGCCTTGTAATAGCTTAGTTTTATTTTCCGCAACCATTAACTGTTAGATGTATGAATAATAGGCTATGCATGACAAGATCTATCTAAACTTAAAATCAACCGTAGCTCACCATAACATGTACAAAGATAACATAACTGAAACCTGACACACTTGCACATGCCACTCCTAGGGTATGCTTCACTTGGTTGCCTCGACGTGGTCATTGAGTATAGGAAGTTTTAGAGGTCGTCCTCCTGTCTAAAGATCATAGTTGCCTCGAAACGGTTGCCTCGGATAAAATGATCTAAGACATTAGGGTTATCGCTAAGGCGTCCTAACATTGCTTTAGTGACCACATGTCCCTTAATCGAATTGACCCGAAAACTCCAACGACGGTGCTACCTGCTCCTCAATAGTGGGATAGCACTGTCTAGAGGACATTTACACAGCTTAATTCCTTTTGAGTAGGTAGAGGTTCTTAGGTACTTGCTCTTTCAAAACAAAACAATCTTTTCGCACTTACACTTTTCGGACAAAGTTTTCAAACAACACTTCATACACTCTTGAGGATAGAAACAAGAGTTAAATCGAAGTTTTCAAACAAAACTTTTCAAAACCCACAAACACAAGAAAAGCAAAAACTTTATGAAAATGCAGTGAGCAAGTACCTAAGAGCCCGTGGATAACCACTGATAGAAAGGGTGCTAACACCTTCCCTTTCTATAATCTACCTCCCGAACCCGAGAACCATCTCGAAAAGGAATTTTTCTGTGCTTTTGTCCTTTCCTTGTTGGATTAAATAAAAGACGGTGGCGACTCTTGCTTACCGCGACATTTTGCAAACGCAAACACGAACCAGCATTCCAAAACAGTCAGTTCTATTCCCACCGATCACGGAACTGGCGACTCTGCTGGGGACCATAAGTGAGGTGTACCTTAGGATTAGATCACTTGTGTTTTCAATTGTATTTCTTTGTATGTTTTAAACTTTGTGGGCTTGTATCGGAGTTTTATAGATCCTAACCCGGATCTGGGGGTACCCTTTTTTAGGTAAGTAGCAATAAACTATGAGGGATCTGTCCGGTGTAGACCGACATGGATGAAGCAGTAGCTACATTGGTGTGATACCTTGGTCTGTACCGATATCCCTTGTGTTGGAACGAGGAGAATATGTGTCTTCTGAGGAGTCATTAAGCACCAACTGACCTTAGAACCTTAAATTAACCAACTTGGCCATAGAACAGTAGCAGTATGCTACACTCATTGAGACTAAACTCTCGCGATGGTTCCGGCCGCAAGAACAGGTTGCCAAACTGGAATTATGACCAATTGAGGGTAGTCAGTGATATTGAGATCCTCTAGAACCCGGTTACTATTTTCTAGGATAGGTCTTAACCAACTGAAACTGAAAGAGGGTAATACCTAAACTTCATGCCAGCCTGAAATCTAAGGGCTCTTTTATGTGACTTGTGTGCCTTCAAACTTGAACTACTTGCACATTCTTGTTATCTGACAGCATGAGTTCCTTGCAGGTTTTGTTTACAGTCCTTATCCAACAGTTTGGATTTATAGCAGGGCTTACTTACATCACCTCACACTTTTGCTTAAACGCATAGCACACACATCATAACATCATACCATAGCATTTCCTTAACCATTTCAAGGATCTCAAGGGTTTGTGATGCAGGTCATGATGAACCAGACGTCAAACAAGGGGCAAAGGGGGTTTATTTTCCTCTAGCCAGGGTTGTTTGGAGATAAAAACATGATAACTTGAGTCAGGGGCTATGACCCACTCGATATGGTGAGCCTGACTCTTGAAGAAGGACTCCCAGCAACATGAAGTTCCTTCAATCAAGCTGCAAAATTCAAATTCTAACAAGTTTCTTTGTTTACCCCACGAGATCCTTGAAAACATTGCATACATATATCATACATATCATTGCATTACAGGTACCATTACAGGTCTCTTATCTTCTTCGCTGTTTATTTCAGCAATCATCATGTCTACCGAACCTTCCACTGAGCAAGCTATCAAGGCCCTCCAGGCCCAGAATGCCCAGTTTCAAGAGTTGGTCATGAGCCTAGCTAAGGGTCAGCAGGACCTGAAGACCCTGATTCTGAAAGAGAGGAAGAAGAAAAAAAAGAGGACCGTCCTGTTCAACACCGGACGCAGGTTTGGAAACGGGCTGCAAAACGAAGTTGATCTGGCCACCTCCTCTGTAGGGAAAGACAGCCCACCAGAGAGAAGGGTTCCTAGCCCCGTAGTCTCCGACAACAAGACGGACTGTGATGAAGAACAGTATCCTCCTGCTGAGGATAGGTACAAACAGTTGGAGGACCGCTTGAGCGCTATGGAGATACAGAATGTGCCCGGACTGGACTTTGGAGACCTAGGTCTATCCTATGGGGTGGTGATTCCCCATAAATTCAAGGCACCTTCCTTTGCCAAGTATGACGGAGCTTCCTGTCCAAAGTTGTACCTCCGGTCATATGTAAGGAAGATCCAGCCTTACACAGCTGATAAGAATTTGTGGATCCATTTCTTTCAGGACAGTCTTTCAGGGACTCAGCTTGAGTGTTCTATCAGCTGGACGGGGCCAGTATCCGTAACTAGGAAGATTTGGCTACTGCGTTCTATAAGCAGTATCAATATAATTCCGACCTCGCTCCTACGTGTACCCAACTCCAGGGTATGTCAATAGGGACGGGTGAAAGATTTAAAGAGTATGCTCAAAAATGGAGAGACCTTGCCGGAAGGGTGCAGCCACCTTTAACTGATCGTGAACTTGTTGATATGTTTTTGGGGACCCTGTCTGGTCCATTCTTTAACCATTTGATTGGAAACTCTTCAGCCGGGTTTACAGACCTTATCTTGACTGGTGAGAGAATTGAAGCTGGCATCAAAAGTGGGAAGATTCAAGAAGCTACACCGTCTGACGCTCAGAAAAATCCTTACAGTGGGAAGAAAGAGTCCAATGCTGTGTACAGTCAAAAGAATCATCGTGACCAACACGTAGGGGCAGTCTTGATCTCTGGTTCTGCGTCACACCGACAGCAGCAAAAGGGAAATCAACGAAGGTCGGACGAGCCTAAAAGACTGTTCACCAACATCAACATGCCATTGTCACAAGCATTGCATCACATGTTGAAGATGAATCTGATTACGGTGATAAACCCTCCTCTGAACCCTAAGACTTCCTCTCCTAACTACAACCCAGATGCAAGGTGTGCTTATCATTCCGGTAGCCCGGGGCACGATACTAACGATTGTTGGGCGCTGAAATACAAGATTCAGAATATGATTGACGCTAAGGAGATCGAATTCGAGCCTCCTGAGACTCCCAACGTGACCACTTCTCCCTTGCCAAAACATGGCTAGGATTGAGAGACTTTTGTTCATTTGAATTCTGAAGTTGTATTTTTCTTTGCTTATTCAAATAATTTCATGTCAAACTCTTTTATTTCATTAATGCATTACACGTGTCTGTTTTGAATCAATTGTTTTCACTATGCTTAAAATTGCTTCATTTTTTGTGATGTTCAACTCTCGATAAAATTCTAAACCTTCTGAAGGAGGATGACGAAAACGATACCACGATCTTTATAGTATGCTTTTGAATAGACCCCGCTGATGAGGTACAGGCATTGTTTCAAATCCTAAACAGTGGAGTTATAAGGAAGATAATCCCTAGTCAACCCCTTTGAGCCAAAGAAGTTGGAGTTTTTCTTTTCACAAATTAAAACCCTTAATCACAACCCGGGGCAGGGTAGTTTTCTCAATTTAATCCAGGTGCACAATGAATGGCATCAAAGAAGTCCTTCCGGGACAAAAGACGGTGATGGTCCCGTATAATTGTAAGGACAAGCAGTCATTGTCTCTCAAAATAAAAGCCCAATAAGTCAAAACCTATGAAGGAGACTTACAAAAAAACTGGGGCATCCCGCTGACTGTAATCACAAAAGAAACAGTTCAGGCAAAAAGACAGGGATAATGAAATAAAAAGGAAAGAGATCCTGCAAACTCTCAACAAAATGACTGCCTGTTCAAAATAAATTGTCAGTACCCGAACCATCACCGGAATATCAGAGCAAAGACTCAAACAAGATCTAATGCACGATTAGCTGAGTTTAGGATCGAAGTATATCACGAAGAGCGGGTGGGTACAAATAAATTTGGAGCCTTTATCCTTTGTTTCTTAAACCGTGAACCAGACCACGTCATAACCCTTAAAAGTCCTAGCTGAAGCATGGGTTAGTTCGAAAGCATGCTGTTACAAAAGGTATCCTGACTCCTGTAGGGCTTGCTGTAAAATCCTGAGTTGACATCACATTTTACAAAAATTCACTTGTTTTATTAAAAACTGCATTTTCAAAGAACTTCAAAACAGACATAAGCTTTGCATTCTTAAAATAATATTGTTTGCATATGACTATTTGTTCAACAGCAGAGAAATTCGCACGATGAATATCTAGTGAACAAAAACCTTCTCAATAAAAAGGATCACCTCAAGTGGAAAAACACTTCCAATCAAGGGGAATGGCTTGATCATTGTCCATCATCTGGGGCAGTCAAGTCAAGATTCAAGGAATCTCTCAAAATGCCAAATAGCCAGGGGCAAATCTCCATCTGAATCAATTGGGGCAATGGATGTGAATGCCAGCAACAAATCTTGCATGATCAACGAAGATCTTCTGGTAGTATGGAAACATAACACTACCGACAGTGACAACTCCCTGCACTCTGAGAACGTGGACATAGTCAAAAAATACTACGCATAATCAAAGACCCGCTAGGTTGACTGGCCTAGACAAAAATAAGGGCTTCCCGGCAAACCAAAAGGGTTCGGGCAAAAATAAGGGATGAAAATGAAAAATATGTACACCCGGCAAGTCGAAAACCTGAAAAGGCGGCTTGGGAAAAAAAGGGTATCCCGATGGACTGAAAACCCGAAAGGGAGGTCCAGGCAAAAGTAAGGGATCAAAAGCGTACGACTATGTCCCGTCATCTCGTCACTTGCCTACCAGAAGAAGATTTGTCAATCGGCAGTTATCAAGCACCTCATAGGCCTTCTTCTCCCGCAGAAACTGGGGCAATAAGAATTGTCTGAACTGTACAAGATGCTCTGTCCACCAGGTACAAGGTAGATTCAGCTGAAGAATATGACCAAGATACCTTCACTCCCCGCAGAGTAAGACAGTAATTGAAGCTTTCCCCACTGAGACTTGCAACTATGAACGAATCAGCCATACTCTCCCCCAAGCAGAGTTGGTCTACCATCCGCCTTAAAAAGATAGGGTATCCCCAGAAGGTCTCAATATTCCCCAGTGGAGTATAAGGATATTCCCCAATAAGCATAAGAGTATCCCTGGCAGTCTTAATATTCCTCAACGGAATATAAGAATGTTCCCCGACGGAATACAAGATACCCCTAGTGGAGCCATCTCCCCAGTGCAGTCTTAAAAAGTTTCCCCAATGGAGTTGAATCATCTTCCCCAGTAGATTCTGGAAGCTTGTCCCCTGCAGAATACAAACGCGTCTTCTCAGCCAAATTCAGAGGTTATCCCCACAAGAGTCTAACTGGGTTATCCTCGGCGAGTTGCAGCTAAAAGGTCATCCCCAGCGAAGTTCTTTCTATCCCCAGCGGAATTCATCATCAAAATCCCCAACAGAGCTTATCAAAGGAATCCCCAGTGGAGTTATCGTTGAAATCCCAGCAAAGCATCTCTTCCCACAGAGTAATTCCCCACAGAGTAATCTCTTCACCAGGGTTATTCCCCAACGGAGTTATCTTCTCCTACAAGTTTATTCTTGCAACCCTCTTCGTGCATCATCCCCAGCGGAAACGAAGAACTCAACATTATTCTCCAGCAGCTCCGAAATTTATTTTCCCCAGCTAAAAACATCACATCTTCATACATCATGACATGCATACGCATCATACAACACAAATCTCATTTATTTTGAGAACATCATGACATCATGCATTTCATACATCATGACATTGCATACAGCTAACGTTTTACCTTTTTCAGGAAAAGGTCAATCAAAAGATGGCTACCATCAACCTTTCTTAAGTTCCATATGAATACCTGTAACAAGCCAGGAAAATATATGTGGACGACTAATTGTAGATTAATACCTGTAACAAGCTAGGAAAATTATCTACACGAAGAGATTGTAGGTTAATACCTGTAACAAGCCAGGAAAACCACCTACACAAAGAGATTGAAGACTAACACCTGTAACAAGCCAGGAAGATCTTCAGTTCTCAGGTCATAGATTAATACCTGAAACCAGCCAGGACAACTATCTCATTGACCAACCTTTTCAAGTTCCAGATTAATACTTGTAATAAGCCAGGAAAACATCTGCGGACGACTGATTATAGGTTAATACCTGAAACCAGCCAGGAAAACCACCTACACGAAGAGATTGAAATTTAATACCTGTAACAAGCCAGGAAAACTATTTTTCTTTCTCAGGTCAGAGATCAATACCTGTAACCAGCCAAGATAACTATCTCATCGGCCAATCTTTCCAAGTCCCAGTTTAATACCTGTAACAATCCAGGAAAATTCTGTGGACGACTGATTGTAGGTTAACACCTGTAACAAGCCAGGAAAACCATCTACACAAAGAGATTGAAGATGAACACCTGTAACAAGCCAGGAAGATCTTCATTTCTCAGGTCAGAGATTAATACCTGAAACCAGCCAGGACCGTATCTCCTTGACCAACCTTGTAAGCTCCAGATTAATACCTGTAACAAGCCAGGAAAATTCTGTGGACTGAGGATTGTAGGTTAATACCTTAAATCAGACAGGACAATTATCTACTTAACCATCATTAAGCAACCCTACACCGGTTCCTTCTCTCTTTCAGATGAAGTTTTACACGGACTCATCATCAGGCAACCCTACATAGGTTCCTTCTTTCAACTGACAAAGTTACAATTCAACAAACAATCTCCAGATGGCATCTATAAGCCCATCCTTCTACCAACAATCTCCAAATGGCATCTGTAAGCCCATTCCCGACATCACATTGCTGATACTACACCATGCGAGTGCAAATTTCTGGGCACCTTAGTGTTCAATCAACTTCCACCTTCGGATCACGAAAGGCACGCAAGCCAATCTACATCCTCAGGTTTAAGAAGATTGAACAGGGGAAACTGTTGTACCCTAAAATTTTCCCTCCCATATTCCTCAAGATTTGTCAAGAATGATATTCAAATTGCTCAAGATTGCTTAAGGGTTGTACAGTCAAAACACCTCCTTAGGCAGTCAATTCAAAATTAGGGTTTTGGTTCTTTCAACGAATCTGGGGTTTTTAAATGGTTCAATCAAGTCTCATAGGCCTCTATACATTCTCAAGCACCTACATGCCAAGTTTCAAAACTCACAGTGCCAGTTTGCACAGTCAAAAGCCCCATTTGATCTACAGTCAACTGTATGGGCAAAATGGTCATTTTGCAGTCAAAAGTCAGAATTCTTGGTCAACATCTTATTTTTGAGTTCACAATCATCATTTGATCAAGTCTTGATCATGATCCCACAAGAATAGCTCAAAAATCATCAAGATGCAAAAGTTACTATTTTTGGACAGTAGAAAAGTCAACTGTACTTTGACAAGGGCATAACTCTTTCATGGTTTATCAGAAAAATTCCATCCAAAGCTCATTTTGAAAAGGATGCAATTTCCTACAATCCATCTTCACACTCCAAGATCAAGAAATGCTCTCACACAAAGTTACAAATTTTTACATTATAGGTCAATTTCAAAAGTCAACAAAAGTACACTTTGAGTCAAAGGCCATAACTTAAGATTGGTAAATCCAAATGACATGGGACCAAAAGCATTGGTTAGAGGACTTCAAGGGCTTTCCAAAATGTCCAAGAACATGGTCATATGATCAAAACTGAGCAAGTTATGCATTGGAGAAGTTGGGCAATTTTCATGAATTTGCAAAAGTCAACTTTGCTCAAAACACCTTCTTTTTGCTAATGGGCCTCAAATCTCTTCTTGAAACTTCACCCATGACCTATGCACGACCCACCAAGTTAAATTGGATTTATTTTCTTAAATTTATTGATTAAATGGATTTTTAATACATATTAATTCATTTAATTAATTTAAATCATAAGAAAATAAAAGATTTGATTCTTAAATCAATTTGTGAACCAAATTTGATCCAAATATGCTGACCAATTCGTGCACAAGCTAAAAGATACAAAAATGTCCAATTTTGGCAACTTGTTCAATCATGAAAAATCAAGAATATTTGATTTATCAATCAAAGATTTAATCTTCAATGCACATGGGTATGGGTCCAAATTTTGACCTAAACTCATTGCCTTATATGCAAGCAAGCCAACCATAACCTAATACACGACTGAAAGACTGCAGAACGGCCATATCAATTTCAAGAATTTTCAAGAAAACTCAAAACTTATTCTTGCAATCTAGGCCAATTCAAGGCGCCTTGTCATCCAAACGCATTGCAGGAGGTACCAGGATTGATTTGCAATCAAATTCAAGCACTAAAGCTCAAGGAATCACGAGATACCATCTCACGGTTTGCACTTCCAATTCAAAACTGTATCTCTTAATTCATACGCATTTGACATGTTTTTGTGATTGATTTGCATTGCTAGAGATCATACAAAGCTAATGGAATGATTGAATTGAACCATAGTGCCCTGAATCGAGAGATGCCATGATTGAATTTCTAGGGTTTTCAAGCTTTCAAATAGGGCTTTCCAGACCAGGAAAAATTGGAACCAATGGGATACATGGTTGAAATCGTGAGACCAAGACGATTCCAACACATACCTCGCGAAATATTTATATTTACTGTGTGTCTATTCGCTATTTTTCGTGCAGGGAGGTAGTGGAGGTTAAAAACCCCCGCTATCTAATTCTATTTTATGCAGGACCAAGGTTGAAGATGAGGACGTGTTGTCATCTGATTGGCCAGTTTGAAATCATAGCGCGTTTTTTTGTTTTTTCAGCATATTAAATGGTTTGAATATATTATGTTTAGTGGCTATTCCAATGACAAAAAGATGCAGGTGGCTGAGTGGATTGGACGCTGGTGTTGTACCCCAAAATTTGCCCTCCCATATTCCTCAAGATTTGTCAAGAATCATCTCCAAATGGTTCAAGATTGCTCAAGAGTTGTACAGTCAGACCACCTCCTAAGACAGCTGAAATTAGGGTTTTGGTTCTTTCAAGGAATTTGGGGTTTTCAATGGTTCAATCAAGTCTCATATGCCTATATACATTCTCAAGCACCTACATGCCAAGTTCCAAGACTCACAGTGCCAATTTGCACAGTCAAAAGCCTCATTTGACCCACAATAAACTGCAAGGGCAAAATGGTCATTTTGCAGTCAAAAGTCATAATTTTTGGTCAACATCTTATTTTGAGTTCACAATCATCATTTGATCAAGTATTGATCATGATTCCACAAGAATAGCTCAAAAATCATCAAGATGCAAAAGTTATTATTTTTAGACAACAGAAAAGTCAACTGTATCTTGACCAGGGCATAACTTTCTCATGGTTTATCAGAAAAATCCCATACAAAGCTCATTTTTAAGAGGACGCAATCTCCTACAATCCATCTTCACACTCCAAGTTCAATAAATGCACTCACAAAAAGTTACCAATTTTTACATTATAGGTCAATTTCAAAAGTCAACAAAAGTACACTTTGAGTCAAAGGCCATAACTTGAGATTGGTAAATTCAAATGACATGGGACCAAGAGCATTGGTTAGAGGACTTCAAGAGCTTTCCAAAATGTCCAATAACATGGTCATATGATCAAAATTGAGCAAGTTGTGTATTGGAGAAGTTGGGAAATTTTCATGAATTTGCAAAAGTCAACTTTGCTCAAAACACCTTCTTTTTGCTAATGGGCCTCAAATCTCTTCTTGAAACTTCACCCCTGACCTATGCACGACCCATCAAGATTAATTGGATTTATTTTCTTATTTTTATTGATTAATTGGATTTTTAATTAATATTAATCCATTTAATTAATTTAAATCATAAGAAAATAGAAGATTTGATTTTTTAAATCAATTTGTGAAGAAAATATGATCAAAACATGCTGGCAAATTCGTGCACAAGTCAAAGATACAAAAAAATCCAAATTTGGCAACATTGTTCAATCATGAAAAATCAAGAATATTTGATTTCCAATCAAAGATTTAAACATCAATGCACATGGATTGGATCCAAAACTTTGACCTAATTTGATTCTCCTATATGTATGCAAGCTAACCATACCCTAGCACACGATTGAAAGCTGCAGAAACGGCCATAGAAAATTCAAGAAATTTCAAGAAAAGTGAGAACCTGTTCTTGCAATCTAGGCCAATTCAAGGCATTCTATTCATTCAAACATATTGCAGGAGGTCCCAGGAGTGTTTTGCAATTGAACTCAGGCATCAAAGCTCAAGAAATCATTGAATACAATTTCACGGTTTGCACCTTTTATTCAAAATCATATTTCTTAATTCATGCGCATTTAACATGTTTTTATGATTGTTTTGCATTGCTAGAGACCATACAAAGCTAATGGAATGGTTGAATTGAACTGTAATGCCCTGAATCGTGAGATGCCATGATCAAATTTCTAGGGTTCTTGAGCTTTAAATTAGGGCTTTCTAAACCAGGAAAAATTGGGACTAGTGAGATGCATGACTGAAATCGTGAGACCAAGACGAACAAGACTCATACCTCGCAAAATATTTATATTCACTGTGCTTCTAATCGCTATTCTTCCTTGCAGGAAGTAGTGGGGGTTAAAAACCCCCGCTATATGATTCTAGTTATGCAGAAAAAGGTTGAAGACGATGAGGTGTTGATATCTGGTTGGCCCGTTTAAAAAAGCACGCGTTATTTTCTTTTGTTTACAGTATATTGATTGGTATTTATATATAATAATTGCCACTTATTTCAGTAACAATTGAAGCATCGTAGTGGAGTGGTTGGTGCGTTGGCCTGTGAGCGCTGGGACCTGGGTTCGAATCCCAGGTCCCCCAAACGTTTATTTGTTTTTTTTCTTCAGGCGCTCTTGTGTAAGCTTGCAAAGGGATGTCCACCATGTGCTTCAGATCTCAGCACGCCAAGTGGCCCCAGACCTGATCCAAGGGTCTAGATGGAAGGACTATCATGGTCCTTAGTCAACAAGCGTGTGGATATTTCAGAAAGTCAATGAGGCTGGAATTGTTAATGGGCTTTAGGCATGCTGATTGCACCTCCTCTTGGGCCCAACACCCCCTTCAAGTTTATTTATTTTCTTTTCTTTGTTTATTTCTCTCATTTAATTATTTTTTATAACTATTATTTTCACTAACAAATTAATATTTATTTTCATAATAAAAATCAGAAAACATAAAATAAATATAATATTTTTTATTTAGTTATTTTTGTAAATAAATAAGTAATTAATTACTTTAGCTTTTAATTAGGTTAATTTTAATATTTTCACAATAAATAAAATTAATATAGAATTAGCGTTTTTGATAACTTTTAATCATTTTATTTTTTTATTTATTTCCTTGAAACATTAAAAAACCAAAAAATATTTCTTTTTATTAATTAATTAGTCTAGGTTTAATTTAATTAAATGAAAAATAATAAGAAATCTCTTTCTTTCTCAAAAAAGGGTCAAAACCCTAAAAACTCTCCGATTCAATTTTTCCATCGCGCATACTATTTTTGATTCATATTTTTTATCTATATAATTGTATTTGCTCCGAGGATGTAATATCTTTAATTAGGACCTTTTATCGCTTTTATTTAATTTCCCGCAATTTACTTTTTCAAGGGTTTGTTTTTGGCGATGTAAATACCCGACGCCTTGTAATAGCTTAGTTTTATTTTCCGCAACTATTAACTGTTAGATGTATGTTAACTAGGCTATGCATGTCAAGATCTCTCTCAAACTAAAATCAATCGTAGCTCACCATAACATGTACAAAGATAACATAACTGAAACCTGACACACTCGCACATGCCACTCTTAAGGAACGCCTCACTTGGTTGCCTCGACGTGGTCATTGAGTATAGGGTGTTTTAGAGGTCGCCCTCCTGTCTAAAGATCAAAGTTGCCTCGAAACGGTTGCCTCGATAAAAAATGATCTAAGACATTAGGGTTACCGCTAAGGCGTCCTACTATTGCTTTAGTGACCACATGTCCCATAATCGCATTGACCCGAAAAAAATCCAACGACGGTGCTACCTACTTCTCAATAGTGGGATAGTACTGTCTAAAGGACATTTACACGGCTTAATTTCTTTGAGTAGGTAGAGGTTCTCAGGTACTTGCTCTTTCAAAACAAAACAACTTTTCGCACTGACACTTTTTCAAACAAAAGTTTTCAAACAAACACTTCATACACTCTTGAGGGCAGATACAAGAGTTAAATTGAAGTTTTCAAAACAAAACTTTTTCAAACCCACAAACACAAGAAAAGCAAAACTCTTTTGAAAACATAGTGAGCAAGTACCTAAGAGCCCGTGGATAACCACAGATAGAAAGGGTGCTAACACCTTCCCTTTCTATAATCTACCTCCCGAACCCGAGAAACATCTCGAAAAAGAATTTTGTTGTGCTTTTGTCCTTTCCTTGTTGGAGAAAATAAAAGACGGAGGCGACTCTTGCTTACCGCGACATTTTGCGAAACGCGAACCAGCATTCCAAAACAGTCAGTTCTATTTCCACCGATCAAAGAACTGGCGAATCTGCTGGGGATTCTATAAGTGAGGTGTACCTTAGGATAAGATCACCTATGTTTTCAATTGTATGCCTTGTATGCTTTAATTTTATGGGCTTGTATCGGAGTTTTATGGATCCTAACCCGGATCTGGGGTACCCTTTTTTAGGTAAGTAGCAATAAACTGTGAGGGACCTGTCCAGCGTAGACCGACACGGGTGAAGTAGTAGCTACGTTGGTGTGACACCTTGGTCTGTACCGATATCCCTTGTGTTGGAACGAGGAGAATATGGGTTTTCTGAGGAGTCATTAAGCACCAACTGACCTTAGAACCTTAAATTGACCAACTTGGCCATAGAACAGTAGCAGTATGCTACACTCATTGAGACTAAACTCTCGCGATGGTTCCGGCCGCAAGAAAAGGTTGCCAAACTGGAATTATGACCGATTGAGGGTAGTCAGTGATATTGAGATCCTCTAGAACCCGGTTACTATTTTTAGGACAGGCCTTAACCAACTGAAACTGAAAGAGGGTAGTACCTAAACTTCATGCCAGCCTGAAATCTAAGGGCTCTTTTGTGTAACTTGTGTGCCTTTACCATGTTCGCCTTTTGTGAATACTTGTGGTGTGCCTTTACCATGACATCATAACATCATAACATTGCATACATCCTGCATAAGGACGAACCCATTTCAAAGACAAGAGGGTTTCATCTTTGCTTTATTTTGTAGGACATCATGATACCCATGCGTAGGAATACTATCCGGCTCAACTTTGTTCAACCACCTACTGTGCTTAAAGAATTGGTTGACAGGATTCCAAACACTACTTCCTTCATCAGGAAGCATGGTTCTCTTCTCGGTTTAGTCACTTCAAAGTGGGACCAACAACTGATGAGTGTCCTGGTCCAGTTTTATGATTCGCTATATCATTGCTTCACCTTTCAAGACTTCCAGCTGGTCCCTACCCTGGAAGAATTCTCTGAGTTGCTTGGTATCCCTGTTTTGGAGCAGACTCCATTCACTAGTTGGGAAAAGACTCTTAGGCCTGAGGAAATTGTTGCAGCCCTTCACTTAACCAAGGAGGAGGTAATGGCTAACTGGGAGACTAGAAGTGGAGTTAAGGGCTTTTTGGCTAAATTTCTGGTTGGCAAAGCTAATTGTTTCTGGAATGACTTAGACTTCCAAGCGTACGAGGACATTCTGGCTCTCTTAATCTATGGTCTGGTATTGTTTCCAAATCCTGACACCTTTGTTGATGTTAATGCCATAAGGATCTTCATCTCTCGGAACCATGTACCCACTCTCTTGGGTGATATCCTTTATCAGCTCTATACTCGTACTGCCCGAAGGCGGGGAACTTTGTTGTGTTGTGCTCCTTTATTGGCGAGGTGGTTTATTTCGCACCTCCCTAAGTTCGTACTGAAGAACAAAGAAGGAATGGGCTGGGCTCATAGGATAATGTCTCTTACTGATAAAGACATTATTTGGACTCTCATAGGCTTAGATGAGGTGGTCGTCATTGATCGTTGTGGAGAGTATCCTAATGTTCCATTGATCGGAACCCATGGAGGAATCTCTTATAACCCATGCTTAGCTCTCCGTCAGTTTGGAAGATCCAGAAGAGAAGGGCCTCATGAGATGTTGATACCACATATCGTCTTTGATTTTCAGGTAGATAGCGACGAGCTGCGTCGTAGATTCATCAGGGCTTGGGACAGAGTTAACAAAGTTGACCCCCATGAGTTGGGACCAAAAACTTCTCTGCCAATGGAGTCATATTTCAGATGGGTCCGCATCCGTGCTCAGAAGTTAGGTATGCCATACGAAGTTGTCAGGCCTATTACTCTTGAAGTTGCTGATAAAGATGGGGTTCCTCCAACTAGTCTTCATCCTCATACGCCCACTGATGTCGGCACACTGAAGAGGTCTTTGGCGCAACTACAGGAAGAACGGGATTCTTATCGGGAAAGATTTAATGAACAGGAACAGAAGATCCAGAAGCTGACAAAGCAATTGGAGAACGAGCGGATCCTGAATGATTATATCTGCACCGAGAAGAAGAGGCCATGGGAACATTGATGAACTTTTGAGGATTTCTTTTACAGCTTTTATTTACTTTCCAGTATTTCCATTCTTGTAACGCCTAAAGACAATTTGTTGAACAATTTAAATTCCGAAGTTAAATCTAATAAAGTGTGTTCCCTTTTTGTCTACAAATTTGAATCCCGATTGTATTTGAAAACATAAATCATACGCATTTCATTTCATCATATGCATAACAGGTACCCTTTTACAGGTCACTTATCTTCTTCGCTGTTTATTTCAGCAATCATCGTGTCTACTGAATCTTCCACTGAACAAGCTATCAAGGCCCTCCAGGCCCAGAACGCCCAGTTCCAAGAGTTGGTTATGAGCCTAGCCCAGGGTCAACAGGATTTGAAGACTCTGATTCTGAAAGAGAGGAAGAAGAAGAAGAAGAAGAGGACCGTCTTGTTCAACACTGGATGCAGATTTGGGAATGGACTGCAGAATGAGGTTGATCTGACCACCTCGTCTGTAGGGAAAGACAGTCCACAAGAGAGAAGGGTTCCTAGTCCCGTGGTCTCCGAAAACGAGACAGATTATGATGAAGAACAGTACCCTCCTGCTGAGGATAGGTACAAACAGTTGGAGGACCGCTTAAGTTCTATGGAGATATAGAATGTGCCCGGGCTGGACTTTGGAGATCTAGGCTTATCCTCTGGGGTGGTGATTCCCCATAAATTCAAGGCACCTGCCTTTTCCAAATATGACGGAGCCTCCTGCCCAAAGTTGCACCTCCGGTCATATGTAAGGAAGATCCAACCTTACACTGCTGACAAGAATTTGTGGATCCATTTCTTCCAGGACAATCTTTCAGGGACTCAACTCGAGTGGTTCTATCAGTTGGATGGAGCCAGTATCTGTAACTGGGAGGACTTGGCTATTGCGTTCTATAAGCAGTATCAATATAATTCCGACCTTGCTCCTACGCATACCCAACTCCAGGGTATGTCACTAGGGACGGGTGAAGGATTTAAAGAGTACGCCCAAAAATGGAGAGACCTTGCCGGAAGGGTGCAGCCACCTTTGACTGATCGTGAGCTGGTTGATATGTTTCTGGGGACCCTGTCTGGTCCGTTCTTCAACCATTTGATTGGAAATTCTTCAGCCGGGTTTACAGACCTTATCTTGACTGGTGAGAGAATTGAAGTTGGTATCAAGTCTGGGAAGATACAGAAAGGTGCTCGAGCACTGAAAAGAAACCCTTCAAGAAAGAATCCAGTGATGTCTATGGTTCAAGGAGACCAAATAGATATGAACACCGCCAAGCTGTCAACGCGGTGGTCATTTCAAAACCTGCTGGTGCTCCTCAGCATCACAACCAACAAAGGGGTGAGAGACCTAGAAGGCAGTTCACTCGACTCAGCATGACCTTGTCCCAGATATTGTCGCAGTTGCTGAAAACCAATTTGGTGACTCTAAGGGAAGCTCCTAAGAATCCGAATACTACATCACCAAAGTACAATCCCAACGCCCGCTGCGCTTATCATTCTGAGAGCCCGGGGCATAATACGGACGATTGCTGGACTTTGAAGAATAAGGTCCAAGACCTGATTGATGCAAAAGAGATTGAGTTTGAGGCGCCCGAGAGGCCCAATGTTGTGACTGCTCCCATGCCCAAGCATGAAGTGAATGTTGTGGTGGAAGACTTGTTTGTAGCCTCTGTGGATGATATTGTTACCCCACTGTTGACTGTCAAGAGGAACTTGTTGCTAGCCAGTTTATTTCCGGGATGTAGTGAGGGTTGCCATTTGTGTTCTGTTTCACCTACTGGTTGTCCATCTTTGAAGTCAGGCATCCAAAACCTGATGGATAATAAAGAGATCCTGTTCGAGAAGATTGTTGTTCCTGCCACCCCTACTGAAGAAGTTTCCATTGTCACTATTTTCAACAATTCTCCCAAGGCTCCCTCGAGGAAGCCTGTCAAAATTATGCCTGTTCAGAAGATTGCACCCATAATCATCACTGTTCCGGGGCCCATCCCCTATACATCCGACAAAGCTGTCCCTTGGCACTATAGGGCAGATTTTTATGTGCTTGGAGTTAAACAAGAGTTTGATACTAGTATCGGCGTCAGCAACATCACCGGGCCTGCCAAAGTCACCCGCAGCGGTAGAATTTTCTCACCAGATATTGCGCCACCAACTATCCAGAGACCTATTGTCATCACACCTGCAAGTGTGCCTACTTCCCTTCCTGATCAAGTTCCTATTTCTACCCCTGCTGCTGAGTCATCTGATGCTCGGGGCAAAGGGATAGCTACTGATATGCCTTCCCAAACGGAGGCACCAAAGACCATCAATGTTGAGGCTTCCAAACAGGAGATGGAAGAGATTCTGAAGATCATCAAGAAGAGTGATTATAATGTAGTTGAGCAGCTGGGGCAAACCCCCTCCAAGATTTTTATGTTATCACTATTGTTGTGTTCAAAGGCCCATGCCAAGGCTCTGATTACCTTCCTGAAGACGGCCCACGTGCCACAAGAGACATCAACTGACCAGTTTACCGATTGTGTGGCCAACTTAACTACTGATAATGGTTTGGGTTTCTCCGACGCTGATTTGACTGCTAAAGGGAAGAACCATAATGATGCCCTGCATGTCTCCATTGAATGCAGGGGCACTACTCTTGCACATGTGTTGGTTGACATTGGTTCCTCGTTGAACGTGTTGCCCAAGAAAGCTCTAGACAGGTTGGATTGCGAAGGTTTAGAACTCAAGCCAAGTAACATTGTTGTCCGGGCCTTTGATGGGTCTAAAAGGATGGTGCATGGTGAAGTCGATATTCCAATCTGAGTTGGTTCTCAGGTCTTTGATTCTACATTCTACATGATGGATATTCGACCGTCCTATTCTTGTTTGTTGGGTCGTCCGTGGATCCATAAAGCGAGAGTTGTGACCTCCACACTACATCAGAAGCTGAAATACCCGGTCAGAGGGAAGATTGTGACAGTTCAAGGGGAGGAGGAATACATGGTCAGCCACCTCAACTCGTTCCGGTACATAGAGATGGATGGGGAGTTCATTGAGACCCCATTTCAACACTTTGAAGAGGTCCCTCAGACACTGGCATCAGCAGAGACTGTGATTGAAGATTCTCCGTTGAAGATGGCTTCCTTAAAGGATGCCCGGGCTGCTATTGAGAAGGGTGAGTATGCAAACTGGGGCCGACTTCCTAATTTCACTCAGAAGACTGACAAGTTTGGTTTGGGTTTCACAGCAGAAGCTCAGAAGGTTGTTCGTAGGGCAAGGATTGGAAGACCTCCTGTGTTCATCAGCAACTCGGGAGTAAATGCCATTGACGATGACGTGGAGGAATCTGAATTCGACAGCTGGATCTACCCTACAACCAACGGTGGACCAAACAATTGGACGGAAAAGGACTTCGTCCCTATTACTTTTGTTACTCAGTAATGAACTCCTTTGTTTTGAATTTGTAACAGACAATATTGTGAAACTTTATGGCCCGGTGTCTTACCCGGGGCACCGTGGCTTCATTTGTGAGGGCTTTTGTGTGTCATTTTCATATATCATTAATAAAAGCATTGGACATTTTTTTCATTTCAAATCTTGCGCTCCTTGTCTTTCTTTATTATATATTGCAAAATATCTATTTACACACACTCACATATACAGGTCCCAATCCACTCTGGATCTCACTGGTAACGACTCTGCTACTGCTAGTTATGACTTCGAAAATCCGATCAACTTAGCCGAAGATGAAGGTGAAGATGATTGTGAGGTGCCTGGTGAGCTTGCAAGAATGCTACTTCAAGATTAGAGGGTCATTCAGCCACATGAAGAGCCGGTGGAAACAGTGAATCTGGGTACTGAGACAGACAGGAAGGAAGTCAAGATCGGTGCAAATCTGGAGTCTAGTGTGAAACAACGGTTGATTTAGATGTTGCATGACTATGTGGAAATCTTTGCCTGGTCTTACGAAGATATGCCGGGGTTGGATACCGACATTGTGGTTCATCACCTGCCTACCAAGGAAGAATTCCCTCCGGTAAAACAGAAGGTCCGCCGTATGCGTCCAGAGATGTCCGAGAAAATTAAAGCTGAGGTTATGAAACAATTTGACGTCGGTTTTCTCGCAGTAACTTCTTACCCTCAGTGGGTCGCCAATGTGGTTCCGGTGCCGAAGAAAGATGGTAAGGTCCGAATGTGTGTTGACTACAGGGATTTGAACAGGGCGAGCCCCAAAGATGACTTCCCTATGCCTCACATCGATGTTCTGGTTGACAATATGGCTCAGCATAAGGTATTCTCCTTCATGGACGGTTTCTCCGGTTATAATCAGATAAAGATGGCTCCCGAAGACATGGAGAAGACCACTTTTGTTACTCAGTGGGGCACCTTTTTCTACAAGTTCATTCCTTTTGGGTTGAAAAATGTTGGGGCAACATATCAGCGTGCCATGGTTGCTCTGTTTCATGATATGATCCATCATGAGATTGAAGTATACGTCGACGATATGATTGCAAGGTCCCAAACTGAGGAGGAACACCTTGACCATTTACAGAAGTTGTTTGACCGGTTGAAGTTGTACAAATTGAGGTTAAACCCGAACAAGTGCACCTTCAGGGTGAGATCTGGAAAATTGCTAGGTTTCGTCATAGGCGACAAAGGTATTCAAGTGGACCCTGCCAAAGTGAAAGCCATACAAGAGATGCCAGTTCCCAAGACAGAGAAAGAAGTCATAGGCTTTCTGGGACGTCTGAACTATATTGCCCGATTCATCTCGCACCTAACTGCTACTTGTGAACCAATCTTCAAGCTACTGAAGAAAGATCAAGTAGTACGTTGGAACGATGAATGTCAGGCCGCTTTCGAAAGAATCAAAGAGTATCTCCAAAAGCCACCCATTCTTATGCCACCAGTTGAAGGGAGACCTCTAATCTTATACTTGACAGTACTTGACAACTCAATGGGATGTGTGCTGGGTCAGCATGACGAGTCTGGCCGAAAAGAGCACGCTATTTATTACCTTAGCAAAAAGTTTACCGACTGTGAGACCCGATACTCACTGCTCGAGAAAACTTGCTGCGCTTTGGTATGGGCTGCTCGCCGGCTGAGACAATATATGTTGACTCACACTACTCTGTTGATTTCAAAGATGGATCCAATCAAGTACATCTTCAAAAAGCCTTCCTTGTCCGGAAGAATGGCAAGATGGAAGATGATCTTGACTGAATATGACATCTAGTACACGACTCAAAAAGCAATCAAGGGAAGTGTATTGGCAGACCATTTGGCACATCAGGCAGTGGATGACTACCAGTCTATGAACTTTGAATTTCCAGACGAGAATATCATGGTAGTAACTGATTGTGAAATACCTGGACCGAATGAAGGACCTGAGGAAGGATCCCGATGGTCTCTGCACTTTGACGGAGCCTCAAGCGCTTTGGGTAATGGAATTGGCGTTGTAATTATATCTCCTAAAGGCTCACATACTCCACTTACCGCCCTACTATGTTTCAACTGCACTAACAATATGGCGGAGTATGAAGCATGCATCATGGGTCTTCGAGTTGCGATTGACCTAAGGATCAAGTTTCTGAGTGTCTTCGAAGATTCCGCTCTCGTGATCAGTCAGATCAAAGGCGAGTGGGATACGAAACACCCAAATCTTATTCCTTACAAGGAGTATGTGTTGACGTTGCTTTCCCATTTCGAGGAGATAACCTTTGAACATTTCCCAAGAGAGGAAAATCAGTTGGCGGACGCGCTAGCTACGATGTCTTCTATGTTCAAAGTCAAATGGGACAACGAGGCTCCCCGAATCATTATTTGGAAATTGGATGAACCTGCACATTGCTGTGATCTTGAGACCGAAGAGGTAACAGAAAAGTCGTGGTATCATGAAGTAAAGAAGTACCTTGAAGCTCAAGAATACCCCGAGGGCGCATCTGTTAATGACAAGAAGTTTCTGAGAAGGTTCGCGGCAAAGTTCTTCCTCAGCAATGACATTCTTTACAAACGAAACCATGATTCAACCTTACTGCGTTGTGTGGATAAGATCGAAGCAGAAAGGATCATGGCAGAGCTGCATGAAGGTACCTTCGGAAATCATTCCAGTGGACATACCATGGCAAAGAAAATCCTCCAGGCAGGATATTATTGGTCCATAATGGAAGCCGACTGTTATCAGCATTCTCGGACATGTCACAAGTTAAGGTGCACATTCCTCTGGTTCCTTTGAACATCTTGACAACACCTTGGCCTTTTTCAATGTGGGGCATTGACATGATCGGCGAGATCCGACCTACAGCATCTAACGGGCATCGCTTCATCCTAGTAGCAATTGATTACTTTACGAAGTGGGTTGAAGCAGCTTCCTTTGCCACCGTAACCAAGAATGTCGTGGCACGGTTCATTCGGCATAACCTGATCTGTCGATACGGTGTACCGGAGAGGATCATTACGGATAATGGTACCAATCTTAATAACAAGATGATCACTGAGCTCTGCGAGCAATTCAAGATACAGCACCACAACTCTTCTCCCTACCGGCCGAAGATGAATGGGGTTGTAGAAGCAGCTAATAAGAACACTAAGAAGATTTTGAAGAAGATGACAGTGACTTACAAAGACTGGCACGAGATGTTACCATTTGCTCTTCATGGGTACCGTACCTCAGCACGGACGTCAACAGGGGCAACACCCTACTCCTTGGTATATGGCATGGAGGCAGTCCTGCCCATTGAAGTTCAGATACCCTCTCTCCGGATCATGAAGGATGCGGGTTTAAGCGAAGATGACTGGATCCAGACTCGGCTTGATCAATTGAACCTAATCAACGAAAAGAGACTCACTGCTATTTGTCATGGTCAGACGTACCAAAAACGGATGATCAAGGCATTTAACAAGAAAGTCAGACGACAAAAGTATCAAATCGGGGACCTGGTAATCAAGCGCATTATTCTACCTCAAGGTGATCCCAGGGGAAAATGGACCCCTACGTATGAAGGGCCATTTATGGTTAAGAACATCTTCTCAGGAGGAGCGATGATTCTAACCACCATGGATGGTGACGACCTTCCTCACCCCGCCAATGCAGACATAGTAAAAAGATACTACGCATGATTAAAGACCCGCTAGGTTGACTGGCCTAGGCAAAAATAAGGGCTTCCCGGAGAACCAAAAGGGTTCGGGCAAAAATAAGGGATGAAAATAAAAAAAATCTGTACACCCGGCAAGTCGAAAACCTGAAAAGGCGGCTTGGGCAAAAATGGGTATCCCAGTGGACTGAAAACCCGAAAGGGCGGTCCAAGCAAAAGTTAGGGATAAGTGTAATACTATGTCTCATTGGATCACCCTGCATCCAGACTTTGGTATCAACTATCAGGCTCGGACGGCACCAATCAATCAGATTCGAGTCCAACTAAGCAGCAAAGTGATGAGATGTTCGAAGACATAAAGGCGATAGTAGAGTTGGAACCCAGTGGGATTTTTCACATAGCTATTTTGTTTTCTTTTTGTATAAATTCTATTTGTTCGGCGGCGTTCTCTTACTAGGACGTCAGCCTCTTGTACAAAACGCCTATTTACAAGCAAACTTCAAAATCAATACAAGCTCATTTTTTCAGACAAATTGCAAATTGTTTTTTCTTTATCCGTTTTGTTTTGCAAAGAACGTCCAATGTTCATTTTTGATATATGCATTTGACATTAATTGTTGTTCATAAATATTCGCATGCGAAATAAAGGACTAATTACGGGTGATATCAGAAGTAGGAGCAATAAGAATTGTCTAAGCGATCTAGTTGCTCTGTCCACCAAGGTACCAAGGTAGGCTCGGTTGAAGAATATGACCAAGATACCTTCACTCCCCAAGAGTAAGACAGTAATGGTAGCTCTCCCCACTGAGACTTACAACCATGAACAAATCAGCAATACTCTCCCCAAGAAGAGTTGGTCTATCCTCAGCCCTAAGAAGGTTGGGTATCCCCAGTAGGTCTTAATATTCCCCAGCGGAGTATATAGATATTCCTCAGCAAGCATCCCCGGCAGTCTTAATATTCCTCGACGGAATATAAGAATGTTCCCCGGCGGAATACAAGATACCCCCAATGGAGCCATTTCCCAGCGCAGTCTAAAAAAGCTTCCCCGCCAGAGTTGAATCATCTTCCCCAGTAGATTCTGGAAGCTTGTCCCCTGCAGAGTGCCAATATCTCTCCCCAGCCATATTCAGAGGTTATCCCCACCAGAGTCTAACTGGGTTATCCTCAGCAAGTTGCAACGGAAATATCATCCTCAGCGAAGTTCTTTCTATCCCCAGCGGAGTTATCGTTAAAATCTCAGCAAAGCATCTCCTCCCCACAGAGTAATTCCCCGCAGAGTAATCTCTTCATCAAGTTTATTCCCCAACGGAGTTCTTTTCTTCTGTAGGTTTATTCACACAATCATCTCCGTTCATCATCCCCATCAGAAGCGAAGAATTCAACTTCATTCTCCAGCAGCTATCCGGGATTTATTTTCCCCAGCTAAAACATCACATTTTCATACATCATGATACATGCATATACGCATCATATCATACAATCTCATTTATGTTGAGAACATCATTGCTTGATCCATATCATGCATTGCATATGATTGACCTTTACCTTTCAGGAAAGATGCAGTTAAACGCTCAGCTATGTCAAAGGAGAAAAAACCAGATAAATCGATTCCTAATGATTTTTCTGATGCTAATACAGTCAAAGGAGACAAATCCAGTCAAAGGAGACAAATTTAGTCAATGGAGACAAAATCAGTTAAATCGATTCCTAAAGATTTTTCTGATGCTAATCCCGTCAATGGAGACAAAACCAGTTAAATCGATTCCTAAAGATTTTTCTGATGCTAATCCCGTCAATGGAGACAAAATCAGTTGAATCGATTCCTAAAGATTTTTCTGAGCCAAAGCCAGTCAATGGAGACAAAATCAGTTGAATCGATTCCTAAATATTTTTCTGAGGAAAAGCCAGTCAATGGAGACAAAATCAGTTGAATCGATTCCTAAAGATTTTTCTGAGGCAAAGCCAGTCAATGGAGACAACCCGTCAATAGAGACAACCCGTCAATGAAGACAACCCGTCAATAGAGACAACCCGTCAATAGAGACAACCCGTCAATGAAGACAACCCGTCAATGAAGACAACCCGTCAATAGAGACAACCCGTCAATAGAGACAACCCGTCAATGAAGACAACCCGTCAACGAAGACAAAACTACCTACCAACAATCTCCAGGTGGCATCTATAAGCCCATCCTCCTATCCATCATCTCTCCAAATGGCATCTGTAAGCCCATTCTCGACATCACATTGTTGATACTACACCATGCGAGTGCAAATTTCTGGGCACTTTAGTGTTCAATCATCTTCCACCTTCGGATCACGAAAGGCACGCAAGCCAATCTAAATCCTCAGGTTTAAGAAGATTGAACAGGGGCAACAGTTGTACCCCAAAATTTGCCCTCCCATATTCCTCAAGATTCGTCAAGAATCATCTCCAAATGGTTCAAGATTGCTCAAGAGTTGTACAGTCAGACCACCTCCTAAGACAGCTGAAATTAGGGTTTTGGTTCTTTCAAGGAATTTGGGGTTTTCAATGGTTCAATCAAGTCTCATATGCCTATATACATTCTCAAGCACCTACATGCCAAGTTCCAAGACTCACAGTGCCAATTTGCACAGTCAAAAGCCTCATTTGACCCACAGTCAACTGCAAGGGCAAAATGGTCATTTTGCAGTCAAAAGTCAGAATTTTTGGTCAACATCTTATTTTGAGTTCACAATCATCATTTGATCAAGTCTTGATCATGATTCCACAAGAATAGCTCAAAAATCATCAAGATGCAAAAGTTACTATTTTTGGACAGCAGAAAAGTCAACTGTATCTTGACCAGGGCATAACTTTTTCATGGTTTATCAGAAAAATCCCATCTAAAGCTCATTTTGAATAGGATGCAATCTCCTACAATCCATCTTCACACTCCAAGTTCAATAAATGCACTCACAAAAAGTTACCAATTTTTACATTATAGGTCAATTTCAAAAGTCAACAAAAGTACACTTTGAGTCAAAGGCCATAACTTGATATTGGTAAATCCAAATGACATGGGACCAAAGGCATTGGTTATAGGACTTCAAGAGCTTTCCAAAATGTCCAATAACATGATCATATGATCAAAATTGAGCAAGTTGTGCATTGGAGAAGTTGGGAAATTTTCATGAATTTGCAAAAGTCAACTTTTCTCAAAACACCTTCTTTTTGCTAATGGGCCTCAAATCTCTTCTTGAAACTTCACCCCTGACCTATGCACGACCCATCAAGATTAATTGGATTTATTTTCTTATTTTTATTGATTAATTAGATTTTTAATTAATATTAATCCATTTAATTAATTTAAATCATAAGAAAATAGAAGATTTGATTTTTTAAATTAATTTGTGAAGAAAATATGATCAAAACATGCTGGAAAATTCGTGCACAAGTCAAAGATACAAAAAATCCAAATTTGGCAACATTTTTCAATCATGAAAAATCAATAATATTTGATTTCCAATCAAAGATTTAAACATCAATGCACATGGATTGGATCCAAAACTTTGACCTAATTTGATTCTCCTATATGTATGCAAGCTAACCATACCCTAGCACACGATTGAAAGCTGCAGAAACGGCCATAGCAAATTCAAGAAATTTCAAGAAAAGTGAGAACCTGTTCTTGCAATCTAGGCCAATTCAAGGCGTTCTATTCATTCAAACATATTGCAGGAGGTCCCAGGAGTGTTTTGCAATTGAACTCAGGCATCAAAGCTCAAGAAATCATTGAATACGGTTTCACGGTTTGCACCTTTTATTCAAAATCGTATTTTTTAATTCATGTGCATTTAACATGTTTTTATGATTATTTTGCATTGCTAGAGACCATACAAAGCTAATGGAATGGTTGAATTGAACTGTAATGCCCTGAATCATGAGATGCCATGATCAAATTTCTAGGGTTCTTGAGCTTTAAATTAGGGCTTTCTGAACCAGGAAAAGTTGGGACTAGTGAGATGCATGACTGAAATCGTGAGACCAAGACGAACAAGACTCATACCTCACGAAATATTTATATTCACTGTGCTTCTAATCGCTATTTTTCCTTGCAGGAAGTAGTGGGGGTTAAAAACCCCCGCTATATGATTCTAGTTATGCAGAAAAAGGTTGAAGACGATGAGGTGTTGATATCTGGTTGGCCCGTTTAAAAAAGCGCGCGTTATTTTCTTTTGTTTACAGTATATTGATTGGTTTTTATATATAATAATTGCCACTTATTTCAATAACAATTGAAGCAGCGTAGTGGAGTGGTTGGTGCGTTGGCCTGTGAGCGCTGGGACCTGGGTTCGAATCCCAGGTCCCCCAAACGTTTATTTGTTTTTTTTCTCCAGGCGCTCTTGTGTAAGCTAGCAAATGGATGTCCACCATGTGCTTCAGATCTCAGCACGCCAAATGGCCCCAGACCTGATCCAAGGGTCTAGATGGAAGGACTATTGTGATTGGTGGGAATAGAACTGACTGTTTAGGAATGCTGGTTCGCGTTTGCGTTTAGCAAAATGTCGCGGTAAGGAAGAGTCACCATCGTCTTTTATTTTCTCCAATAAGGAAAGGACAAAAGCACAGCAAAATTCCTTTTAGAGATGTTTCTCGGGTTCGGGAGGTAGATTATAGAAAGGGAAGGTGTTAGCACCCTTTCTATCCGTGGTTATCCACGGGCTCTTAGGTACTTGCTCACTATGTTTTAAAAAAGTTTTGCTTTTCTTGTGTTCGTGGGTTTTGAAAAGAGTTTTGTTTGAAAACCTCGATTTAACTCTTGTTTCTGTCCTCAAGAGTGTATGAAGCGTTTTTGAAAACTTTGTTTGAAAAGTGTAAGTGCGAAAAAAAAATTTGTTTTGAAAGAGCAAGTACCTGAGAACCTCTACCTACTCAAAAGGGAATTAAGTTGTGTAAATGTCCTTTAGACAGTACTATCCCAGTATTGAGAAGTAGGTAGCATCTTTGTTGGAGTCTTTCGGGTCAATTCGATTATAGGGACATGTGGTCACTAAAGCAATAGTAGGACGCCTTAGCGGTAACCCTAATGTCCTAGATCATTTTTTACCGAGGCAACCGTTTCGAGGCAACTTTGATCTTTTAGACAGGAGGGCAACCTCTAAAACACCCTATACTCAATGACCACGTCGAGGCAACCAAGTGAGGCGTACCCTAAGAGTGGCATGTGCGAGTGTGTCAGGTTTCATGTTAAATTATCTTTGTACATGTTATGGTGAGCTACGATTGATTTTAATTTAAGGGAAGTCTTGTCATGCAAAGCCTAGTTAACATACATCTAGCAGTTAATAGTTGCGAAAAAATAAAACTAAACTATTACAAGGCGTCGGGTATTTACATCGCCAAAAACAAACCCTTGAAAAATAAATTGCGGGAAATAAATGAAAGCAATAAAAAGTCCTAATTAAAGCTATTACATCCTCGGAGCAATTACATAATATGATCAAAAATATGAACAAAATAAAACATACGCGTGAGAGAAAATTGAATCGGGGAGTTTTAGGGTTTTGACCCCTTTTTAAGAAAGAAGGAAATTTTTGTATTATTTTGCATTTAATTAAATTAAACCTAGACTAATTAATTAATTAAAAAGAAATATTTTTTGAGTTTTTCATGTTTTAAGGAAATAAAAATAAAGATGATTAAAATTGTCAAAACCCTAATTCTACATTAATTTTAGATTTATTGTAAAAATATTAAAATTAACCTAATTAACTAAATAAATTAATTATGTTAGTATTTATTTACAAAATAACTAATTAAATTTAATAAATAAAAATATGATATTTTTTATGCTTTTCTGAATTTATTAAGGAAAATAAATATTAATTTGTTAGTGTTAGTAGTTAATTAAAAAATTAATAAAACAATTTAAGTAAAAATAAAAAGGAGAAAAAGAAAATAAACTCAGGGGGGTGCTGGCCCAATTCAGGAGGTGTATCAGCAATTCTGAAGCCCAATAATGCTCAAGCCTGTTTGACTTTCTGGGATATCCACACGCTTGTTGACTAAGGACTATGGTGGTCCTTCAATTTTGGCCATTGGATCCAGGCTTGGAGACACCTGGCGCCTGGAAAATGGAGGTGTATGATGGACCTCACTTTGAAGCTTGCACATGAATACCTGGAAAATAAAAGCAACAATGTTTTGGGGGACCTGGGATTCGAACCCAGGTCCCAAGGGATAATGTTTCAATTCCTTTGCCAACTGAACCGGAACGCGCGTTTGTTAAATGAATGGATAATGAATATTATATATAAAAACAATTATTATGCTGTAAAACAACAAAATAACGCGCGCGTTTTCAAACACGCCAACGAGGTATCAACACATCATCATCTTCTTCATTTGTTCTGCATAAATAATATTAGATAGCGGGGGTTTTTAACCCCCACTAATTCCTGCAATAAAAAATAGTGATTAGAAGCACAGTGGATATAAATATTTCGCGAGGTATTGGGCTTGTTCGTCTTGTTCTCATGATCTCAACCATGTGTCTTATGAGTCCTAATTTTGCCTGGATTGAATAGCCCTAATTTAAAGCTCAAGAACCCTAAAAATTTGATCATGGTATCTTTTGATTCAGGGCGTTATAGTCCAATTAAATCATACCATTAGCTTCGTATGGTTCCTAGCAATGCAAAACAATCAAAGAAACATGTTAAATACGCATGAATCAAGATATATAATTCTTAATAAGAATGGCAAACCGTGGTTCTGTATATGACGATTCTTTGAGCTTTAGGGTCTGAGTTTGATTGCAAAACACTCCTGAGAACTCCTGCAAGGTGTTTGGATCAATAAAATGCCTTGAATCGACCTAGGATGCAAAAATCAGTTTTGAGTTTTCTTGGAATTTCTTCAAATTGGACAGGGTGGTTTCTGCAGCTTTTTCACGTCCATTAGGTCAGGGTTAGCTTGCATATGTATAAGGCAATTGAATTAGGTCAAAAAGCTGGGCCAATATCCATTGCATTGATGATTGAATCCTTGATTGAAAAATCAAATATTCTTGATTTTCATGATTGAACAAACTTGCCAATTTTGGATTTTTTGATATCTTTGACTTGTGCACGAATTTGCCAGCATTTTTTGGTCATATTTGCTTCACAAAAAGATTTAAAAACCAAATCTTGTATTTTCCTACAATTTAAATTGATTAAATGAATTAATATCAATTAAAAATCCAATTAATCAATAAAAATAAGAAAATAAATTCAATTAAGCTTTATGGGTCGTGCATAGGTCATGGGTGAAGTTTCAAGAAGAGATTTGAGGCCCATTAGCAAAAATAAGGTGTTTTGAGCAAAGTTGACTTTTGCAAATTCATGAAAATTTCCCAACTTCTCTAATGCACAATTTGCTCAATTTTGATCATATGACCATGTTCTTGGACATTTTGGAGAGCTCTTTAAGTCCTCTAACCAATTCATTTGGTCCCATGTCATTTGGATTTACCAGTCTCAAGTTATGGCCTTTGACTCAAAGTGTACATTTGTTGACTTTTGAAATTCACCTATAATGTAAAAATTGGTAACTCCTTGTGAGTGCATTTCTTGAACTTGGAGTGTGAAGATGGATTGTAGGAAATTGCATCCTCTTCAAAATGAGCATTGGATGGAATTTTTCTGATAAACCATGAAAAAGTTATGCCCTGGTCAAGATACAGTTGACTTTTCTGCTGTCCAAAAATAGTAACTTTTTGCATCTTGATGATTTTTGAGCTATCCTTGTGGAATCATGACCAAGACTTGATAAAATGATGATTGTGGACTCAAAATAAGATGTTGACCAAAAATTCTGACTTTTGACTGCAAAATGACCATTTTACCCTTGCAGTTGACTGTAGATCAAATGGAGCTTTTGACTGTGCAAATTGGCATTGTGAGTCTTGAAACTTGGCATGTAGGTGCTTGAGGATGTATATGGGCCTATGAGACTTGATTGAACCATGGAAAACCCTAAATTCCTTGGAAGAACCAAAACCCTAATTTCAGCTGGCTTAGGAAGTGGTTTGACTATACAATCCTTGAGCAATCTTGAACCATTCTTGACAAATCTTGAGAGATATGGGAGGGAAAATTTTAGGGTACAACAGTTGCCCCTGTTCAATCTTCTTAAAATTGAGGATGTAGATTGGCTTGCGTGCCTTTCATAATCCGAAGGTGGAAGATGATTGAACACTAAAGTGCCCAGAAATTTGCACTCGTATGGTGTAGTATCAGCATTGTGATGTCGAGAATGGGCTTACAGATGCCATTTGGAGATTGTTGGATAGGAGGATGGGATTATAGATGCCACCTGGAGGTTGTTGGTTGGTAGTTTCGTCTTCGTTGACGGGTTGTCTTCATTGACGGGTTGTCTCTATTGACGGGTTGTCTCTATTGACGGGTTGTCTCTATTGACGGGTTGTCTCTATTGACGGGTTGTCTCTATTGACGGATTGTCTCTATTGACGGGTTATCATCAGAAAAATCTTTAGGAATCGATTTAACTGGTCTTGTCTCCATTGACTGGCTTTGCCTCATAAAAAATCTTTAGGAATCGATTTAACTGATTTTGTCTCCATTGACTGGCTTCGCCTCAGAAAAATCTTTAGGAATCGATTTAATTGATTTTGTCTCTATTGACTGGATTTTCCTCAGAAAAAATCTTTAGGAATCGATTTAACTGTCTTTGTCTCCATTGACTAGCTTCGCCTCAGAAAAATCTTTAGGAATCGATTTAACTGATTTTGTCTCCATTGACTGGCTTCGCCTCAGAAAAATCTTTAGGAATCGATTTAACTGATTTTGTCTCCATTGACTGCGTTCGCATCAGAAAAATCTTTAGGAATCGATTTATCTGGTTTTGTCTCCTTTGACATAGCTGAGAATTTAACTGTATCTTTCCTGAAAGGTAAAGGTCAGTCATATGTAATGCATGATATGGATCAAGCAATGATGTTCTCAACATAAATGAGATCGTATGATATGATGCGTATGTGCACGTATCATGATGTATGAAGGTGTGATGTTTTAGCTGGGGAAAATAAATCCCGGATAGCTGCTGGAGAATAGAGTTGGATTCTTCGTTTCCGCTGGGGATGATGAACGAAGATGATTATGTGAATAAACCTATAGGAGAAGATGACCCCGTTGGGGAATAAACTTGATGAAAAGATTACTCTGCGGGGAATTACTCTGTGGGGAAGAGATGCTTTGCTAAAATTTTAACGATTACTCCGCTGGGGATTCCGTTGATAAGCTCTGTTAGAGATTTTGATGATGAACTCTGCTGGGGATAGCAAGAACTTCGCTGAGGATGATCTTTTCGTTGCAACTTGCTGAGGACAACCTAGTTAGACTCTGGTGGGGATAACCTCTGAATATGGCTGGGGAGAGATATTTGCACTCTGCAGGGGACAAGCTTCCAGAATCTCTTGGGGAAGATGATTCAACTCTGGCGGGGAAGCTTTTTAGACTGCGCTGGGAAATGGCTCCACTGGGGGTATCTTGTATTCCACCGGGGAACATTCTTATATTCTGTCGAGGAATATTAAGACTACCGGGGATACTTGCTGAGGAATATATGTATACTCCGCTGGGGAATATTAAGATCTACTGGGGATACCCATCTTCTTTTAGGGGCTGACGGTAGACCAACTCTGCTTGGGGAGAGTGTTGTTGATTTATTCATAGTTGCAAGTCTCAGTGGGGAGAGCCACCATTATTGTTTTATTCTTGGGGAGTGACGGTATCTTGGTCATATTCTTCAGCCGAACCTACCTTGGTACCTTGGTGGACAGAGCAACTAGATCGCTTAGACAATTCTTATTGCCCTTACTTCCGATATCACCCGTAATTAATCCTTTGTTTCTCCTGTAAATATTTATGAACAGCAATTAATGTCAAATGCATATATCAAAAATGAACATTGGACGTTCTTTGCAAAACAAAACAGATAAAGGAAAAACAATTTGCAATTTGTCTGAAAAATGAACTTGTATTGATTTTGAAATTTGCCTGTAAATAGGCGTTTTTGTACAAGAGGCTGACGTCCTAGTAAGAGAACGCCGCCGAACAAATAGAGTTTATACAATTTGTGAAAAGGAAACAAAACAGCTATGTGAAAAATCCCATTGGGTTCCAACTCTGCTATCACCTTTATGTCTTCAAGCATCTCATCACTTTGCTGCTTAGTTAAAGAGGAATTTGATTGATTGGTGTCGTCCGAGCCTGGTGGTCGATACCGAAGTCTGGATGCAGGGTGATCCAATGAGACATAGTATTATGCTTATCCCTAACTTTTTCCTGGACCGCCCTTTCGGGTTTTCAGTCCACCGGGATACCCATTTTTGCCCAAGCCGCCTTTTCAGCTTTTCGACTTGCCGGGTGTACAGATTTTTTTTCATTTTCATCCCTTATTTTTGCCCGAACCCTTTTGGTTCGCCGGGAAGCCCTTATTTTTGCCTAGGCCAGTCGACCTAGCGGGTCTTTAATCATGCGTAGTATCTTTTTACTATGTCTGCATTGGCGGGGTGAAGAAGGTCGGCACCATCCATGGTGGTTAGAATCATTGCTCCTCTTGAGAAGATGTTCTTAACCACAAATGGCCCTTCGTACGTAGGGGTCCATTTTCCCCTGGGATCACCTTGAGGTAGGATGATGCGCTTGATTACCAGGTTTCCGACTTGATACTCTTATCGTTTGACTTTCTTGTTAAATGCCTTGATCATCCGTTTTTGGTACGTCTGACCATGACAAATAGCAGTGAGTCTCTTTTCGTCGATTAGGTTTAATTGATCAAGTCGGGTCTGGATCCAGTCGTCTTCGCTCAAACCTGCATCTTTCATGATCCGAAGAGAGCTTATCTGAACTTCAATGGGCTGGACTGCCTCCATGCCGTATACCAAGGAGTAGGGTGTTGCCCCTGTTGACGTCCTTGCTAAGGTACGGTGCCCATGAAGAGCGAATGGTAACATCTCGTGCCATTCTTTTTAGGTCATTGTCATCTTCTACACAATCTTCTTAATGTTTTTATTAGCTGCTTCTACAGCCCCATTCATCTTCGGCCGGTAGGGAGAAGAGTTGTGGTGCTGTATCTTGAATTGCTCGCAGAGCTCAGTGATCATCTTGTTGTTAAGATTGGTACCATTATCCGTAATGATCCTCTCTAGTACACCGTATCGACAGATCAGGTTATGCTGAATGAACCGTGCCATGACGTTCTTGGTTACAGTAGCAAAGGAAGCTGCTTCAACCCACTTTGTAAAGTAATCGATTGCTACTAGGATGAAGCGATGCCCGTTGGACACCGTAGGTCTGATCTCGCCGATCATATCAATGCCCCACATTGCAAAAAGGCCAAGGTGCTGTCAAGACGTTCAAAGGAACTGGAGGAATGTGCACCTTATCAGCATAGATCTGGCATTTGTGACACGTCCTAGAATGTTGATAACAGTCGGCTTCCATTGTGGACCAGTAATATCCTGCCCGAAGGATTTTCTTTGCCATGGTATGTCCACTGGAGTGAGTTCCGAAGGTACCTTCATGCAGCTCTGCCATGATCTTTTCTGCTTCAATCTTATCCACACAACTCAGTAATGTTGAATCATGGTTACGTTTGTAAAGAATGTCATTGCTGAGGAAGAACTTTTCCGCGAACCTTCTAAGAAACTTCTTGTCATTAACAGATGCGCCCTCGGGATATTCTTGAGCTTCCAAGTACCTCTTTACTTCATGATACCAAAGCTTTTCTGTTACCTCTTCGGTCTCAAGATCACAGCAATACGCAGGTTCATCCACTTTCCAAATAATGATCCGGGGATCCTCGTTGTCCCACTTGACTTTGAACATAGAAGACATCGTAGCTAGCGCGTCCGCCAACTGATTCTCCTCTCTTGGGAAGTGTTCAAAGGTTATCTCCTCGAAATGGGGAAGCAACGTCAATATATACTCTTTGTAAGGAATAAGATTTTGGTGTTTCGTATCCCACTCGCCTTTGACCTGACTGATCACGAGAGCGGAATCTCCGAAGACACTCAGAAACTTGATCCTTAGGTCAATCGCAGCTTGAAGACCCATGATGCATGCTTCATACTCCGTCATGTTGTTGGTGCAGTTGAAACATAGTCGGGCGGTAAGTGGAGTATGTGAGCCTTTAGGAGATATGATCACAGCGCCAATGCCATTACCCAAAGCGTTTGAAGCTCCGTCAAAGTGCATAGACCATCGAGATCCTTCCTCAGGTCCTTCATCCGGTCCAGGTATTTAACAATCAGTCACTACCATGATATTCTCGTCTGGAAATTCGAAGTTCATAGACTGGTAGTCATCCACTGCCTGATGTGCCAAATGGTCTGCCAATACACTTCCCTTGATTGCTTTTTGAGTCGTGTACTTGATGTCATATTCAGTCAAGATCATCTGCCATCTTGATATTCTTCCGGACAGAGCAGGCTTTTCGAAGATGTACTTGATATGATCCATTTTTGAAATCAATAGAGTAGTGTGAGTCAACATATAATGTCTCAGCCGGCGAGCAGCCCATACCAAAGCGCAGCAAGTTTTCTCGAGCAGTGAGTATCGGGTCTCACAGTCGGTAAACTTTTTGCTAAGGTAATAAATGGCATGCTCTTTTCGGCCAGACTCGTCATGCTGCCCCAGCACACATCCCATTGAGTTGTCAAGTACTGTCAAGTATAAGATTAGAGGTCTCCCTTCAACTGGTGGCATAAGAATGGGTGGCTCTTGGAGATACTCTTTGATTCTTTCGAAAGCGGCCTGGCATTCATCGTTCCAACGTACTACTTGATCTTTCTTCAGTAGCTTGAAGACTGGTTCACAAGTAGCAGTTAGGTGTGAGATGAATCGGACAATGTAGTTCAGCCGTCCTAGAAAGCCTCTGACCTCTTTCTCTGTCTTGGGAACTGGCATCTCTTGTATGGCTTTCACTTTGGCAGGGTCTACATGAATACCTTTGTCGCTCACGATGAAGCCTAGCAATTCTCCAGATCTCACCCCGAAGGTGCACTTGTTCGGGTTTAATCTCAGCTTGTACAACTTCAACCGGTCAAACAGCTTCTGTAGATGGTCAAGGTGTTCCTCCTCAGTTTGGGACCTTGCAATCATATCGTCGATGTATACTTCAATCTCATGATGGATCATATCATGAAACAGAGCAACCATGGCACGCTGATACGTTGCCCCAGCATTTTTCAACCCAAAAGGCATGACCTTGTAGCGAAAGGTACCCTACTGAGTAACAAAAGTGGTCTTCTCCATGTCTTCGGGAGCCATCTTTATCTGATTATAACCGGAGAAACTGTCCATGAAGGAGAAAACCTTATGCTGAGCAGTGTTGTCAACCAGAACGTCGATGTGAGGCAGAGGGAAATCATCCTTAGGGCTCGCCCTGTTCAAATCCCTGTAATCAACACACATTCTGACCTTACCATCTTTCTTCGGCACCGGAACCACATTGGCGACCCACTGCGGGTAAGAAGTCACTGCTAGAAAATCGGCGTCAAATTGTTTCATAACCTCAGCTTTGATTTTCTCGGACATCTCTGGACGCATACGGCGGACTTTCTGTTTTACCGGAGGGCATTCTTCCTTTGTAGGCAAGTGATGAACCACAATGTCGGTATCCAACCCAGGCATATCTTTGTAAGACCAGGCAAAGATTTCCACATAGTCATGCAGCATCTGAATCAACCGTTGTTTCACACTAGACTCCAGATTCGCACCGATCTTGACTTCCTTTATGTTTTTCTCAGTACCCAGATTTACTGTTTCCACTGGCTCTTCATGTGGCTGAATGGCCCTCTCTTCCTGGAGTAACAGTCTTGCAAGCTCACCAGGAACTTCACAATCATCTTCACCTTCGTCTTCGGCTAAGTTGATCGGATTTTCGAAGTCATAACTGGCAGTAGCAGAGTCGTTACCAGTGGGATCCAGAGTGGATTGGGACCTGTATATGTGAGTGTGTGTAAATAGTTGTTTTGCAATATATAACAAAGAAAGACAAGGAGCGCAAAATTTGAAATGCAAAAAACGTCAAATGCTTTTATTAATGATATATGAAAATGACACACAAAAGCCCTCACAAGTGAAGCCACGGTGCCCCGGGTAAGACACCGGGCCATAAAGTTTCACAATATTGTCTGTTACATATTCAAAACAAAGGAGTTCATTACTGAGTCACAAAAGTAATAGGGATGAAGTCCTTTGCCGTCCAGTTGTTTGGTCCACCGTCGGTCGTAGGGTATATCCAGTTGTCGAATTTAGATTCCTCCACGTCATCTTTAATGGCATTTACTCCCGGGTTGCTGATGAACACAAGAGGTCTTCCAATCCTTGCCCTACGAACAGTCTTCTGAGCTTCTGCAGTGAAACCCAAACCAAACTTGTCAGTCTTCTGAGTGAAATCAGGAAGTCGGCCCCAGTTTGCATACTCACCCTTCTCAATAACAGCCCGGGCATCCTTTAAGGAAGCCATCTTCAAAGGAGAATCTTCAATCATAGTCTCAGCCGATGCCAGTGTCTGAGGAACCTCTTCAAAGTGTTGAAAAGGGGTCTCAATGAACTACCCATCCATCTTTATGTACCGGAACGAGTTAAGGTGGCTGACCATGTATTCTTCCTCCCCCTGAACTGTCACAATCTTCCCTTTGACCGGGTATTTCAGCTTCTGATGGAATGTGGAGGTCACAGCTCCCGCTTTGTGGATCCATGGACGACCCAACAAACAAGAATAGGATGGCCGAATATCCATCACGTAGAATGTAGAATCGAAGACCTGAGAGCCAACTCTAATTGGAATATCGACCTCACCATGCACCATCCTTTTAGACCCATCAAAGGCCCGGACAACAATGTTACTTGGCTTGAGTTCCACACCTTCACAATCCAACCTGTCTAGAGCTTTCTTGGGTAAAACGTTCAATGAGGAACCCGTGTCAACCAACACATGTGCCAGAGTAGTGCCCCTGCATTCAATGGAGACATGCAGGGCATCGTTATGGTTCTTCCCTTTAGCAGTCAGATCAGCGTCGGAGAAACCCAAACCATTATCAGCAGTTAAGTTGGCCACACAATCGGTAAAGTGATCAGCTGACGTCTCTTGTGGCACGTGAGCCGTCTTTAGGAAGGTAATCAGGGCCTTGGCATGGGCCTCTGAACACAACAACAGTGATAACATAGAAATCTTGGAGGGGGTTTGCCCCAGCTGCTCAACTACATTATAATTACTCTTCTTGATAATCTTAAGAATCTCTTCCATCTCCTGCTTGGAAGCTTCAACATTGATGGTCTTTGGTGCCTTCGTCTGGGCAGGCATATCAGCGGCGATCCCTTTGCCCCGAACATCAGATGATTCGGCAGCAGGGGTAGAAATAGGAACTTGATCAGGAGGGGAAGTAGGTATACTTGCAGGTGTGATGACAATAGGTCTCCAGATAGTTGGGGGTGCAATATCAGGTGAGAAAAGTCTACCGCTGCGGGTGACTTTGGCAGGCCCGGTGATGTTGCTGACGCCGGTACTAGTATCAAACTCTTTCTTAACTCCGAGAACTTAAACATCTGCCCCATAGTGCCAAGGGACAGCTTTGTCGGATGTATAGGGGATGGGCCCCGGAATAGTGATAATTATAGGTGCAATCTTCTAAGCAGGCATAATTTTGACAGGCTTCCTCGAGGGAGCCCTGGGAGAATTATTGAAAATGGTAACAATGGACACTTCTTCAGTAGGGGTAGCAGGAACAGCAATCTTCTCAAACAGGATTTCTTTATTATCCATCAGGTTTTGGATACCTGACTTCAAAAATGGGCAACCAGTAGGTGAAACGGAACACAGATGGAAACCTTTACTACATCCCGGAAATAAACCGGCTAGCAACAGGTTCTTCTTGTCGGTCAACAGCGGGGTGACAATATCATCCACAGAGGCTACAAACAAGTCTTCCTCTACAGCATTTACTCCATGTTTGGGCATGGGAGCAGTCACAACGTAGGCCTCTCGGGAGCCTCAAACTCGATCTCTTTTGCATCAATCAGGTCTTGGACCTTATTCTTCAAAGTCCAACAATCATCTGTATTATGCCTCGGGCCCTCAGAATGATAAGCGCAGCGGGCGTTGGGGTTATACTTGGGTGATGTAGTATTCGGATTCTTTGGGGCTTCCCTTAGAGTTACCAAATTGGTTGCCAGCAACTGTGGCAATATCTGGGACAAGGTCATGCTGAGTCGAGTGAACTGCCTTCTAGGTCTCTCACCCCTTTGTTGGTTGTGATGCTGAGGAGCACCGGCAGGTTTTGAAATGACCACCGCGTTGACAGCTTGGCGGTGTTCAGATCTATTTCGTCTTCTTGAACCATAGACAGCACTAGATTCTTTCTTGAACGGCTTCTTTTCAGTGCTCGAGGAGGCACCTTTCTGTATTTTCCCATACTTGATACCAGCTTCAATTCTCTCACCAGTCAAGATAAGGTCTGTAAACCCGGCTGAAGAATTTCCAATCAAATGGTTGAAGAACGGACCAGACAGGGTCCCCAAGAACATATCCACAAGTTCACGGTCGGTTAAAGGTGGCTGCACCCTTCCAGCCAGGTCTCTCCATTTTTGAGCATACTCCTTAAATCCTTCAGTCGTCCCTAGTGACATACCCTGGAGTTGGGTACGCGTAGGAGCAAGGTCAAAATTATATTGATACTGCTTATAGAACGCAGTAGCCAAATCCTCCCAGTTACGAATACTGGCTCCATCCAGCTGATAAAACCACTCGAGTTGAGTCCCTGAAAGACTGTCCTGAAAGAAATGGATCCACAAATTCTTATCAGCTGTGTAAGGCTGGATCTTCCTTACATACGACCGGAGGTGCAGCTTTGGGCAGGAGGCTCCGTCATATTTGGCAAAAGCAGATGCCTTGAACTTATGTGGAATCACCACCCCAGAGGATAAGCCTAGGTCTCCAAAGTCCAACCCAGGCACATTTTGTATCTCCATGGCACTCAAGCGGTCCTCCAACTGTTTATACCTATCATCAGCAGGAGGATACTGTTCCTCATCATAATCCGTCTCGTTGTCGGAGACCACGAGACTAGGAACCCTTCTCTCTTGTGGGTTGTCTTTTCCTACAGAGGAGGTGGTCCGATCAACCTCATTCTGCAGTCCATTCCCAAATCTGTGTCCAGTGTTGAACAAGACGGTCCTCTTCTTCTTCTTCTTCAGAATCAGAGTCTTCAACTCCTGTTGACCCTTGGCTAGGCTCATAACCAACTCTTGGAACTGAGCGTTCTGGGCCTGGAGGGCCTTGATAGCTTGCTCAGTGGTAGGTTCAGAAGACATGATGATTGCTGAAATAAACAGCGAAGAAGATAATTGACCTGTAAAAAATGGGTACCTGTTATGCATATGATGAAATGAAATGCGTATGATTTATGTTTTCAAAGACAATCGGGATTCAACTTTGTAGACAAGAAAGGAAACACACTTTATTAGTTTTAACTTTGGAATTTAAATTGTTCAACAAATTGCCCTTGGGCGTTACAAGAATGAAAACTGAAAAGTAAACAAAAGTTGTAAAAGAAACAATAAAGGTCCATCACTGCTCCCATGGCCTCTTCTTCTCAGTGCGGATATAGTCATTCAGGATCTGCTCATTCTCCAATTGCTTTGTCAACTTCTGGATCTTCTGTTCCTGTTCATTGAACCTTTCCCGATAAGAATCCCGTTCTTCCTGCAGTTGCGCCCAAGACCTCTTTAGTGTGCCAACATCAGTGGGTGTATGAGGATGGAGAACAGTTGGGGGAACCCCTTCTTTATCAGCAGCTTCCAGAGTAATAGGTTTGACAGCTTCGTACGGCATACCTAACTTCTGAGCACAGATGCGGACCCATCTGAAATATGACTCCATGGGCAGAGAAGTTTTTGGTCCCAACTCATGTGGGTCAGATTTGTGAACCCTATCCCAAGCCTTGATGAATCTACGACGCAGCTCGTCGCTATCTACCTGAAAATCAAAGACAATATGAGGCATCAACATCTCATGAGGCCCTTCTCTTCTGGCTCTTCCAAACTGACAGAGAACTAAGCATGGGTTATAAGAGATTCCACCATGGGTTCCGATCAATGGAACATTAGGATATTCTCCACAACGATCAATGACAGCCACCTCATCTAAGCCTCTGAGAGTCCAAATAATTTCTTTATCAGTAAGAGACATTATCCTATGAGCCCATCCCCTTCCTTCTTTGTTCTTCAGTACAGATTTAGGGAGGTGCGAAATAAACCACCTCGCCAATAAAGGAGCACAACACCATAAAGTTCCCCGTCTTCGAGCAGTACGAGCATAGAGCTGATAAAGGATATCACCCAAGAGAATGGGTACAGGATTCCAAGAGATGCAGATCCTTATGGCATTAACATCAACAAAGGTGTCGGGATTTGGAAACAATACCAGACCATAGATTAAGAGAGCCAGAATGTCTTCGTATACCCTGAAGTCTAAGTCATTCCAGAAGCCATTAGCTTTGCCAACCAGAAATTTAGCCAAAAAGCCCTTAACTCCACTTCTAGTCTCCCAGTTAGCCATGACCTCCTCCTTGGTTAAGTGAAGGGCTGCAGCAATCTCCTCAGGCCTAAGAGTCTTTTCCCAACCAGTGAATGGAGTCTGCTCCAAAACAGGTATACCAAGCAACTCAGAATTATTCCAGGGTAGGGACCAGCTGGAAGTCTTGAAAGGTGAAGCAATGGTATAGCGGATCATAAAACTGGACCAGGACACTCATCAACTGTAAGTCCCACTTTGAGGTGACTAAACCGAGAAGAGAACCATGTTTCCTGATGAAGGAAGTACTGTCTAGAATCCTGTCAACCAATTCCTCAAGCAAAGTAGGTGGTTGAACAAATTTGAGCCGGATAGTATTCCTACGCATGGGCATCATGATGTCCTACAAAACAGAGCAAAGATGAAACCCTCTTGTCTTTGAAATGGGTTAGTCCTTATGCAGGATGCATGCAATGTTATGATGTTATGATATTATGATGAAGGCACACCACAAGTATTCACAAAAGGAAAACATGGTAAAGGCACACAAGTCACACAAAAGAGCCCTTAGATTTAAGGCTAGCATGAAGTTTAGGTACTACCCTCTTTCAGTTTCAGTTGGTTAAGACCTGTCCTAAAAATAGTAATCGGGTTCTAGAGGATCTCAATATCACTGACTACCCTCGATCGGTCATAATTCCAGTTTGGAACCTTTTATTGCGGCCGGAACCATCGTGAGAGTTTAGCCTCAATGAGTGTAGCATACTGCTACTGTTCTATGGCCAAGTTGGTCAATTTAAGGTTCTAAGGTCAGTTGGTGCTTAATGACTCCTCAGAAGACCCATATTCTCCTCGTTCCAACACAAGGGATATCGGTACAGACCAAGGTGTCACACCAACGTAGCTACTGCTTCACCCGTGTCGGTCTACGCCGGACTAGTCCCTCACAGTTTATTGCTACTTACCTAAAAAAGGGTACCCCAGATCCGGGTTAGGATCTATGAAACTCCGATACAAGTCCATAAATTTTAGAGCATACAGAGCAATACAATTGAAAACATGGTGATCTAATCCTAAAGTACACCTCACTTATAGATCCCCAGCAGAGTCGCCAGTTCTGTGATCGGTGGAAATAGAACTGACTGTTTTGAAATGCTGGTTCGCGTTTGCGTTTAGCAAAATGTCGCGGTAAGCAAGAGTCTCCACCGTCTTTTATTTTCTCCAACAAGGAAAGGACAAAAGCACAGCAAAATTCCTTTTCGAGATGTTTCTCGGGTTCGGGAGGTAGATTATAGAATTGGAAGGTGTTAGCACCCTTTCTATCCGTGGTTATCCACGGGCTCTTAGGTACTTGCTCACTATGTTTTCAAAAAGTTTTGCTTTTCTTGTGTTCGTGGGTTTTGAAAAGAGTTTTGCTTGAAAACCTCGATTTAACTCTTGTTTCTGTCCTCAAGAGTGTATGAAGCGTTTTTGAAAACTTTGTTTGAAAAGTGTAAGTGCGAAAAAAAAATTGTTTTGAAAGTGCAAGTACCTGAGAACCTTTACCTACTCAAAAGGGAATTAAGTTGTGTAAATGTCCTTTAGACAGTACTATCCCACTATTGAGAAGTAGGTAGCACCGTCGTTGGAGTCTTTCGGGTCAATTCGATTATAGGGACATGTGGTCACTAAAGCAATAGTAGGACGCCTTAGCGGTAACCCTAATGTCCTAGATCATTTTTTACCGAGGCAACCGTTTCGAGGCAACTTTGATCTTTTAGACAGGAGGGCGACCTCTAAAACACCCTATACTCAATGACCACGTCGAGGCAACCAAGTGAGGCGTACCCTAAGAGTGGCATGTGCGAGTGTGTCAGGTTTCATGTTAAGTTATCTTTGTACATGTTATGGTGAGCTACGATTGATTTTAATTTAAGGGAAGTCTTGTCATGCATAGCCTAGTTAACATACATCTAGCAGTTAATAGTTGCGAAAAAATAAAACTAAACTATTACAAGGCGTCGGGTATTTACATCGCCAAAAACAAACCCTTGAAAAATAAATTGCGGGAAATAAATGAAAGCGATAAAAGTCCTAATTAAAGCTATTACATCCTCGGAGCAATTACATAATAAGATTAAAAATATGAACAAAATAAAACATACGCGTGAGAGAAAATTGAATCGGGGAGTTTTAGGGTTTTGACCCTTTTTTAAGAAAGAAGGAAATTTTTGTATTATTTTGCATTTAATTAAATTAAACCTAGACTAATTAATTAATTAAAAAGAAATATTTTTTGAGTTTTTCATGTTTTAAGGAAATAAAAATAAAGATGATTAAAATTGTCAAAACCCTAATTCTACATTAATTTTAGATTTATTGTAAAAATATTAAAATTAACCTAATTAACTAAATAAATTAATTATGTTAGTATTTATTTACAAAATAACTAATTAAATTTAATAAACAAAAATATGATATTTTTTATGCTTTTCTGAATTTATTAAGAAAAATAAATATTAATTTGTTAGTGTTAGTAGTTAATTAAAAAATTAATAAAACAATTTAAGTAAAAATAAAAAGGAGAAAAAGAAAATAAACTCAGGGGGGGTGTTGGACCAATTCAGGAGGTGTATCAGCAATTCTGAAGCCCAATAATGCTCAAGCCTGTTTGACTTTCTGGGATATCCACACGCTTGTTGACTAAGGACTATGGTGGTCCTTCAATTTTGGCCATTGGATCCAGGCTTGGAGACACCTGGCGCCTGGAAATTGGAGGTGTATGATGGACCTCACTTTGAAGCTTGCACATGAATACCTGGAAAATAAAAGCAACAATGTTTTGGGGGACCTGGGATTCGAACCCAGGTCCCAAGGGATAATGTTTCAATTCCTTTGCCAACTGAACCGGAACGCGCGTTTGTTAAATGAATGGATAATGAATATTATATATAAAAACAATTATTATGCTGTAAAACAACAAAATAACGCGCGCGTTTTCAAACACGCCAACGAGGTATCAACACATCATCATCTTCTTCATTTGTTCTGCATAAATAATATTAGATAGCGGGGGTTTTTAACCCCCACTAATTCCTGCAATAAAAAATAGCGATTAGAAGCACAGTGGATATAAATATTTCGCGAGGTATTGGGCTTGTTCATCTTGTTCTCATGATCGCAACCATGTGTCTTATGAGTCCTAATTTTTCCTGGATTAAATAGCCCTAATTTAAAGCTCAAGAACCCTAAAAATTTGATCATAGTATCTTTTGATTCAGGGCGTTATAGTCCAATTAAATCATACCATTAGCTTCGTATGGTTCCTAGTAATGCAAAACAATCAAAGAAACATGTTAAATGCGCATGAATAAAGATATATAATTCTGAATAAGAATGGCAAATCGTGGTTCTGTATATGACGATTCTTTGAGCTTTAGGGTTTGAGTTTGATTGTAAAACACTCCTGAGAACTCCTGCAAGGTGTTTGGATCAATAAAATGCCTTGAATCGACCTAGGATGCAAAAATTAGTTTTGAGTTTTCTTGGACTTTCTTCAAATTGGACAGGGTGGTTTCTGCAGCTTTTTCACGTCCATTAGGTCAGGGTTAGCTTGCATATGTATAAGGCAATTGAATTAGGTCAAAAAGCTGGGCCAATATCCATTGCATTGATGATTGAATCCTTGATTGAAAAATCAAATATTCTTGATTTTCATGATTGAACAAACTTGCCAATTTTGGCTTTTTTGATAGCTTTGACTTGTGCACGAATTTGCCAGCATTTTTATGTCATATTTGCTTCACAAAAAGATTTAAAAACCAAATCTTGTATTTTCCTACAATTTAAATTGATTAAATGAATTAATATCAATTAAAAATCCAATTAATCAATAAAAATAAGAAAATAAATTCAATTAAGCTTGATGGGTCGTGCATAGGTCATGGGTGAAGTTTCAAGAAGAGATTTGAGGCCCATTAGCAAAAATAAGGTGTTTTGAGGAAAGTTGACTTTTGCAAATTCATGAAAATTTCCCAACTTCTCCATTGCACAATTTGCTCAATTTTGATCATATGACCATGTTCTTGGACATTTTGGAGAGCTCTTGAAGTCCTCTAACCAATGCATTTGGTCCCATGTCATTTGGATTTACCAGTCTCAAGTTATGGCCTTTGACTCAAAGTGTACATTTGTTGACTTTTGAAATTCACCTATAATGTAAAAATTGGTAACTCCTTGTGAGTGCATTTCTTGAACTTGGAGTGTGAAGATGGATTGTAGGAAATTGCATCCTCTTCAAAATGAGCATTTGATAGAATTTTTCTGATAAACCATGAAAAAGTTATGCCCTGGTCAAGATACAGTTGACTTTTCTACTGTCCAAAAATAGTAACTTTTTGCATCTTGATGATTTTTGAGCTATCCTTGTGGAATCATGATCAAGACTTGATCAAATGATGATTGTGGACTCAAAATAAGATGTTGACCAAAAATTCTGACTTTTGACTGCAAAATGACCATTTTACCCTTGCAGTTGACTGTAGATCAAATGGAGCTTTTGACTGTGCAAATTGGCACTGTGAGTCTTGAAACTTGGCATGTAGGTGCTTGAGGATGTATATGGGCCTATGAGACTTAATTGAACCATGTAAAACCCTAAATTCCTTGGAAGAACCAAAACCCTAATTCAGCTGGCTTAGGAAGTGGTTTGACTGTACAATCCTTGAGCAATCTTGAACCATTCTTGACAAATCTTGAGAGATATGGGAGGGAAAATTTTGGGGTACAACAACTATCATGGTCCTTAGTCAACAAGAGTGTGGATATTTCAGAAAGTCAATGAGGCTGGAATTGTTAATGGGCTTTAGGCATGCTGATTGCACCTCCTCTTGGGCCCAACACCCCCTTCAAGTTTATTTCTTTTCTTTTCTTTGTTTATTTCTCTCATTTAATTATTTTTTATAATTATTATTTTCACTAACAAATTAATATTTATTTTCATAATAAAAATCAGAAAACATAAAATAAATATAATATTTTTTATTTAGTTATTTTTGTAAATAAATAAGTAATTAATTACTTTAGCTTTTAATTAGGTTAATTTTAATATTTTCACAATAAATAAAATTAATATAGAATTAGGGTTTTTGATAACTTTTAATCATTTTATGTTTTTATTTATTTCCTTGAAACATTAAAAAACCAAAAAATATTTCTTTTTATTAATTAATTAGTCTAGGTTTAATTTAATTAAATGCAAAATAATAAGAAATCTCTTTCTTTCTCAAAAAAGGGTCAAAACCCTAAAAACTCTCCGATTCAATTTTTCCCTCGCGCATACTATTTTTGATTCATATTTTTGATCTATATAATTGTATTTGCTCCGAGGATGTAATAGCTTTAATTAGGACCTTTTATCGCTTTTATTTAATTTCCCGCAATTTACTTTTTCAAGGGTTTGTTTTTGGCGATGTAAATACCCGACGCCTTGTAATAGCTTAGTTTTATTTTCCGCAACTATTAACTGTTAGATGTATGTTAACTAGGCTATGCATGTTAAGATCTCTCTCAAACTAAAATCAATTGTAGCTCACCATAACATGTACAAAGATAACATAACTGAAACCTGACACACTCGCACATGCCACTCTTAGGGTATGCCTCACTTGGTTGCCTCGACGTGGTCATTGAGTATAGGGTGTTTTAGAGGTCGCCCTCCTGTCTAAAGATCAAAGTTGCCTCGAAACGGTTGCCTCGATAAAAAATGATCTAAGACATTAGGGTTACCGCTAAGGCGTCCTACTATTGCTTTAGTGACCACATGTCCCATAATCGAATTGACCCGAAAAAACTCCAACGACGGTGCTACCTACTTCTCAATAGTGGGATAGTACTGTCTAAAGGACATTTACACAGCTTAATTTCTTTGAGTAGGTAGAGGTTCTCAGGTACTTGCTCTTTCAAAACAAAACAACTTTTCGCACTGACACTTTTTCAAACAAAAGTTTTCAAACAAACACTTCATACACTCTTGAGGACAGATACAAGAGTTAAATCGAAGTTTTCAAAACAAAACTTTTTCAAACCCACAAACACAAGAAAAGCAAAACTCTTTTGAAAACATAGTGAGCAAGTACCTAAGAGCCTGTGGATAACCACGGATAGAAAGGGTGCTAACACCTTCCCTTTCTATAATCTACCTCACGAACCCGAGAAACATCTCGAAAAGGAATTTTGATGTGCTTTTGTCCTTTCCTTGTTGGAGAAAATAAAAGACGGTGGCGACTCTTGCTTACCGTGACATTTTGCGAAACGCAAACGCGAACCAACATTCCAAAACAGTCAGTTCTATTTCCACTGATCACAGCTGGCCAATGAGTATTGGGACCTGGGTTCGAATCCCAGGTCCCCCAAAATTCTTATTATTATTTTCTTGCATATATTCCAATAGATTTCCAGGTGTGAAGACCACCATACGCCTCAGAGATCAACACGCCAAGTGGCTTCAGGCCAAGATCCAGTGGCCAAAGTTGAAGGACCATCATACTCCCTGGTCAACATACGCGTGGACAATCTGAAAAGTCAAACGAGGCTGGAATGTTAATGGGCTTCAGAATTGCTCTTGTCACTCCCAAATCAGGCCCAACACCCCCCTAGGTTTATTTCTTCTTCTCTTTCATATTTTTATTTATTTTATTTTATTATTTTAAAAATAACCTAATAATTTATTTTTCCTCATAAAAAATCATAAAATACAAAAACATTATTAAATTCATCACTTTTATTATTTTTTGTAAATAAATAATTTAATTGACTTAGTTTTTTTAATTAGGTATAATTCTAACATTTTTGCAACAAAATAAAATTAATGTAGAATTAGGGTTTTTAATAACTTTTAACCATTTTTAATTTATTTCCTTAAAAATAAAAAACTCAAAAATATTTTCTTTTAATTAATTAATTCCATTTTTTTTAATTTAGACTTAATCCTTAAATTCAAAAATAACAAAAAAATCTCTTTCTTTCCTAAAAAAGGGTCAAAACCCTAAAAACTCTCCGATTCAATTTTTCTCGCGCGTATGATTATTTTTTATCCATATTTTGATCCAATTATGTAATTGCTCCGAGGATGTAATAGTTTTAATTAGGACCTTTTTATCGCTTTCATTTACTTTTCTGCATTTACTTTTCATGGGTTTGTTTTTGGCGATGTAAATACCCGACGCCTTGTAATAGCTTAGTTTTATTTTCCGCAACCATTAACTGTTAGATGTATGAATAATAGGCTATGCATGACAAGATCTATCTGAACTTAAAATCAACCGTAGCTCACCATAACATTTACAAAGATAACATAACTGAAACCTGACACACTTGCACATGCCACTCATAGGGTACGCCTCACTTAGTTGCCTCGACGTGGTCATTGAGTATAGGAAGTTTTAGAGGTCGTCCTCCTGTCTAAAGATCATAGTTGCCTCGAAATGGTTGCCTCGGATAAAATGATCTAAGACATTAGGGTTATCGCTAAAGCGTCCTAACATTGCTTTAGTGACCACATGTCCCTTAATCGAATTGACCCGAAAACTCCAACGATGGTGCTACCTGCTCCTCAATAGTGGGATAGCACTGTCTAGAGGACATTTACACAGCTTAATTCCTTTTGAGTAGGTAGAGGTTCTTAGGTACTTGCTCTTTCAAAACAAAACAATCTTTTCACACTTACACTTTTCAGACAAAGTTTTCAAACAACACTTCATACACTCTTGAGGACAGAAACAAGAGTTAAATCGAAGTTTTCAAACAAAACTTTTCAAAACCCACAAACACAAGAAAAGCAAAAACTTTTTGAAAATGCAGTGAGCAAGTACCTAAGAGCCCGTGGATAACCACGGATAGAAAGGGTGTTAACACCTTTCCTTTCTATAATATACCTCCCGAACCCGAGAACCATCTCGAAAAGGAATTTTTCTGTGCTTTTGTCCTTTCCTTGTTGGATTAAATAAAAGACGGTGGCGACTCTTGCTTACCGTGACATTTTGCAAACGCAAACGCGAACCAGCATTCCAAAACAGTCAGTTCTATTCCCACCGATCACAGCATGATTCTTGATGCTTCAGGCCTTGATAATGCTTGCAATCGCTCCAGTGAGTGTCCAGGAATATGGTTTGATCCTTAGAATGGCTTGAAACAGCCTATGGTGAAAGATTCGATCTGTACTTTTTCAAAAAAAGTTGAACTTTGTTCTTTTTCTTGGGAGGCAGGTTGCGCGTGAATTCTTGTTCTTTAGGGTTCACAAAGCTTCTGTATAAGTAGTGAACCAGATTAGGTCAATAGAATTGGCAAAAATCAAAAGATGTAATGGCCTTGAAGTTTGATTCAAATCTTTCCAAAATTGGAGATTTCCTCTTGTTTTAGAGCTTGCACGATTTGCTATGGCCATTGACAGCATATGAGATCTATAATTCAATGCAAAATAAATCTCATTCCACAAATTTGATTTTATTTGAATTTATTTGATTTTTAAATGAATAAAAACCAAAATAAATTAAATAAACAAAAATAAAAATGCATGGAGGGTCCCATAGGTCGTGGACCATGCTAGGACTGAGATTCAATCTTGAAAAGATGGGCCCATGTGGAAAAAATGCAATTTTGGGCATTGTTGACTTTGTGCAAATTTCCAAAAATGGCCAACTTATACAATGCATATCTCTCTTAATTTTGACCCTAAGAGGGTGTTCTTGGAATTTTTAGAAATCTTAGGATGTCCCCTAAGCAATATCTTTGGTTTCATCTTAATTAGATCTTCCATGTTCATGTAAGGAGCTTTGACCCAAAAGGTGTTTTTGTTGACTTTTTGAAATGACCTATAATGTCTGAATTTATATCTTTTCATGAGTGCATTTCTTGAAATTGATAGCTGAATATGAATTGTAGGGAATTGAATTCTCTTCAAAATGAGCCTTGGATGAGCAATTTCTAATAAAGTATGAGAAAGTTATGCTTGGTAAAAGTTTGGTTGACTTTTCCTATAGAAACCCTGATTTAGCAACTTTTAAGTTTTGATGAATTAGGAGCGTTCCTTGAGGAATAATGATAAACCCTTGATCAAATGATGAATGTTACTTTAAAATGTTGATTTTGAGCAAAAATATTGAAGTTTGACTGTATGTGGGTCACAGTTGACTTTTGACCTAACACAGTTAATTTCTAGGCATTTGAGCAGTTGACTGAGCAAACTTCTTGTGCAAGGCATGAAACTTGGCATGAATGATCTTGAGGACATATTATGGCAATGGAAACCATTTAGGACCCTTGTAAGCCAAACATCTTGATGAGGAGTGAAACCATAGTTTGAGGCTCATTGTCTTAGGAGGAGGATTTATCTGGTCAATCCTTAGTCCACTTGAGCAATTGAGGATCTCTAGGAGTATGTTTTGTGTAAAAATGGGAGGGAAAATTTTGGGGTATAACAGCTGCCCCTGTTCAATCTTCTTAAACTTGAGGATGTAGATTGGCTGGTCTACCTTTCGTGATCTGAAAGTGGAAGATGATTGAACACTAGAGTGCCCAGAAATTTGCACTCGCGTGAAGTAATACTGATTGATGATATCGGGAATGGGATTACATATTCCATTCGGAAGGCGACGGAGAATCATAGGAGATGGGCTTAAATATGCCATCCAGAAAAGATATTTGTTGTATAAGAGATTCCTTTGCGAGAATTCATGTACCTGCCGTTGAGGGGGACTTCGTCGGAGAATGTTGATTTATGTCCTGTGAAATAGAGTCTAGGAGCTTCGGTTGTACATTACTCTACTGGGGAATTAACTCTTGATTGATGAAACAAAAATGAACTATTATCTGGTCATGTCCAGGCTTCATGGTGACTTACTGGGGAATATGAAATCAACTGTATCTGTTGTCCGGAGATAAAAGAGAAGGAACCTGGATAGTAGGGTTGCTTCAAAATGAAAGCCTGGATAGTAGGGCTATGAGAAGGAACCTGTATAGTAGGGTTACTTCGAAATGAAAGCCTGGATAGTAAGGTTGTGAGAAGGGACCCGGATAGTAGGTTTACTTAGAAATGAAAGCCTGGATAGTAGGGCTGTGAGAAGGAACCTGGATAGTAGGGTTACTTCGAAATGAAAGCCTGGATAGTAGGGCTGTGAGAAGGAACCTGGATAGTAGAGTTACTTCGAAATGAGAGCCTGGATAATAGGGCTATGAGAAGGAACCTGGATAGTAGGGTTACTTCGAAATGAAATCCTGGATAGTAGGGTTGTGAGAAGGAACCTGGATAGTAGGGTTACTTCGAAATGAAAGCCTGGATAGTAGGGCTGTGAGAAGGAACCTGGATACTAGGGTTACTTCGAAATGAAAGCCTGGATAGTAGGGCTATAAGAAGGAACCTGGATAGTAGGGTTACTTTGAAGTGAAAGCCTGGATAATAAGGCTATGAGAAGGAACCTGGATAGTAGGGTTACTTCGAAATTAAAGCCTGGGTAGTAGGGTTGTGAGAAGAAACCTGGATAGTAGGGTTACTTTGAAATTAAAGCCTGGATAGTAGGGTTGTGAGAAGGAACCTTGATAGTAGGGTTACTTCGAAATGAAATCCTGGATAGTAGGGCTATGAGAAGGAACCTGGATAGTAGGGTTACTTTGAAATGAAAGCCTGGATAGTAGGGATATGAGAAGGAACCTGGATAGTAGGGTTACTTCGAAATGAAAGCTTGGATAGTAGGGTTATGAGAAGGAACCTGGATAGTAGGGTTACTTTGAAATGAAAGCCTGGGTAGTAGGGCTATGAGAAGGAATCTAGATGGTAGGGTTACTTCGAAATGAAAGCCTGGATAGTATGGTTACTTTGAAATGAAAGCCTGGATAGTAAGGTTGTGAGAAGGAACCTGGATAGTAGGGTTACTTCGAAATGAAAGCATGGATAGTAGGGCTATGAGAAGGAACTGGATAGTAGGGTTACTTCGAAATGAAAGCCAGGATAGTAGGGTTGCAAGAAGAAACCTGGGTAGTAGGGCTCTGAGAAGGAACCTGGATAGTAGAGTTACTTCGAAATGAAAGCCTGGGTGGTAGAGTTGTGAGAAGGAACCTGGATAGTAGGGTTACTTCGAAATGAAAGCCTGGATAATAGGGCTATGAGAAGGAACCTGGATAGTAGGGTTACTTCAAAATGAAAGCCTGGATAGTAGGGCTATGAGAAGGAACCTGGATAGTAGGGTTACTTCGGAATGAAAGCCTGGATAGTAGGGCTATGAGAAGGAACCTGGATAGTAGGGTTACTTCGGAATGAAAGCCTGGATAGTTGGGCTATGAGAAGGAACCTGGATAGTAGGGTTACTTCGAAATGAAAGCCGGGATAGTAGGGCTACTTCATTTGATCATGTGGATTAGTTAACCCGTTTGGTTTCGGGAACTGATTTTTCCATTAGTTGTCTGCAGATGTGACATGTATAGCTTCATGGATTTAACCTTGAACTATTGGAATCGGTGATGATAACCATCTTTCCTAAAAAGGTACATGATTAATTATATGCGATGCGTGAAATGCATTGTGTGATGATGTTCTCAAAATAAATGAGATTATGATGTATGCAATATGTATGTGTATGTCATGATGTATGAACATGAAATGCCATTGGGACATATCCGAGTCTGGGAAAATAAATCTCTGACTACTGGTAGAGAGTACTGGAAGTTAAATTCCTGACTGTTGTAGAAAAATTGGTTCTTCTACTTCTGTTAGGGATGGTGAATCAGTGATGATTATGTCATGGATTTACCCCTTTCCGTTTATGAATATTCTGCCGGAGAGAGACTCTGCTTGAGAATAACTCTGCGGGGGATGAATTTTTGTAGCTGGAGGAATAAACTTTGTTGGTGATTGAGCTTCCATAACTGAAGGAACAAATTCTGTCAGGGATTGAGCTTCTGTATTCAGAGAAATAAACTCTACTCTGGAGGAAACTTTATGAACCGCTTGCGATTTATAAAATTCGGTTGGGGAACATAGATGTCAGTTTTTTGAAGGAACTTGGTTGGGGAGATTAACTCTTGTTTCGGGAAGCCAATGTCAAAGCTTTGATCGCCTTTACTCTGTGGGGGAGTGTAGAAGTCACGGGGGCGCACGTAATGGTGATCTGGTTTCAAAATTGTATCTTCCCCTGTACCTGCTGAACAGAGTAAATGTCGGGCTTGACACTTTTTTTTTTAGTTTTTGCCCCCGTTTCTTAAGTTAGGAGCAATTGTCTTTCTGTTTCTTTTATGCCAATGTTTGTGAATAGAAATTATATTCAAATTCATATGTCAAGAATAAATCATTGGACGTTTTTGCAAAACAAAACAGAAAAAGAAAAACAAATTGTTTTGTGAAAATGACTTGTATTAATTTTTGAAATTGGCCTATAACAGGCATTTTTGTACAAGGAAGTTGACGCTCTAGTAAGAGAACGCCGCTGTGAAAATGAAAGCTATACAATATTGTGTACAAAGAGAAGAAAACAGCTATGTGCAATAATCCCATTAAGTTTCAATTATGCTATTGCCGCTATGTCTTCGAGCGTCTCATCACCTTGCTGCTTGTCCGAAGCTGATTAGATTGATTGGTGCCATTCGAGCTTGACAGTTGATACTGAGGTCTAGTTGCAAGGTGATCCAATGGGGCATAGTGATACGCTTTAAATCCCTAACTTTTTCCTGAACCTCCCTTTCGGGTTTTCAGTCAATCGGGATACCCTTTTTTGCCCAAGCCACCTTTTCAGGTTTTCGACTTGTTGGGTGTACAGATTTTTTCATTTTCATCCCTAATTTTTGCCCGAACCCTTTTGGTTCATCGGGAAGCCCTTATTTTTGCCTAGGCCAGTCAACCTAGCGGGTCTTTAATCATGCGTAGTATCTTTTCACTATGTCCATATTGATAGGGTGAGGAAGGTCGTCACCGTCCATGGTGGTTAGAATCATGGCTCCACCCGAGAAAATGTTTTTGATCACAAATGGCCCTTCGTACGTGGGAGTCCATTTTCCCCTGGGATCACCTTGCGGCAGTATGATGCGCTTGATCACTAGATCCCCGACTTGATACTCTTGGCGTCTGACTTTTTTGTTGAAAGCCTTGATCATTCGTTTTTGATACATTTGACCATGACAGACAATAGTAAGTCTCTTCTCATCGATCAGATTCAGTTGATCAAGTCGAGTCTGGATCCAGTCGTCTTTGTTCAAACCCTCATCCTTCACAATCCTTAGAGAAGGGATTTGGACCTCAATAGGCAGGAAAGCCTCTATGTCGTATACCAGAGAGTAGGGTGTTGCCCCTGTTGATGTCTGTGCTGAGGTACGGTACCCATAAAGAGTGAATGGTAACATCTCATGCCAGTCTTTGTATGTCACTGTCATCTTTTGTATAATCTTCTTGATGTTCTTGTTAGCAGCTTCAACGGCGCCATTCATCTTCAGTCGGTAGGGAGAAGAATTATGATGTTGTATCTTAAACTGTTTACAGAGTTCGGTGATCATCATGTTATTGAGATTCATACCATTGTTTATGATTATTCTCTCTGGAACATTGTACCGACAAACCAGGTTATGCTTGATAAACCGCGCCACAACATTCTTGGTAACAGTAGCAAAAGAAGCAGCCTCAACCCACTTCTTGAAATAATCAATGGCCACCAGGATGAAGTGATGCCTATTGGAAGCGGTAGGTCTAATATCTCTAATCATGTCAATGCCCCATGTTGCAGAGGGCCAAGGAGACGTCAAGACATTCAAAGGAACCGGAGGCACATGCACCTAATCAGCACAGATCTGGCATTTATGACAAGTTCGGGAGTGCTGGTAACAATCTGCTTCCATAGTGGACCAATGGCATCCTGCCCGTAGGATCTTCCTAGCCATGGTATGTCCATTTGAATGGGTTCCGAAGGTACCTTCATGTAAATCTGCCATAATCCTCTCTGTTCACTCTTGTCTACACACCGTAGTAAGGTAGAGTCATGGTTGCGCTTGTAGAGGATTCCATTACCGTGGAAGAATTTCACGGCGAACCTTCTCAGAAATTTCTTATCATTGACAGATGCTCCCTAGGGATACTCTTGATCCTCGAGATACCTTTTTACTTCGTGAAACCAAGGTTTATCTGCTACCTCTTTCGTATCAATCTCACAGCAGTACGCTGGTTCATCCAACCTCTCAATGGTGATTCGGGGAGCTTCGTTGTACTACCTGACCTTGAACATAGAAGACATGGTAGCTAGCGCGTCCGCTAACTGATTCTCCTCTCATGGGAAATGTTCAAAGGTTACCTCCTCAAAGTGTGGGAGCAATGTCGGCACGTGCTCTTTGTACGGGATGAGATTCGGATGCTTCGTATCCCATTCTCCTTTGATCTGACTTATCACCAAGGCTGAATCCTCGAAAATGTTTAAGAACTTGATCATCAGGTTGATAGCATCTTTGGGACCCATGATGCGGGCTTCATACTCTGCCATGTTGTTAGTACAATTGAAGCATAGTCGGGAAGTGAAAGGAGTATGACAGCCCTCGGGGGATATGATTACATCACCAATGCCATTACCGAGTGCGTTCGAAGCTCCGTCAAAAACCATAGTCCATCGGGATCCTTCTTCAGGTCCTTAATCCAGTTCAGGTTCTTCATAGTCAGTCACTAGCATAATATTCTCATCTGGGAACTCAAAACTCATGGACTGGTAGTCATCCACGGCCTGATGAGCCAAATGATAATCTAATATACTTCCCTTTATTGCTTTCTGGGTTGTATATTATATATCGTATTCAATTAAGATCATCTGCCATCTTGCTATTCTTCCGGAGAGAGCGGGCTTCTCGAAGATGTACTTGATTGGATCCATCTTAGATATCAACAAAGTAGTGTGGGTCAACATATACTGTCTTAGTCAGTGAGCAGCCCATGCCAAAGTGCAGCAAGTTTTCTCGAGCAGTGAGTATCGTGTTTCACAGTCGGTAAACTTTTTTCTAAGGTAGTATGTCGTGTGCTCTTTTCGACCAGACTCATCATGCTGCCCCAGCACACACCCCATTGAACTGTTTAGCACCGTTAAGTACAATATCAAAGGTCTTCCTTCAATTGGAGGCATTAGAATTGGTGGTTCTTAAAGGTATTCCTTGATTCTTTCGAAAGCGGACTGGCATTCATCATTCCATTTTACTACTTGTTCTTTCTTCAGGAGCTTGAAGATTGGCTCACAATTAGCAGTCAGATGTGAAATGAACCTGGTGATATAGTTCAAACGTCCCAAGAAACCTCTAACTTCCTTCTCAGTACGGGGAGCCGGAATCTCTTGTATGGCCTTCACCTTTGCAGGGTCTACCTGAATACCTTTGTCACTGACGATGAACCCCAAAAGTTTACCAGACCTTACCCCGAAGATGCACTTGTTCGGATTCAACCTTAATTTGTATGTCTTCAACCTGTCAAACAGCTTTTGTAGATGATCAAGGTGTTCTTCCTCAGTTTGAGAGCTGGCTATCATGTCATCAACATAAACCTCTATCTCATGGTGAATCATATCGTGGAACAAAGCTACCATGGCTCGCTGATAAGTTGCGCCAGCATTCTTTAATCCGAAAGGCATCACCTTGTAACAGAATGTGCCTCACTGTGTGACAAAGGTTGTCTTCTCTGTGTCTTCAGGAGCCATCTTGATCTGATTGTACCCAGAAAAACCATCCATGAAGGAAAAGATCTTATGTTGTGTGGTGTTGTCAACCAGAACATCAATGTGGGGTAGCGGGAAGTCATCCTTGGGGTTTGCCCTGTTCAAGTCTCTGTAGTCCATACACATTCATGCCTTACCATCCTTCTTAGGTACCGGAACGACGTTAGTAACCCACTACTGATAGGAGGTTACAGCTAAGAACCCAGCATTGAATTATTTCATAACCTCTGCTTTGATCTTCTCTGACATTTTAGGGCGCATACGGCGGACCTTTTTTTAAACCAGAGGACAATCTTCTTTAGTCGGAAGACGATGTACCACAATATCAGTGTCTAAACTAGGCATGTCTTCATATGACCATGCAAAGATCTCAACATAGTCATGCAACATTTGTATCAACCGCTATTTGACACCAAGCTCCAGATTTGCGCCGATCTTGACCTCTTTTCTGTCCGCCTCTTTGCCCAAGTTTATCGTCTCAACTAGCTCTTCATGAGGTTGTATAGCCCTCTCTTCCTGTTGTAACAGTCTAGCAAGTTCTCCAGGTACCTCACAATTTTCCTCACCTTCGTCCTCGGCTTGGTTGATCGGATTTTCAAAGTTATAACTGGCAATAGCAGAACTGTTATCAATGGGATCCATAGTGGATATGGATCTTTAGTTTGATATGTGAGTGTGTGTAAGAGCATAGCTATATTGATAAAGTAAAAGGCAGAAAATAAAAATAGAGAGCGCAAAATTTGTATGCAAGAAACATCCAATGTTTTATTGATGACATATGAAAATGACATATAATAGCCCTCACAAATAAACCATTGTGCCTCGGGTAAGACACAAGGCTATAGAGTTTATATTGTTTATTACAAAACCAAAAAACAAGTAAGACAATTATTGCTGAACAAAAGAAATTGGCACAAAATATTTGGCCGTCCAGTTACTAGGTCCACCGTTGGTAGTAGGTTAGATCCAGCTGTCAATATCAGAATCCTCATCATCGTCTTCTATAGTGTTAACCCCACGATTGTTGATGCGTAGGGAAGGTCCTCCATCCTGAGCACGTCGAACAGCCTTTTGAGCTCCTGAAGTAAAGCCCAAACCAAATTTTTCATTTTTAAGAGGAAAATCAGGGGGTTGTCCCCAAGTGGTACACCCACCTTCTTCAACTACCGCTCTGGCGTCCTTGAGAGAAGCCATCTTCAAAGGAGGTTTGGTGATCTTAGACATACTGGTGATAGTCTCGGTTGATGCCGTAATCTGGGGAATCACTTCAAAATTTTGACAAGGGGTCTCTGTGAATTCCCCGTCCATCTCCACATACCTGAAAGAGTTCAGGTGGCTTACTATGTACTCCTCTTCACCATGCACGGTGACAATCTTCCCTTTTACTGGATACTTCAGCATTTGGTGCAGCGTAGAAGTAACAACCCCAGCTTCATGGATCCAAGGACGACCAAACAAACAAGAATAGGATGGCCTGATATCCATCATGTAGAAGGTGGATTCAAGGGTCTGGGAACCTACTTTGAAAGGGATGTCCACCTCCCCGTGCACCATTCTTTTTGAACCATCAAAAGCCCTCACCACAATGTTACTGGGCTTTAAGGCCAAACCTTCACAATCTAGCCTATCAAGAGCCTTCTTGGGCATAACATTTAGTGACGATCCAGTGTCCACTAGTACATGGGCAATGGTAGTGCCCCTGCATTCGATCGAGACATACAAAGCATCATTATGCTTTCTCCCTTTTGGTGTCAAATCGACATCTGAAAAACCCAACCCATTGTCAACAGTCAAACTGGCCACACAGTCTTTGAATTGGTCAGTGAAGGTTTCTTGCGGCACATGCGCAGTCTTGAGAAATGCAATCAAAGCCTTTGCATGGGCCTTGGAACATAATAGCAGAGACAACATTGATATCTTCGAAGGGGTCTACCCCAGCTGTTCGACCATATTGTAGTCGCTTTTCTTGATTATTTTTAAAACTTCCTCCATTTCTTGTTTAGGGGATTCCAAAATAACTTTTCTAGGTGCCTCCGTCCGGGCAGGCTCACCTATAGCTTCTTTGCCCCGAGTCCCAGATGACTCATCGGCAGGGGTAACAACTGGAGTAAGGATGGGAGTAGTAGCAGAATTACTAGCAGGAACAATAGACGGAATAACAACAGGCCTAGCAACAGTCTTCGGGGAGATCTCTGGAGAGAAAACCCTTCCACTTTGAGTAATTTTTCTGGTCCCGACAATGTTACTGATATCGGGATCATCCTCTTCAGTCTTCAAATCCTGCTTGACGCTGTGGTAGTAAACGTCAACACCATAATTCCAAGGAAAAGCTTTGTTCGGGGAGTACGGTACAGGGCCAGGAAAAGTGATTATCAATGGAGCAATTCTTGGAGCAGGTGTAATCCTAACAGGTCTTTTAGAGGAGACCTTGGAAGGATTGGCGGAAATGGTTATGATAGAAACATCTTTATGTAAAACAATCAGAAATGGAGTCCTTTTGAACAAAATCTCTCGGTTATACATCAGGCGTTGAACACCTGCTTTCAGTAAATAACAACCAGAAGGCAGAGATAGACACATGTGGCAACCTTCACCACAGCCCAGAAATAAACCGACTAGCAACAAATTCTTCTTGATAGTCATGAGAGGAGTGGAAACTTCATCAACAGAGGTAACAAATAGGTCAATATCAACGGCATTAACACCATGTTTATGCTTGGGCATGGGAGCAGGTATGACATTAGACTTCTCTAGAGTATCAAACTCAATCTCCTTGGCTTTGATCAGATCCTGTATCTTATTCCTCAAAGCCCAACAGTCGTTTGTATCGTGGCTTGGACTCTCAGAATGGTAAGCACACCGAGCTTTTGGACTATAACGAGGAGATGTGGTGTTAGGATTCTTGGGAACCTCTTTTAAGGTTGCCAAGTTAGATTTTAATAGATGGGCTAAAACCTCAGTCAACGTCATATTAATCTGGGTGAACTGCCTTGGCGGTCTTTCTACCCTTTGCTGATTGTTTCGTTGTTGAGTAGTCGCAGGCCTAGGTATCATTACAGTCCCTACCGTTAGACGGTGCTCGGTTATGCCCTGACCTCTCGGATTATAAATAGCATTGACCTCCTTCTTACTCGTGAATGGCTTCTTCACTATACTTAAAGAGGTGTCTTTCTGGATCTTGCCACTCCGGATCCCAGCTTCTACCCTTTCTCCAGTCAAGACCAGCTCGGTGAAACCAGCTGAGGAGCTACCAATCAAGTGATTGAAGAACGGACTAGACAGCGTACCAAGAAACATGTCCACCAACTCCCTATCAGACAAAGGGGGTTGGACTCTCCCTGCCAGATCTCTCCACTTCTGTGCATAGTCCTTAAAACCTTCACTTGCACCCATGGACATACTCTAGAGTTGAGTACGGGTAGGAGCAAGGTCAATGTTATATTGATACTGCTTATAAAAAGCAGCAGCCAGATCTTTCCAGTTGCGGACATTGGTTCCCTCCAACTGATAGAACCACTCGAGCTGAGTCCTAAACAGACTGTCCTAAAAGAAATGGACCCACAAGTTCCTATGAGCAGTGTGAGGCTAAATCTTCCTCACATAAGAACGGAGATGAAGCTTGGGACAAGAAACCCCGTCATATTTCGCAAATACCGGAGCCTTGAACTTCGGTGGGATGACAACCCCAGATAACAAACCCAGCTCCTCAAAATCTAACCCTGGTACTCTTTGGATCTCCATTGCGCTCAGACGATCCTATAATTGTTTGTATATATCCTCAGTCGGAGGATACTGTTCTTTATTGTAATCAGTGTCATTATCAGAAACCTTTGGGCTAGGGTCCTCCTCCCTTGTTTCTCCCTCTTGATTCTCCCCTTCTTTGGATGAGGAGCTCAGATCAACTGGTTGCTTCAACGGTCCCTTGAATCTTCTGCCAAAATTCAAGACACCAGTAGTCTTCTTTGTCTTCTTCTTTTTCTCTTTCAGAATAAGGGCCTTCAGATCTTCCTGCCCTTTAGTCAAAGATACGAACATTTATTGAAATTGGGCATTTTGTGCTTGGAGATCTTTGATACTTTATTCATAAGACATGATTGCTGAAATAAACAGCAAAGACGATGAGAAACCTGTTATGAAACCTGTTTATGCAATGTCATGGATGATATGCGTATGCAATGATTTCAAGGACTTTGGGAAATTTAAATTTGCGAACCCAAAACAAAACAAAGATTTTATTAGTAGAATTCAAAATGCAATTGCCTTTTAGGTGTTACAATTGAAAATTCTAAAAACTAAAAAAGATCAAGTTTCCCATGGATGCTTCCTCTTTGTGCCGAGATAGACATTAAGGCTTCTTTCCTCATGAAGCTGTTTGTGAGATCTAAAACTTTCTTCTCCTGAGCATAAAACTGGTCCCTATAGGTATCACGCTCCTTCTTCAACTGAATCCGGGATCTCTGTAATTCTTCAAGATCAGTGGGCATATCAGGATGAAGAACCGTGTAGGGAATATCCCCTTCAGTAATGGGCTCCACAATCACTGGTAAGACAGCTATGTATGGCATCATTAGTTTCTGAGCACGAGCTCGTACCCATTGGAGATAAGGTTCCATAGGAATGGACGCCTTCGGTCCCAAAGTCTTGACGTCATATCTATTTACCATGCCCCGGGCTCATATGAACCTCTGGCGGTACCCTTGAACATCATCCTCATAGGTAAACACAATCCCCTGGATAAGCATCTCATGAGGACCATCCCTTCGGGCGTAACCAAAATGTCATAGGGCCAAACAAGGATTATAAGTTATGCCTCTCCTGATACCAAGTAGTGGGACATTAGGGAACTCCACATAGTGGTCAATAATAGAAATATCTCCCATAGATCGGGAATACCGGAGAATATTCGCGTGATAAAGTGACATTATCCTTTGTGACCAACCCAAACCTTCTTCATTCTTCAGCACTGACTTATGGAGGTGAGAAATAAACCACCTCGATAGTAATGGCATGCAGCACATAAGAACCCTTCTTCTCTTCATAGTACGAGTGTGGAGAGCATGCAATATATCTCCGAGCAAAGTAGGCACAGGGTTACGGGAGAGGAAGATCTTGATAGCATTCACATCTATGAGTAAGTCTGAATTAGGGAACAGTACTAACCCATAAATTAGAAGAGCCAAAACCTCCTCAAAATCCTGAAAGTCCAAATCATTCCAAAACAGCTGGGCCTTCTCTATTAGGAACTTGGCTAGAAAACCCTTGACTTCGCTTCTTGCTTCCCAATTGGATACCATGTCAGCCCGTTTCAGATGCAAAGCTGAGGCAATGACTTCTGGCTTAGGAACCTCTTCTAAACTTGTGAAAGGCATCTGGTCAAGAATAGGTAGATCTAATAACTGAGAGAACTCTTCCATGGTAGGCACAAACTGATAGTCTGGAAAGGTGAAGCAGTGGTTCTTGGGATCAAAGAACTGAAAGAGTACACCCATCATCTTTTCATCAAAGCTCGAAGTAACCAGGTTGAGAAGTCGACCATATGTTATAATGAATGAAGAAGTTTTAGGAACCCTTGATACTAGCTCCTTGAGTTAGAGAGGTATTCTCACAAAGCTAATTCGGATAGTGTTTCTATGAGCAGAAGCCATGATCTGCAAAATAGAAACAAAGATAAATTCCCTCGGTCCTTGAAATGGTTAGTGTAATAAGAATGGATGTTATGTCATGATGCATGATGTTATGTTCAAACAGATTAAATCACACACAAGCAAAGCGCACAATAGACCTTAGGTTCAAAGGCTTGCATGAGGTTAAAGGTACGTACCCTCTTGAAGTTTAGTTGGTTTCAAACTTGTCTTAGAAAAGTAACCGGGTTCTAAGGATTCTCAATATCACTGATCATCCTTTATCGGGCATTGTTTCATCTCGGACAATCTTTTCTTGCGGCCGAAATATCCCGAAAGTTTGATCTCAATGAGTGTAGCATCGAGTATCAACCAATCCTCAGCTTTATACCGAGGTCGGCTATCTCACTACTTTCTAATGGCCAAGTTTGTTTAACTAAGGTTCTAAGGTCCGTTAGTGCTTCACGACACCATGCAGAGGCCCCGTATTCTCCTCGTTTCCACATGAAGGATACTGGTACCAACCAAAGTGTCACACCAACACAGCCATCACTTAAACCATATCAGTCTATGTCGTACAGTCTCTACGATCTATTGTTGTTTACCTAAAAAGTGTCCCCAGATCCGGGTGTAGGATCTTCAACAATACCCAAGCAAACCCTTAAGGATAAAGCAGACACAACAAACAAGAAAGCAATTTTAAAAATGACCTAGATCCTAAGGTATACCCCACTTTATATGTCCCCAGCAGAGTCTCCAGTTCTATGATACGGTGGCAAAACCGACTATTTTTTATTACTACTGGTTTTGCATTTTTTGTTCGCAAATGTACGATAAGCAAGAGTCGCCACCGACTTTTATTTCATCCAATAAAGGAAAAGGAAAAAGAACAGAAAAAACCTTTTTCGAGATGATTATGAGTATGGGGGTAGATTATAGAAAGGGAAGGTGTTAGCATCCTTTATTTCTGTGATTTTCCACAGGCTCTTAGGTACTAGCTCATTCTTAAGTTGCTTTTGTGTGTTTGAAAAAAAGTTTTGAAATTTGCCTTAGTGCGGCGATTCACTTTATGATAACCCTTGTATCAGTCCTCAAGGGTGTGATAAAATGTTTTTAAAAACTTTAGTTTGAAAAGTTTGTTTGAAAGTGTAAGTGTAAAAGTATGTTTGAACAACTAATTAAGAGTTTCTACCTACTCGAAAAAGTCTGTTCATTTTCTTATTTCCTTTAGACAGCGCTATCCTACTATTAAGGAGCAGGTAGCTCCATCGTTGGAGTTTAAGGGACAATCGAAAGGGACGAAAGGGACGATTACAATCACTAAAGAAATGGTTAGGAAACCTTAGTAATTACCCTAATGTCCTAAAGATCTTTCTGAGGCAACATTCGAATGGGTCATTTTTTATCTTTTGGGACTATAGGGCAACCACTAAAACTCCCTATACTTCATGACCATTTACCGAAGGAAACCGAAGTGGGGAAAACCATAGGAGTGAGCATGTGCAAGTGTTTGTTTCAATTTATTTAATCTTTGCACAGTTAGGGTTTTCTACCGTTTTAAACACTGATTTATCTTTCGCATACAATCCTATTAGCAATCATCTAACAGTTTATAATGACGGAAAACAAAATGCGAGAAATTTAAACCTAACTATTACAAGGCCTTGGGGAGGGGGATTACATAATCAAAACTTGGGAAAAAAGAGTAAAGGCAAATAGTAAACCTAAGTTAAAATTATTACAAACTCTGAGCAATTACATTAATTGGAAAAATAATGAAATAAATATGCGCAATGAAATTAAATACGGAATTAAAATTAAATTCAAAGGCATTTAATTTAGTAAGTAAAGAAAATATATTTTTGGATTTTTTGAGAAGAAATAATTAATTTTACAAATTAACCTAATTTCTAATTGATTTTAATTATGAAAAAAAAAAAGAATTTTAAGTTATCCTAATTAATCTAATTAATTAATGAAATTAACTATTTTTATGGAAAAAAACCTAATTCTATTTTTTTTGTGTTTTTATGATTTTTTATTTAATTAAAAAATAATGATTTTTAAAGCAATTAAAAAAAATAAAACAAAAAAGGTTAAAGAAATTAAAAATAAAAAAAATTGGGATGGGCCTGATGTTAGAATTAAATCTGGGGGTGCAGAGTTGAACTTGTTAGGCCCAGGATAGCTGGTGGCCTAATTGTTGCGCCTGATCCAGTGAGACGCTGGCCAAGAAAGTCCACCATGCGCCTGTATGCTTGAGGCGTTAGATCTGGGATGGAGATGATCTAATGATGAGATATTGAGGTGTATGATAGGCGCGCTTGGGATGATAGTACTAGATCTGCAGTTAAACATTGGGGAAAATATTATGTAGGAGGCAGGGATCGAACCCCTGACCTCTTACACACGCGCGCCTTAGAGCCTTCCCTGCTTGCCACTGAACCATTTGCTTCATTCGTTAATACAAATACGAATAATATATCATAAAGAATGAAAAGTCATCTTTCTATACAAACGCGCGAAAATTTAAATGGACCAGTGGTGTGCTGCCACGCATGTATCTTCTTCCCAGAATTGTCGTTCTTGATATTAAACTTTTACCTACGGACAAAATTGTCACTAAAAGCTATAGTGACAGTTTTTGTCCATAGCTATAACCCTGCAATATCTCAAAATGCAATGCAAGCAATATTAATCAGAATTAAAAACATAGATTAATAAAAAATCTTGTCCTGAGTCTATTGGTTCCCATGATCCCCTTCAATTTTCCCTGGATAGAGAACCCCCAATTTTGAGCTCATGAACCCTAGCCATGGCAAGAAGTTATTCCTGTGCTTAAACTTTAATTAAACCAATCAAAAATATTGCAAATATGATAGCAAACATGGATATATGATCAAAATAGATTTATGATGCAAGAATCATTGTAACCGAGTTTTATAAAAAAAGCAAACCGTGAAGGTGCTAGCGCATGATTCTTGATGCTTCAGGCCTTGATAATGCTTGCAATATCTCCAGTGAGTGTCCAGGAATATGGTTTGATCCTTAGAATGGCTTGAAATGGCCTATGGTGAAAGATTTGATCTGCACCTTTTCACAAAAATTTGAACTTTGCTCTTGTTCTTGGGAGGCATGATGCGCGTGAATTCTTGTTCTTTAGGGTTCACAAAGCTTCTGTATAAGTAGTGAATCAGATTAGGTCAATAGAATTGGAAAAAAACCAAAGATGTAATGGCCTTGAAGTTTGATTCAAATCTTTCCAAAATTGGAGATTTCCTCTTGTTTTAGAGCTTGCACGATTTGATTTGGCCATTGACAGCATATGAGATCTATAATTCAATGCAAAACATATCTCATTCCGCAAATTTGATTTTATTTGATTTTATTTGAATTTATTTGATTTTTAAATGAATAAAAACCAAAATAAATTAAATAAACAAAAATAAAAATGCATGAAGGGTCCCATAGGTCGTGGACCATGCTAGGACTGAGATTCAATCTTGAAAACATGGGCCCATGTGGAAAAAATGCAATTTTGGGCATTGTTGACTTTGTGCAAATTTCCAAAAATGACCAACTTTGACAATGCATATATCTCTCAATTTTGATCCTAAGAGGGTGTTCTTGGACTTTTTAGAAATCTTAGGATGTCCCCTAAGCAACCTTTTTGTTTTCATCTCAATTGGATCTTCCATGTTCATGTAATAAGCTTTGACCCAAAAGGTGTTTTGTTGACTTTTTGAAATGACCTATAATGTATGAATTTATATCTTTTCATGAGTGCATTTCTTGAACTTGAGAGCTGAAGATGAATTGTAGGGAGTTGAATTCTCTTCAAAATGAGCCTTGTATGCGCAATTTCTGATAAAGTATGAGAAAGTTATGCTTGTTCAAAGTTTGGTTGACTTTTCCTATTGAAACCTTAATTTAGCAGCTTTTGAGTTTTGATGAATTAGGAGCATTCCTTGAGGAATAATGATCAACCCTTGATCAAATGATGGATTTTACTTCAAAATGTTGATGTTGACCAAAAATCTTGAAGTTTGTCTGTATGTGGGTCACAGTTGACTTTTGACCTAACACAGTTGATTTCCAGGCATTTGAGCAGTTGATTGAGCAAACTTCTTGTGCAAGGCATGAAACTTGGCATGAATGATCTTGAGGACATATTATGGAAATGGAAACCATTCAGGACCCTTAGAACCCAAACATATTTATGAGGAGTGAAACCCTAGTTTGAGGCTCATTGTCTTAGGAGGAGGATTTGTCTGGTCAATCCTTAGTCCACTTGAGCAATTGAGGATCTCTAGGAGTATGTTTTATGTAAAAATGGGAGGGAAAATTTTGGAGTTCAACACTCCCCTTGTGCCAAGGAGTGGCACATTAGGGAATTACCCACAACGATCAATAATAGTGATGTCGTCTTGAGATCGGGAACACCAATAGATATCTGAATGAGAGAGTGACATCATCCTTTGAGACCACCTCAAACCTTGTTCATTCTTCATCACTGATCAGGGAAGCTGCGAAATAAACCACATGGATAGTAAAGGTATGCAACACATAAGAGTCCCTAGCTTCCTTATAGTATGAGTGTGAAGAGAGTGCAAAATATCTCCAAGCAAAGTAGGCACAGGATTATGAGTAATAAATATTTTGATGGTGTTCACATTTATGAGTTGGTCTGGATTAGGGAATGGTACCAAACCATAGATCAACAGAGCCAAGATCTCCTTGAAAGCATGAAAACTCATAGCATCTAGAAACAAACGAGCTTTCTCTATCATAAATTTAGTAAGAAGGACCTTGACTCCACTTCTTGTTTCCCAATTAGATACAATTTCAGACCGCTTCAGATGTAGGGCTGCTACAATATCTTCAGGTTTTGGAACTTTCTCTAAACCGTTGAAGGGTGTCTGATCAAGAATGGGTACTTCGAGTAGCTTAGAGAACTCTTCCATCGTGGGTACCAACTGATAATCCAAAAAGGTAAAGCAGGGATGCGCAGGATCAAATAACTGGAACAGAACACTCATCATGTCTTCTTCAAAACCTGAGGTAATCAAACTGAGTAGATAACCATGCCTCTTGGTGAATTGAGAATTCTCAGGAACCTTTGAGACTAACTCCTTAAGTAGGAAAGGTACCCTTAAAAAGTTGATTCAGATAGTGTTTCTGCGAGCGAAGGCCATAACCTACAACAAAGAACAAAGATAAATCCCTAGGTCCTTGAAATGGTTAGTGAAAATGTTATGTTATGATGATATGATGTTATGATGTCATGTTCATGTTAGATAAATAGTAAACACACACAAGTCACACAAAAGCCTTGGGTTTAAAGGCTTGCATGAAGTCCATAGGTAAGCACCCTCCCCCATTGAAGTTAAGTTGGCTTAACCTGTCCTAAAATAGTAATTGGGTTCTAGGAGTCTCAATATCACTGATCTTTCTCGCAGGCTTTATTTTAGCACGGCAACTGGCTTGCCACCAAAACATCTCGAAAGTCGAATCTTAATGAGCGTAGTTTCGAGTATCAACCAACCTTTGACTGCACCAAAGCCGACTACCTCGCTACCTTCTAATGGCCAAGATGAAGATGTGAAAAACACAAGAAGGGGGATTGAATTGTAAAACTTAAATCAAAAGGCTTAACAACACAGTATTTTTATCCTGGTTCGTTTGATCTCAAACTACTCCAGTCCACCCGTCAAGGTGATTTTGCCTCTCTCCAACGAGGTCTTAATCCATTATTCTCAAAGGATTACAACAGCTACTTTAACAACTGTTAAAGTCTTCTTGAGTACAACCACAATCCGGTTAATCTCAAGGAACTTCTTTTACAAATGAATTGAACAAGTGTGTGTTGTTGTTTTCTTACAAAACTGTATATCACAAATGTGATAATTACACAAAATAAGCTTGGAATAAAATGAATTTTCTAAAGCTTTGAATATGCGTGGTTTGGATGGCTTGGCGAATTTTGAGTGCGTACGTACGTCCTTCTTTTCACAAGCAGACCTGTTTATATAGGCAAGCAAGGATACGTTGTCCATAAAGCAGGTTTAATGATGATAATTCACTTTCCTTTTGTAGAAGATCTTTGTCTGAAGAAAGCCGTTAGCATTTAATTCTGTCTTGAATAACTAGTAACGCTTCAGAGTCTTCTTTGCTTCAGAGTGTTGATGACTTGGTAAAGATGTCTTTGATCAGAGTCAGAGTGTATTTGTTTAGGCGCATATTCTGGTCATCAAGCTTCAGCGTATAATCTGGTAGCTTCAGCGTGTAGCACAGGTTGCTGATCTTCTGATGCTGATTCCATTCTGATGCTGATTCCATCAGAACTTCTGCATATACAAAACATAATTTTAAGGAGCATAATTGTTCTTTGTATATATCTTTGAAATGATTTATTCTTTGTATTTTGTTATCATCAAAACTCTAACCAAGGGTTGTAGAATCAACCTATGTTCTAACAATCTCCCCCTTTTTGATGATGACAAAAACCAGATTTTTCAATAAAGAATAAAGAATAAAAAGTATAGAATTAAGAAGAAAAACTCCCCCTGAGTTGATTACTTCCCTTTAATTCCATGAGTCTTTGAGCATCAGAATCTTACTGTATCTTTCATCAGAGTTTTGTACATGTTCAAGCTTTTCAGAAGAGAGAAATTAAGTAGATCAGAATGTTTGAGACTTATGTCTCAGTGATCCGTTATTGAAAATATTTTATTCTTTCTCCCCCTTTTTGTCAGTTATCAAAAAGAACATATAATCAGAGCCAAAAGGAGTTTATATTAAAATCAGAATCAACGATAAGTTCAGAACAACAATAATGTAGAGAATATTATAGATAAACAAATTTTAAAACAGTGGAAAATCTAAGAGGGAGGAGGAAGACGCGTGAACAAAGCTTCCAACAAGCCCTTGATTTGGATGTTGGTTTCCTCTTGCTTGGTTAACATGCTCTTGATTTCCGAAATTTTGTCATCCTGTTTATCCATCCTTTCCTGCATCAAAATATCAGATCTCTTCAGATCTTCCAGAGTCTGCCTTTCATAGGAGGAAGCTTGAGAATCTTCAGTAATTGGATGCTTCTCAGAGCATTCTGCAATGTCATCTTTTTGACCCAGCTCTTCTGTAGGAATCATCTGCTCTGGAGTATCAGTCAGAATGAGATCTTCTGACTCTGGTTGAACTTTGTCTGCTGGATGATGTTCTGACCAGGGAGCATTTTCCAGAGGGAGAACTTCTTCCTTGAGAAGCTGGCTCAGAACTTGATCTTCAATTACTTTTAGAAGATTACTGAAGTTCTATTGAACTTGTCTGTAGCTTTGTTCTTGCATCTTATGAGTTTCAGAACATACCCATTTTCTGAAACTTGTCCAAAGATAATCTAATGCAGCAGGATCAATCAGCTCAAGACTAGCTTGCTTCAGGGAAGTTATCCACTTCTGCATTTCTGTTTCAAATATCAATAAACTAGTACCAACATCTGGTGTAGGTTCAGAGGGTTTTGGTTTTGGAATGGCTGTTTTGTGGGTTATGGCAGCAAGGCGTTCAAAAACAGTTAAATCAATGACAATTTTGGCATTGTCATTTGGACTGTTCTTTGGTGAGGGAGAGGGAGAGTCTGGAATGATTATTGGACTAGTTGGGGAGTTTGGTGGAGTTGATTCTAGTGAAGAGGGAATTTTGGGAATATCCAGAATGGTCAGGGGGCATACGGATGGCCAGAGGTTCAGTGATTCTAGGAATGGGAATGGGATCAGAGTCAACAATTTGGTTGGATTGAACATAATAAGGTTCTGGTTCACAGGATTCAGAAGGTTGGACCTCAGAAGTTTGAACTTCTGGTTGGATTAGTTCAGGTTATGGAGAAGGTGGATGAATTTCTGGTTGAGGAGATGGAGGTAGTGGTATTTCTGGTTGAGGAGAGAGTGGAATTTCTGGTTGAGGTGCTTCTGAAATGGTTTCAGAGTTTGGATTTACTGGTATGGGAGAAGAAATACGTTGGTCAAAGGTTTCAATATCTGATAGAACTTTCGTAAGTTCTGGTTGAGTTGTTTCAATATTTGGATTGATAGGTAGGGAGTGAGATCCTCTAAGAGTTAAAGTTTCTGAGGGGTCAAATTCAATGTCAAAATCATCAAATGTTTGTGGGGTAGGAATTTCTGATTGGGTAGGGATTAGTACAGATGTTGATACAGATACTGAATCTAAAACAGTTACAGAAGAAGGATTACCTCTCTTTTTAGCTGCTTTGGGAGTCCGCTGGGATGATCCTTCTGTTGTTGCCTTCCTTTTCTTGTTCTTCTTCAGCATAACTTCTGGAGCCTTCTACTGCAGATCCTGAATGTTTAAATCTGATGTTGTACCATATGCCTTGCACGCATCCAGATATCTGACTATTATCTCAGGCTTGGAATCAATTTCTTAGAACATGGGAAAGTCATCCAGAGGGATTCTTCTGCTGGTGATTATTGTAAAAGAAGTAACATTGGGTTCCTTCTTAATGTTATCAATAATCTTCATCTTCTTCAGATTCTTTGCATTCAAAGGCTTTCTAACAGTAGCTTCTAAAGTGTTGATTTCCTGTGCTTCTGTTACATGATCTATCAGCTTATTCTCTGTCAGAATATCTGATATAAGCCTTCCAAGGGGTATCCAGTCCCTTTTAGTGCGCTCCTCTTCTCTAGTCTCCTTAACACTAGTCCTCAGATGATTGAACAGCAAATGAGCCAGATTCACCTTAATCTTCTAGGAGATGAAGTAGATTAGAAACTGCTGATCAATGTTGATGTAGTCAGGAGAGCTGGTTGGCTTCCTGTGGTTTATGCATCCCAGAATAATCTTAGCCCATATTCTGTGATGGTCTTTCAGATCCCTTATCTTGCTGGAGGGAAGACCCAGAGTGAAGATTTCTCTAGCAATTAAAGCGACATCAGTACATCTTTCAGCCATGTCTATGCATCTTACGCCACCACCACTGTAACCTATCAATCTTGCAATAAGGTCTTCAGTTATGACTATCTTCTTCCCCATTATATACGAAGTAACTTGATGGTTGGAAGATGAAGCGTGAATCCAAAATTCCTTCACAAGGATTGGGAACGTTGGACCTACCAGACGGTCAAAATACATGTTCCATCCTTGAGCCTTTACTTCTTCAGAAAGATTAAACCCGTTTTCTTGAAGACTGTTAAAGTCCACAATTAATTCTGAGAGTACTTCTAGGTTGTTAATGGGCGTGAGGAGAGTTTTGAATGGTTCTTCATAATGTTATGTGGATTCTGTTCTCTGAGTACTAGAAGTTGGGTTGCTTGAGGAAGCCATGTTCACACAGAAAAATTTGAGAAGAAAATGAAGGGTTTTGAAAAAGATGCAGACTGAAAACAATTAGATTGTAGAGAAAGTGAAAGTGAAAGAGTGTAAAGAATGAGAAATGTGTTTAACTAGATTTTGAAAACGTAAACGGCAAGAGAGAGAGATAAATAAATTGTAATGATTATAAGCATTAATGATAGCTGGTTTTGGGGGATTCAGAAAGATATTGGAACGGTTGCCCATGACATGTGTCTCAATGCATCCAATCAGCGCTTTTGACCTTTCAGAAAAGTGAACGCATGTTCAGCCTCAGAAGGTAGTTGATGAATGGATGACAACTGTTTGCTTAAGTGAACAGCACACTTCTATCCTTGAAATGAAGCGCTCAGATCTTCATGGATAGATTCTGATACAATCTGGACTTCTAAAAATCTGAAGGCAGGTTGATCAGCAGTTCACAGAAAATAACCAAAATTCTGAAGGTTAAGATATATAAATAAAACTGTTTTATTCTGGGCAAAGCTTCATGCTGAGATGTTTCAGAATGAAGTTAAACCTATCTTCAGAAAGAGGTTTTGTAAAGACATTCGCCCATTGATGGTCTGTGTTAATGAATTTTAAATTGAGAATCCCTTTCTAAATATAGTCCCTAATAAAATGATGTTTTATTTCTATATGCTTAGCCCTAGAATGCAAAATAGGATTTTTACTGAGACAAATAGTAGAAGTGTTGTCACAGAGGATAGGGATGTTACTCTCAAATATATTGAAGTCCTCAAGTTGACTTTTCATCCAGAGCATTCGCATGCTACATCCAGCTGCTGCTATGTATTCAGCTTCTGCTGTTGATAGAGCTATTGTGGATTGTCTTTTGTTGGACCATGAGATCAGATTTTCTCCCAGAAACTGGCAGCTTCCAGAAGTGCTTTTACGTTCTACTCTGTCTCCAGAAAAATCAGCATCACAGTATCCTACTAAGCTGTAATCACTTGATTTTCTATAAAACAAACCCAGATTAGCAGTACCTTTCAGATACTTGAAAATTCGCTTAACTGCTGTTAAGTGAGATTCTCTAGGATCTGATTGGAATCTAGCACAAATGCAAACACTTAATAGAATGTCAGACCTTGAAGTCGTTAGATAGAGAAGAGAACCAATCATACCTCTGTAGACCTTCTGTTCTACCTTTTTACTTACCTCTTCTTTTTCCAGAATGCACGTGGGATGCATTGGAATCCTTGAGAGCTTACATTCTGAGAGATCAAACTTCTTCAGAAGTTCTCTGACATATTTGCTCTGATGAATGTAAGTTCCTTCTAGAGTTTGATTAATCTGAATGCCCAGAAAGAACTTTAGTTCCCCCATTAGGCTCATCTCAAATTTTGCCTGCATACATTTAGCAAACTCTCTTCCCAAAGAGGGTTTAGTGGATCCAAATATAATGTCATCAACATAAATCTGACATACTAAGATTTCATTCTTAACTCTCTTATTGAACAAGGTTGTGTCCGCTTTCCCTCTGGTGAATTCCTTTTCTAACAGGAAGTTACTTAGTCTTTCATACCAAGCTCTGGGAGCTTATTTCAGACCATAGAGTGACTTCTTTAGTTTGAAAACATATTCTGGATTTTTGGAACTTTCAAAACCAGGGGGTTGGTGCACATAAACCTCTTCTTCTATATAGCCATTTAAGAATGCACTCTTGACATCCATCTAATACAGAGTGATGCCTTTATTAACAGCAAATGAAATTAAAAGTCTGAGAGATTATAACCTGGAGACTGGAGCAAAGGTTTCTGTATAGTCTTTCCCCTCTTGCTGACTATAACCTTGTGCTACCAGCCGTGCTTTGTTTGTGATGACTTCACCTTGTTCGTTCAGTTTGTTTCTGAACACCCATTTTGTACCTATGACGTTGAATCCTTTTGGTTTGGGAACCAGATCCCATACGTCATTTCTTGTGAACTTATTTAGCTCCTCCTGCATTGCCAGAATCCAGTCATTGTCCAGAAGTGCTTCATCAATTGTTGTTGGTTCAATCAGAGAAACCAGTCCCATGAGGGATTCTTCAGAGTTTCTGAAGGTAGATCTTGTTCTGATTGGATCTTCCTTCCTTCCTAAGATTGTTTCTTCTGGGTGATCAATGCTGCTTCTGGATGATCTTTTCTGGAGTTGATCAACAGAAGGTGTTGGGTTGCTTGCAGTGACTCTTACTGATGTTGAGGGAGTGTCTCTATTGAGAGCCTCTGAGTTGTCTTCAGTACCTGTGAGTTCAACTTCCATACCTGCAAGGAATTCATTCTGCTTTGACTTTTGAGAGTCAAGCTTATCATCAAACCGAACACTGATTGACTCTTCAACAATTTGTGTTTCTGTATTGTATACTCAGTACCCTCTTGAGCGTTCAGAGTATCCTAACATAATACACTTTTGTGCTTTAGAGTCAAACTTGTACAAATAATTTTTTGTATTCAAAATAAAACATGTACATCCAAATGGGTGAAAATAAGAAATGTTGGGCTTTCTGTTCTTCCACAATTCGTATGGAGTCTTTTCCAGAATAGGTCTTATGGGGATTCTATTCTGAATGTAACACGCTGTGTTTATTGCTTCTGCCCAAAATATCTTAGCAACGTTAGTCTCATTGATCATGGTTCTGGCCATTTCTTTCAATGTTCTATTCTTTCGTTCTACAACTCCATTTTGCTGGGGAGTTCTAGGACAAGAGAAATCATGCAGAATGCCTTTTTCATTAAAGAATAATTCAAAATCTTTATTTTCAAATTCTCCACCATGATCACTTCTGACTTTGACGATTCTAAGATCCTTTTCATTCTGAACTTGGTTGCAGAAGGTAACAAACACAGAGTGTGACTCATCCTTGTGCCTTAATAACTTTACCCATGTCCATCTGCTATAGTCATCTATGATTACCAACCCATACTTCTTGCCACTGACTGAGGCAGTTATTACTGGTCCAAATAAGTCAATATGTAGAAGTTCTAATGGCTTAGAGGTGGAAACAACATTTTTGGATTTGAAAGCAGGTTTTGCAAACTTACCTTTCTGACATGCTTCACACAAAGCATCTGAATTGAACTTCAAGTTAGGAAGTCCTCTGACCAGATTGAGTTTGTTAATCTGATATATTCTTCTCATACTAACATGTCCCAATCTTTTGTGCCAGATCCATTGCTCATTGTTAACAGACAGAAGACATTTTACATTCTGACTTTTCAGTTCAGAAAGTTTGATTTTATAAATGTTGTTTTTCCTCTTTCCATTAAATAGGATAGTCCCATCTTTCTGACTAACAGCTTTGCATGAATTTTGATTGAAGATTATATCATAACCGTTATCACTTAATTGACTTATGGATAACAGGTTATGAATCAATCCATCAACTAATAAAACATTACTAATAGAGGGAAGATTTCCATTACCTACTGTTCCAGAGCCAATAATATTTCCCCTCTAATAGCCTCCAAACCCTACGTGGCCTCCGGGCTTAAGTTCCAGGCTTTGGAACATATGCCTTCTTCCCGTCATGTGTCGTGAGCAGCCAGAGTCCAGGTACCATGACTGGTGTCTTTTCTTTGCTTCTAAAGATATCTGCCACATGTATTATTTTATCCTTAGGTACCCACATTTTCTTGGGTCCTGATTTGTTAGTTTTACCAAAACTCTGGTTGAATTTTGGTTTGACAGAGTAATCACTACTTGTATATTTTATGTCATGTGTGTGCCCATATATAAAGTGTGAATCAAGTGGAGTACGCTTTATAACTAAATCCATGGAATTTTTTGGTGTAGGAACCTTACCTTGATATCCTATCCCTTTTCTGCCATTTCTGCTAACTCCATAGATCATTGAAGCCATTTTGCTTTTGTCTATGTTTTTAGCCAGAAACTTCTGAAAGCTGTGATCATACTCTTTTATGATCTCATCAACATTGCTGGGAGTTTCAGGGATTGTTTCGTTTTTAGAGTTTTGCAATTGGTTTTCTAGTTTTGAAATTTTATCTTTTAACTCATCCAATTTGAGACTCTCAGTTTTATCAGAGTCAGAAGCAAGATTCCTTTTCAGGTTTCTGAATTTGACTCTGATCTGCTGATACCTTTCCAAAATTTCATTAAGGCTTTCAGCTAGTTCAGCCTTAGTAAAGTTGATAGTAAAGTCAGGGAATACATCTTCTGTATCTGATTCTGAGTCTGAACCAGACGCTTCACTGTCTTCAGAGACGTTTGCCATGAGAGCTATGTTTTCTCTTTCATCATCTGATTCTGAGTCAGCTTCAGATGTATCAGAATCATCCCATGTAGCCATGAGACTTTTCTTCTTTTCCTTGCCAAAATTATTTTTGGGATTCTCCTTCTGAAGCTTTGGGCAATCACTTTTGTAGTGCCCTTGCTTGTTACACTCATAGCAGATGATGTCTTTGTTGTTTGGCTTTCTGTATCCTGAAGAGCCTTTAGATCTTTTGTGTCCAGAGGAGGATTCTGACCTTTTGTATCTAGAGGAAGATTCATTCTAATTTTCTGATCTTCTGGGATTCCTGAACTTCCTTTGCCTCTGCTTCCACAGTTGGTTCACCCTTCTGGAGAGAAGAGATAGTTCATCTTCTTCTGATGAGGATCCATCAGAGGTTTCTTCCACACCCTGCAAGACTTTGGAGTCATATTTTCTGTTAGATTTTAAAGCTAATGGCTTACCTTGCTTTTGAGGTTCATCTGCTTCTAGCTCTATCTCGTGACTTCTGAGGGAGCTGACAAGTTCCTCCATAGAGATTTTGTTGAGATCCTTGGCTAGCTTAAGCACTGTGACCATTGGCCTCCACTGTTTTGGAAAGCTTCTGATGATCTTCTTGACGTGATCAGTAGTGGAATATCCTTTGTCAAGAACTTTTAGACCAGCAACAATAATTTGAAATCTTGAAAACATAGCTTCTATTGATTCAATATCTTCCATCTTGAATGCCTCATACTTCTGAATGAGCGCAAGGGCTTTGGTTTCTTTGACTTGAATGTTGCCTTCATGCGTCATTCTCAGAGAATCAAACATATTCTTGGCAGATTCTCTGTTTGATATTTTCTCATATTTTGAATATCAGATGGTACTGAGAAGAATTGTTCTGGCCTTGTGATGATTTCTGAACTCATGCTTTTGCTGATCAGACATCATTTTCCTATCAATCTTCTGACCACGTCCATCCACTGGGTGCATGTATCCATCAGTCACCATGTCCCATAGATCAGCATCATGGGCCAGAAAGAAACTCTCAATTCTATCTTTCCAGTAGTCAAAGTTTTCTACATCAAATACTAGAGGTTTGCCACTGAATTTGTCCCTTTCTTCATTGTTGTAATTGTTGATGTTTTGACTTGGTCCTGCCATTGTGTTTTTCTGACGCTGGATCTTGTACTGACACGATTAAGTGTTAAAGCTCAGAACCAGGCGCTCTGATGCCAATTGAAGATGTGAAAAACACAAGAAGGGGGGGTTGAATTGTAAAACTTAAATCAAAAGGCTTAACAACACAGTATTTTTATCCTGGTTCGTTTGATCTCAAACTACTCCAGTCCACCCGTCAAGGTGATTTCTCCTCTCTCCAACGAGGTCTTAATCCACTATTCTCAAAGGATTACAACAGCTACTTTATCAACTGTTAAAGTCTTCTTGAGTACAACCACAATCCGGTTAATCTCAAGGAACTTCTTTTACAAATGAATTGAACAAGTGTGTGTTGTTGTTTTCTTACAAAATTGTATATCACAACTGTGATAATTACACAAAATAAGCTTGGAATAAAATGAATTTGCTAAAGCTTTGAATATGCGTGGTTTGGATGGCTTGGCAAATTTTGAGTGCGTACGTACGTCCTTCTTTTCACAAGCAGGCCTGTTTATATAGGAAAGCAAGGATACGTTGTCCATAAAGCAGGTTTAATGATAATAATGCACTTTCCTTTTGTAGAAGATCTTTGTCTGAAGAAAGCCGTTAGCATTTAATTCTGTCTTGAATAACTAGTAACGCTTCAGAGTCTTCTTTGCTGTATCTGTTGATAACACTTCAGAGTGTTGATGACTTGGTAAAGATGTCTTTGATCAGAGTCAGAGTGTATTTGTTTAGGCGCAGATTCTGGTTATCAAGCTTCAGCGTATAATCTGGTAGCTTCAGTGTGTAGCACAGGTTGCTGATCTTCTGATGCTGATTCCATTCTGATGCTGATTCCATCAGAACTTCTGCATATACAAAACATAATTTTAAGGAGCATAATTGTTCTTTGTATATATCTTTGAAATGATTTATTCTTTGTATTTTGTTATCATCAAAACTCTAATCAAGGGTTGTAGAATCAACCTATGTTCTAACACAAGATGGGTCAATTAAGGTTCTAAAAGTCAGTTAGTGTTAATGACACCACGCGGAAGCCTAATGTTATCCTTGACTGACTCAAGGAACACCAGTACAAACCAATGTGTCAAACTAACATAGCCATCATATTATCCATATCGGTCTACGTCGTACAACCTTTATGATTTATTGCTACTTACCTAAGGCATCCCTAGATCCGGGGTGTAGGATCTTACAATCAAGTAAACCAAAACAAAACCCCTTAAAATAAAGCAAGCAAAGCAAACAATTAAAGCAAGTAAAAGTGATCTAAACCCTAAGGTAACCCCTATTTTGGAATTTCATATCCCCAGTAGAGTCGCCAGTTCTATAATATGGTGGGAGAACTTACTTTTTTGCTTTTATCCAAATGTGCAGATAGCTAGAGTCGCCACCGACTTTTCTTTTATCCAATAAGGAAAGGGTGAAAATAACAGGAAAGACCTTGATAGATTTTGAGTTCGGGGGGTAAGATATTAAAAGGGAAGGTATTATCACCCTTTTCACCCATAGTTATCTACAGACTCTTAATTACTTAGCTCACTTTTGAAAACTTGTTGTGTGTGTGATTTGTTTGAAAATATTTTGAAATGCCAATGTAAGGCATACTTTTTAATAATTGTTGTATCAGTCCTTGAGAATATATACAAAGTGTTTTGAAAATATTTATTGAAAGTGTAGTGTGAAAATGTTTTGTTTGTAAAATTTGTGAGCAAGCAATTAAGGGTTTCTTACCCACTAAAGTCTTTCGTTCTCTTTTCCTTCTCCTTTAGAGATAGTACTATCCATACCATTAGTTGGTAGGTAGCCCTATATATTGGATGTGAAGGGACAGGCGTAGGGTCATCGTATGGTCATCGAAGGTAACATTAAGAGATACTTTAGCAATTGTATCGGAGGGACTAGATCATTTTTCGTAGGCAACATCGAAGGGTCATCGAGGGACTATGATCTTTATTCGAGGGTCTTTTGCTAAAACATCCCTATTTTCGAGGGACGTGACCATTTATTCGAAGGAAACGAAGAGAGGTTACCCAAAAGGTGTGAGTGTGAAAAGTATGTTCAGTTCAGTTATATTTATCTTGAATTAGGATTTTCTATCGATTGATTTTAGTCTTACCATACAAACCCTAGTTACTAGCAGTTGAATAAAATATAAGAGCAGAAAGTAAAGTGCGGAATGTAAACCTAAGCTATTACATGGATTTGGGGCAGTTACATAAGTATAAAATACAGGAAAGTAAACCCTAAAACTATTACATCCTGGGAGCAGATACATAATAGAGAAAAAGTGCGAGAGAAAAAATCTAAGCTATTACAATTAAAGAATGCAACCTATACACTTTTCTAAGAAAATAAATAGCAAAAATAAATAAGAAAATGTTTGAATGTTATAAAACCTAAGTTTGTATTTTTGTATTTTTATAGAAAATAATTTAAATGATAATAGTAATTAAAACCTACATTCTAATTGATTTTAATATTTAAGAAAATATTAATTAGCCTAATTAATTAATAAATAAATAAAATGTCAAAAATTTATTATTGATTAAAAGAACCATAATTCTAATTAATTTTAATATTAAGAAAAATGTTAATTAATGTAATTAATTAGTAAAATAAAAAATTGTCAAAAAGATTAATTACTCATTAAAAACCCTAATCCTAATTTAAAAAGAATTAAATTTTGTCAATGATTAATTATAAAATAGTTAAGAAAATAAGAAGAAACTAGATTTAGTGAAAAAATGGAAGAAAAAAAGAATGACTGGGGTGGGTGTTGAATCCACGCCCTTTATTTCACCAGTCAATGATCTTACCACCATGCCACATTGTGATCGGTGGAAATAGAACTGACTGTTTAGGAATGCTGGTTCGCGTTTGCGTTTAGCAAAATGTCGCGGTAAGCAAGAGTCGCCACCGTCTTTTATTTTCTCCAACAAGGAAAGGACAAAAGCACAGCAAAATTCCTTTTCGAGATGTTTCTCGGGTTCGGGAGGTAGATTATAGAAAGGGAAGGTGTTAGCACCCTTTTTATCAGTGGTTATCCACGGGCTCTTAGGTACTTGCTCACTATGTTTTCAAAAATGTTTTGCTTTTCTTGTGTTTGTGGGTTTTGAAAAAGTTTTGTTTGAAAACTTCGATTTAACTCTTGTGTCTATCCTCAAGAGTGTATGAAGTGTTTGTTTGAAAACTTTTGTCAGAAAAGTGTAGGTGCGAAAAGTATTTTTGTTTTGAAAGAGCAAGTATCTAAGAACCTCTACCTACTCAAAAGAAATTAAGCTGTGTAAATGTCCTTTAGACAGTACTATCCCACTATTAAGAAGTAGGTAGCACCGTCGTTGGAGTTTCGGGTCAATTCGATTAATGGGACATGTAGTCACTAAAGCAATAGTAGGACGCCTTAGCGGTAACCCTAAAGTCTTAGATCGTTTTTTATCGAGGCAACCGTTTCGAGGCAACTTTGATCTTTAGACAGGAGGGCGACCTCTAAAACACCCTATACTCAATGACCACGTCGAGGCAACCAAGTGAGGCGTGCCCTAAGAGTGGCATGTGCGAGTGTGTCAGGTTTCATGTTAAGTTATCTTTGTACATGTTATGGTGAGCTACGATTGATTTTAATTTAAGGGAAGTCTTGTCATGCATAGCCTAGTTAACATACATCTAGCAGTTAATAGTTGCGAAAAAATAAAACTAAACTATTACAAGGTGTGATCGGTGGATCTAGAACTGACTGTTTAACGCTGGTTCGCGAAATGTCGCGGAAGCAAGAGTCGCCACCGTCTTTTATTTTCTCCAAATGGAAAGGACAAAAGCACAGAAAAATTCCTTAAAGAGATTGCTCTCGGTTCGGGAGGTAGGTTATAGAAAGGGAAGGTGTTAGCACCCTTTCTATCCATGGTTATCCATGGGCTCTTAGATACTTGCTCATTTGTGTTTTCAAAAATGGTTTGTTTGCTTTTCAACTGTGGGTTTTAAAAAGTTTCTTTGAAAATTCCAGTTCGACTCTTGTATCGGTCCTCAAGAGTGTTTGAAAATTTGCTTTCGAAAGCTTTTTGAAAAGGTGTCGGTGTGAAAAGTATTTTTGATTTGTTTTGAAATTAGAGCAAGTATCTAGAGTCGTCTACCTACCCTAAGGAATTCGTCTGTGTAGATGTCCTTTAAAGTAGTGCCATCCCACCATTGAGAGGTAGGTAGCACCACCGTTGGAGGTGTTCGGGTCAATTCGAAGGTTCGGGACATGGTGATCACCAGAGCAATAGGAAGACACCTTAGAAGCTACCCTCATGCCAGGTTCCCGGATCATGAGGACTTACTAAGACATCCTCTACTCGACGATCACCTTTCGAGGCAAGGCAACAGTGAGGCGTACCCTAGGGGTGGTGTGTGATTTGTGTGTCATGTTCATTTATTTTTGTCTTGTCATGTTATAGGTGATCTATGCGTTTATTTTTATTTATTGTCCATTCATTCTTGCATGCATTTGTTTAACAGTTAAAAGGATACGAGAAATAAAAGTTCTAAAGCTATTACAAAAGGCGCGGGTCCACATCGCCAAAATTTCCTGAACCCGATTTGACAGAAAAATAAAGAATTAAAGAAAAGTAAAGTGCGAGAAATTAATTACACGGCTTTGGGAGAGATACATAAATAATTAAAAGAAAAAAGAAATAAGTATGCGAATTGAATTAAAGTTGAAACGAGGGCGTTGGACCCTTTTTAATTAAATTAAATTAAACGATTATTAAATTAATACAATTAAAATGAAAAGAAATTGTTTTTGGTATTTTTGTATTTTATGATTTTAATGAAAAAGAATTAAATGAAATTAAAAGATTAACCCTAATTCTAATTGTTTTAGTTTATTAAGAAAGTATTAAATTTTAACCTAATATTAAACCTAATTATTTACATGCAATTTAATTACAAAAATAATAATAGGAAATATTTAATTATTATGAAAGAAAAGAAAAAAGGGATAAAAATGATTATAAACCCTAATTCTACCAATTTTAGATTTTATTAAGGAAAATATTACAATTAAACCTAATTTAATAACTAAAATTAATTAATGCGATTTATTTACCAAATATTAAAATATTAAATGAAAATACTGTTTTTTTTTTGTCTTTTTTCTGATTTTTATATTATTTTTTATATTTTATGAAAATATTAAATTAGGGGAATTAATTAAAAAGAAAATTGAATCAAAAATAAAATAAATGTAAAGGAAATTGCAAACCTTGGGGGGTTCTGTCCCCAGGTTTGAGGTACATTCCTAGCAATTAGGCCCACTTGTTTAAGGCCTCAGCTGACCTTCCTTGGGAGCATACACACGCGTTGGCCTGGGCCTATGATGTTCTCCAACTCACAGCCTTGTGATTGATCCCAACAAATGCGTGGCACGCTGGTGATTATGGATGTATGGTGGTCTTCAAGAGAGATGCTGCATAGAATGATAATTAGAAAAATAGTATTGCAAAGGGATGGGGACCTGGGGCTCGAACCCAGGTCCTGAGGGTTACCAGTGTATATGCCTGCCAATCGTGCCACTTGAATTCTTTGTATATTAAACAAACAACGAATATCATAAAACAAAACAAAAGTTAGTGCTGGTCTTTCGCGCGAGAATTTGAATAAACCAATCGCTACTGGACACCTCCTCTTCTTCTTCTTCGTTGTATTTTTTCCTGAAACATGAAAACTATTAGCAACGGTTTTTGAACCGTCCCTATAGACACCCTATTGGAAAATAGCGATTAGCCCCTGGGGCCTCATAAATTAAGCGTGAGGGTGGGTTTCTCTTCGTCCAAGTGCGCTGAGTATGGTCATGGCATCGTGGTGGTCTAATTTTACCCTATCTGGAAACGCCCAATTCAAAGCTTGCAAAACCCTAAAAGACAACAATGGCAGATTCTCCAATAGTGCATAAAAACACAATTAAAATATAGGGTTAGCTTCAGAACACATTGCTTAGTATGAATATGTAAACAAAATGCTATGAGAATGTCTCAAAATTAAAACACGAATATGCATTTTTATGAGAAAAAATTGACTTCTGTATACCGATTCAAAGGGTTAGGGACGTGGAAACCTATTCAGGCACGTTGCTTAAGGTCTCAGGAAGGTGATGAGATGATTATCTCAGCTTGAATCGCCCTGGAAAACAGTTTTCAGATTTGAGTTTTCAAGCAAAAAATTCAAGTTGGCTTCTTGGTATATGGCGCAGCTTCGAGTCCATTGGCATTAGGGTTGCGTTTTGTATTTGTATGTGAGTGATTAGGGTTGGAAAAGAGGTCCAAAAACCTTTGCAATTATGGAATAGATCTTTGATTTTCATGGCCATAATTTTCCAATCTTTTCATGCACATTTGCTCTCAATCATATCCAATCACCTTCAATTCTTCCCTAATCTGATTTGCACGAAATCTTGGAGATGTTTTATGTACAAAAAGATTTGAAACATTAGGTTTAGTATTTTTCATGTATTTTATTTAATTAAATGAATTATTAATAATAAAAAATCCAAATAAATAAATAAAAAATGATAAAAAATTCCCTTTGGGCCAAATGGTCGTGCACATGACTTGGATGATGAATTGTGAAAGAAAAAGAGGCCCATTAGCATTTTTAGGTCATTTGAATCAATGTTGACTTTTCAACATATCCAAAAACTTCCCAACTTCCACAAGGCATAACTTGCTCAATTTTTAAGATTTGCTCATGTTCTTGGACATTTTGGAAAGTCCTTTGAGTCCTCTAACCAATGTCTTTGGTCCCATGTCATTTTGATTTACCAATCTCAAGTTATGGCCTTTGACTTAAAGTCCCTTTTTGTTGACTTTTGAAAATGACCTATAATGTTGAAATGGATAACTTTTTGTGAGAGCATTTCTTGGACTTTAAGTATGAAGAGGAGTTGTAGGAAATGTCATTCTCTTCAAAATGAGATTTGGATGGAATTTTTCTGATAATCCATGTGAAAGTTATGCCCTGGTCAATTTACAGTTGACTTTTTCAGCTGTCCAAATATGGAAACTTTTGCATCTTGATGATTTTTGAGCCAAGCTTTGAGAATCATGATCAAGCATTGATCAAATGATGTTTGTGGCTTCAAAATGGGATGTTTACCAAAAATTTGGACTTTTGACTGTCAAATGACCATTTTGCCCCTACAGTTGACTGTAGTGCAATTAGGGTTTTTGACTGTGCAATTTTGTACTGAAAGTCTTGAAACTTGGTATGAGGATGCTTGACCATATTTATAGGCATGTGGGACTTGATTGGACCTTTGGAAACTTCATTTTCTTTGTCAGAACCAAAACCCTAATTTTGACTGTTTAGGAGGCCCTTGAACTGTGCAACCCTTGGGGATATTTTGAAGCATTGACTTGGCAAATCTTGAGGAATATGGGAGGGCAAATTTTGGGGTACAACAGTTGCCCCTGTTCAATCTTCTTAAACCTGAGGATGCAGATTGGCTGACGTGCCTTTCGTAATCCGAAGGTGGAAGATGATTGAACACTAGAGTGCCCAGAAATTTGCGCTCACATAGTAGCAGTGTGACAATGGGAATGGGCTTATAGATGCCATTTGGAGATTGATGAATAGGATGATGGGCTTATAGATGCCATGCTAAGAGATGATGGAAGGTGGATGGGCTTATAGATGCCATGCTAAGAGATGATGGAAGGTGGATGGGCTTATAGATGCCATCTGGGTGTTGATCGCGTAAGAGATTCCTTAGCGAGAACTTGCGTACCTGCAAAAGAAAGATGAATACCTGACACGTTGCAGAAACTGGTCTTCAGATGCTTGGTGTAGATGTGTCCTGACTGGTTACAGGAGCTGGATCTGGAGCTTCAAACGGTGATGAATGAACCCGGGATGGTTACTACCTCAACAGGAACGATGAGAGAACCTTGGATGACTTTAACCTCAACAGCAATCATTGAGATAATCTGGGATTACCACCTCCGCAGGATCGGGGAGAGGACCATAGGCGACTACAACCTCAACAGCGAACATTGAGAGAATCTTGGGTAACTTCTAATGAGTCTTTATCAGGAAAATCTGTTTGGGGTTGACTTAACTGGACTAGAGAAGGCCTATGACTGGATAAGAGACAGAAAATCTTAGGGTCGATTAACTGAACCGGTCTAGGTCTTGAAATGTCTTCAACAGATACACCCTGGCAAGATACAGGAATCGGATCTGGTAATGTTAGTCTTCAACGGATACACCCTGGCAAGATTCAGGCATCGGATCCTCGAACTCTTCAGACACACCCTGGCAGGATACAGGAATCGGATCTGGTGATGTTAGTCTTCAACGGATACACCCTGGCAAGATTCAGGCATCGGATCCTCGAACTCTTCAGACACACCCTGGCAAGATACAGGAATCGGATCTGGTAATGCTAGTCTTCAACGGATACACCCTGGCAAGATTCAGGTATCGGATCCTCGAACTCTTCAGACACACCCTGGCAAGATACAGGAATCGGATCTGGTAATGTTAGTCGTCAACGGATACACCCTGGCAAGATTCAGGTATCGGATCCTCGAACTCTTCAGACACACCCTGGCAAGATACAGGAATCGGATCTGGTAATGTTAGTCGTCAACGGATACACCCTGGCAAGATTCAGGTATCGGATCCTCGAACTCTTCAAACACACCCTGGCAAGATACAGGAATCGGATCTGGTAATGTTAGTCGTCAACGGATACACCCTGGCAAGATTCAGGTATCGGATCCTCGAACTCTTCAGACACACCCTGGCAAGATACAGGAATCGGATCTGGTAATGTTAGTTTTCAACGGATACACCTTGGCAAGATTCAGGCATCGGATCCTCGAACTCTTCAGACACACCCTGGCAAGATACAGGAATCGGATCTGGTAATGTTAGTCGTCAACGGATACACCCTGGAAAGATTCAGGTATCGGATCCTCGAACTCTTCAGACACACCCTGGCAAGATACAGGAATCGGATCTGGTAATGTTAGTCGTCAACGGATACACCCTGGCAAGATTCAGGTATCGGATCCTCGAACTCTTCAGACACACCCTGGCAAGATACAGGAATCGGATCTGGTAATTGGTCGTCAACAGATACACCCTGGCAAGATTCAGGAATCGGATCTTTGGTTGCGACCATTGATAGTAATCATTTTTGTACTGACTTTTGTCCTGAAAAGACAAGCGTTAGTTGTATGCGATGTCATGTTGTATGACATGCGGGATGCTCTCTGCATACGTGAGATTGTATGTTCATGATGCGTATATGCATGCTATAATGTATGAAGATGTTTTGCCCCTGAATGTATTTTTGTCTCGGAAATTAAATCCTTGACGGGTGCCGGGAGGTTAACTCCTGGGCTAATGTTAAAGAATAGATTTTGCTTCCGCCGGGGATGATAGTTGCAAGAATACCGGTAGGAGAAGATGACTCCGTTGGGGAATAAACTTGGCGAATGGATTACTCTGCAGGGAGAAAAGTACTCTAGTAATCTTGCTGGGGGAGCAATGCTCTATGGGACGAGGTACTTTGTTGAGCGTTGATAATAACTTGCTGGGGATACCCTTGTTGTGTTGGAAGTGTTAATAGACTTCGCTGGGGGTAAGAAAACTTCGTCGAAGACGCTCTTTCCGTGGCTTTTGGCTGAGGATAACCCAGTTATATCCTGGTAAGGAAATAACTCTTTGAATAAAGCCGGGAGACGCGTTCATGCTCTGCGAGGAATAAGCTTCCAAAATCTACTGGGGATAAGCTTACTGCTTGGGGAGATGGATTCCAACTTTCTGGGGAGCTAGATTGGACTCTCCTGGGGAAGTTCTGAATTGTATCGGAAGTAATTCCAGTGAATGTCTGGTATACCGTCGGGGAACGATCTTTAGACCAAGATTGCCGGGGATGTTTGTTAAGGCTGTATGTGTATGCTGCTGGGGAATGTTGAGATTTGCTGGAGGATACCCAACTTCCTTAAGGTTTGATTGTAACTTTGCTCGGGGAGAGTGTACTGACTTGCTGGCTCACTCTCTGGGGACTTAAAATATCTGGTTATGTTCTTCAGCTGAACCTACCTTGATACCTTTGGAGGACAGAACAATTAGATTGCTTAGACAACTCTTTATTGCCCCTGTTTCTAATGTTACCTGTAATTAATCCTTTGTTTCGTATGCAAATATTCATGAGTTAGCAATTTATTGTCAATGCATATATCACAAATTGAACCTTGGACGTTCTTCGCAAAACAAAACAGAAAAGGAAAAACAATTGGCACTTTTAACTGAAGATTATATTTGTATTGATTTTTGAATGGCCTGTAAATAGGCGTTTTGCGTACAAGAGGCTGACGTCCTAGTAAGAGAACGCCGCCGAACAAAAGAGTTTATACAAATTTTGTACAAGGGAAAATAAAACAGCTGTGTGAAATGAATGATCCCACTGGGTTTCAACTCTGCTATTGCCGTTATATCTCCGAGCGTCTCATCACTTGATGACCTTGGTTGAAGGTGAAGCTGACTGATCGATGCCGTCTGAACTTGATGTAGATATCGGATTCTGGATGCAAGGTGATCCAATGAGACATAGTATTACGCTTTATCCCTAACTTTTGCCTGGACTGCCCTTTCGGGTTTTCAGTCCACCGGGATACCCATTTTTGCCCAAGCCGCCTTTTCAGGTTTTCGACTTGCCGGGTGTACAGATTTTTTTCATTTCATCCCTTCATTTTGCCCGAACCCTTTTGGTTCGACGGGAAGCCCTAATTTTTGCCTAGGCATGTCAGCCTAGCGGGTCTTTTTTATGCGTAGTATCTTTTTACTATGTCTGCATTAGCGGGGTGAGGAAGGTCGTCACCGTCCATGTTGGTTAGAATCATGGCTCCTCCTGAGAACACATGTTTAACCACAAATGGTCCTTCATACGTAGGGGTCCATTTGCCCCTTGGATCACTCTGAGGAAGGATGATTCGCTTGATTACCAGATCCCCAACTTGATATTCCTGTGGTCTGACCTTTTTGTTAAATGCCCTGATCATCCGTTTCTGATACGTCTGACCATGACAGATAGCAGCAAGTCTCTTTTCATCAATAAGGTTTAACTGATCAAGTCGTGTTTGGATCCAATCATCTTCGTTCAGATTTGCATCCTTCATTATCCGGAGAGAGGGTATTTGCACTTCGATCGGTAAGACTGCCTCCATACCGTAAACCAAAGAGAAAGGAGTTGCCCCGGTTGACGTCCTAGCTGAGGTACGGTACCCATGTAGAGCGAACGGTAATATCTCGTGCCAATCTTTATAAGTCACTGTCATCTTCTGCACGATTTTCTTGATATTTTTATTTGCTGCTTCTACAGCCCCATTCATCTTCGGTCTGTAAGGAGAAGAATTGTGGTGCTGTATCTTGAACTGTTCGCAGAGCTCAGTGATCATCTTGTTATTCAGATTGGTACCGTTGTCTGTAATGATCCTCTCTGGGATGCCGTACCGACAGATCAGATTATGCCGAATGAACCGTGCCACAACAGTCTTGGTTACCGTAGCGTAGGATGCTGCTTCGACCCACTTCGTGAAGTAATCAATCGCTACCAGGATGAAGCGATGTCCATTAGATGCTGTAGGCTTAATCTCTCCGATCATGTCTATGCCCCACATTGCAAACGGCCAAGGCGCAGTCAGAACATTCAGAGGAACTGGAGGAACATGCACCTTGTCTGCATAAATCTGGCACTTATGGCATGTCCTGGAATATTGGTAGCAGTCAGCTTCCATTGTGGACCAGTAATACCCTGCCTGAAGGATTTTCTTTGCCATTGTATGTCCACTGGAATGTGTACCAAAGGTCCCTTCATGTAGCTCTTCCATGATCCTCTCTGCTTCAGTCTTATCCACACAGCGCAGTAAGGTTGAATCATGGTTTCGCTTGTACAAGATGCCGTTGCTAAGGAAGAATTTTGCCGCGAACCTTCTCAGGAACTTCTTATCATTGATAGAGGCACCTTCAGGGTATTCCTGAGTTTCCAAGTATCTCTTCAACTCATGGTACCAAGGCTTCTCAGTCACCAACTCAGTCTCGAGATCACAACAGTATGCCGGTTCTTCCAGTTTCCAGATGATGATTCGGGGAGCCTCATTATCCCATTTGACCTTGAACATAGAAGACATTGTAGCTAACGCGTCCGCCAGCTGATTCTCCTCTCTCGGAAAGTGTTCAAAGGTTATCTTCGTGAAGTGGGGGATCAAGGTCAACACACATTCTCTGTAAGGAATAAGATTCGGATGTTTCGTATCCCACTCTCCTTTGATCTGATTGATCACAAGAGCGGAATCTCCGAAGACACTTAGAAACTTGATCCTTAAGTCGATCGCAGCTTGAAGACCCATGATGCATGCCTCATACTCTGCCATGTTGTTGGTACAGTTGAAACATAGTCGGGCAGTGAGTGGAGTATGAGTGCCTTGAGGTGATATGATTATGACGCCGATACCGTTACCCAAAGCATTGGAGGCTCCGTCAAAGTGCATAGACCATCGGGATCCTTCCTCAGGTCCTTCATCCGGTCCAGGTACTTCACAATCAGTTACTATCATGATGCTTTCATCCGGAAACTCGAAGTTCATTGACTGGTAGTCATCTACGGCCTGATGTGCCAAGTGGTCTGCCAATACACTTCCCTTGATGGCTTCCTGGGTTATGTATTGAATGTCGTATTCTGTCAAGATCATTTGCCATCTTGCTATTCTCCCAGACAGAGCAGGCTTTTCGAATATATACTTTATAGGATCCATCTTTGAGATCAACAAGGTAGTGTGAGTCAGCATATACTGTCTCAGCCGGCGAGCAGCCCATACCAAAGCGCAGCAAGTTTTCTCAAGCAGTGAGTATCGGGTCTCACAGTCGGTAAACTTTTTGCTAAGGTAATAAATGGCATGCTCTTTTCGGCCAGACTCGTCATGCTGCCCCAGCACACACCCCATTGAGTTGTCAAGCACTGTTAGATATAGTATCAGAGGTCTCCCTTCAACCGGTGGCATAAGGATGGGTGGTTCTTGGAGATACTCTTTGATTCTGTCGAAAGCAGCCTGACATTCATCATTCCAACGTACTACCTGATCTTTCTTCAGCAGCTTGAAGATTGGTTCACAGGTAGCAGTCAGGTGTGAGATGAATCGAGCGATGTAATTCAGGCGTCCTAAAAAGCCTCTGACTTCCTTCTCTGTCTTAGGAACTGGCATCTCTTGGATAGCTTTGACCTTGGCAGGGTCCACTTGAATACCCTTATCACTTACAACGAAGCCTAGCAACTTTCCCGATCTTACCCCGAAGGTGCACTTGTTCGAGTTCAACCTCAGCTTGTACAACTTCAGACGGTCAAACAATTTCTGCAGATGATCTAGGTGCTCTTCCTCAGTTTGGGACCTTGCGATCATGTCGTCCACATACACTTCTATCTCATGATGGATCATGTCATGAAATAAAGCAACCATGGCATGTTGGTAGGTTGCCCCAGCGTTCTTTAGTCCAAAAGGCATGATTTTGTAGCAGAAGGTTCCCCACTGAGTAACGAATGTAGTCTTTTCCATGTCTTCAGGTGCCATCTTGATTTGATTGTAACCTGAAAAACCATCCATGAAAGAGAACACCTTATGCTGAGTTGTATTGTCAACAAGGACATCAATGTGAGGTAGGGGAAGTCATCCTTGGGGCTGGCCCTGTTCAGATCCCTATAATCAACACACATTCTGACCTTACCGTCTTTCTTTGGTACCGGCACCACATTAGCAACCCACTGAGGGTAAGAAGTCACTTCAAGGAACCCAGCATCAAACTGTTTCATAACTTCGGCTTTGATCTTCTCAGACATCTCTGGACGCATACGGCGGACCTTTTGCTTAACCGGAGGGCAGGCTTCCTTAGTAGGCAAGTGATGGACCACAATATCGGTATCCAACCTGGGCATGTCTTCATAGGACCAGGCAAATATCTCCACGTAATCATGTAGCATCTTAGTCAACCGTTGCTTCACGCTGAGCTCTAGGTTGGCACCAATCTTTACCTCTTTCCTGTCTGCCTCAGTACCCAAATTTATTATTTCCACTGGCTCTTCATGTGGTTGAATTGCCCTCTCTTCCTGAAGTAACAGTCTTGCAAGTTCGCCAGGCACTTCGCAATCATCTTCACCTTCGTCTTCGGCTAAGTTGATCGGATTTTCGAAGTCATAACTGGCAGTAGCAGAGTCGTTACCAGTGAGATCCAGAATGGATTGAAACCTGTATGAGTGAGTGTGTGTAAATACAGTTGTTTTGAAAAATATGTAAAGGAAGAAAAGACAGAGAAGGAGCATAAGATTTGAAATGCGAGAAAACTTCCAAGATTTTCATTTATGATATATGAAATGACAATTTATATGCCCTCACAAATGAAACCACGGTACCTCGGGTAAGACACCGGGCCATAGAGTTTATTTATTGTTTATTACAAATAACAAAACAAGGAAGTTTATTACTGCGTAACAAAAGTAACAAGAGTATGGTCTTTGACAATCCAATTGGTCAATCCGCCTTCAGTCGTCGGGTAGATCCAGCTATTGAACTCAGCTTCGTCCACTTCATTGTCCTCCCCAACAGCATTCACTCCTGGATTTGTAATGAGCACAGGAGGCCTTCTGGTCTTCGCCTTCCGCATAGCTTTCTGACCCTCTGCAGTAAAACCCAGTCCAAATTTGTCAGTTTTCTGTGTAAAGTCGGGAAGCCTGCCCCAGTTAGCACTTTCACCTTTTTGAACCACAGCCCGGGCATCCTTCAAGGAAGCCATCTTCAAGGGAACATCCTCTTCGACCGCTGTTTCTGTTGCTGCTGAAATTGGAAGCACCTCCTCGAAATGCTGAAAGGGGGTTTCAATAAACTCCCCGTCCATCTCAATGTATCTGAAAGAATTCAAATGGCTCACCATATACTCCTCTTCTCCTTGCACAGTGACGATCTTCCCTCTGACGGGGTACTTCAGCTTCTGGTGCAAGGTAGAGGTCACTGCCCCAGCTTTATGGATCCAAGGTCGACCCAGTAGACAAGAGTACGATGGATGGATATCCATCACATAAAAAGTAGAGTCAAACACCTGAGAGCCCACACGAATAGGAATGTCAACCTCTCCATGAACCATCCTTTTTGAACCGTCAAAGGCCCTGACGATGATATTGCTGGGTTTCAGTTCCAGGCCTTCACAATCTAAATGGTCTAAAGCCTTCTTGGGTAGCACATTCAAGGAAGAACTAGTATCCACCAATACATGTGCCAGAGTAGTGCCCCTGCATTCGATAGAGACATGCAGGGCATCATTGTGGTCTCTTCCTTTCGCAGTCAGGTCAGCATCTGAGAAACCCAAGCCATTGTCTGCCGTCAGATTTGCTACGCAATCAGTGAACTGGACTGCAGACGTCTCCTGTGGCACATGGGCCGTCTTGAGAAATGAGATCAAGGCCTTAGCGTGGGCCTCGGAGCATAGCAATAAAGAGAGCATGGAGATCTTGGAGGGCGTATGCCCCAGCTGTTCCACAACATTAAAGTCACTCTTTTTTATTATCTTTAGAATCTCCTCCATTTCTTGTTGGGAGGCCTCAGCATTTATAGGTACCGGTGCCTCCATCCGGGCAGGCTCATCTTCAATTCCTTTGCCCCGAGCATTGGATGACTCGGCAGCAGGGGAACAACTTGGTCAGTAACAGGAACAGGTACACTTGTAGGTGTTATAAGGAGGGGTCTTCGAGTAGCGGGCGGTGCAATGTCAGGCGAGAAGAGCCTGCCACTGCGGGTAACCTTGGCTGGGCCAGTGATATCGCAGATACTGGCGCCAGTGTTGAACTCTTGTTTAATTCTGTTCACATACACATCTGCCCCATAGTGCCAGGGGACAACTTTATCAGATACGTAAGGAAGAGGCCCCGGAACAGTGATAACAACAGGTGCGACAGTCATGATTTGAACAGGCTTCTTCGGGAGAGCCTTGATTGGATTATTGAAAATGGTAACCACAGAAACTTCTTCTACCGGAACCAACTGAACAGCAGACTTCTTAAACAGAATCTCCTTGCTATCCATTAGGCTTTGGATGCCTAACTTCAGCAAGGGACAACCAGATAGGGAAACAGCACAGAACAGGCAATCCTCACTGCAACCCGGAAATAAACCGGCCAGCAGCAGGTTCCTCTTGACAGTCATCAGAGGAGTGGCCAGATCATCCACAGAAACAGCGTAAACATCTTCATCAACAGCATTTACCCCATGCTGAGGCATAGGAGCAGTAACCACATTCGGCCTCTCAGGCGCTTCGAACTGTATCTCTTTTGCGTCGATAAGGTCTTGCACCTTATTCCTTAATGCCCAACAGTCATCAGTGGAATGCCCCGGGCTATCAGAATGATAAGCACAACGAGCATTTGGGTTGTATTTGGGAGAGGCAGTGTTTACACCTTTGGGGGCCTCTCTGACAGTCACTAGATTAGTGGACAGCAACTGTGGCAAGATCTGCGATAAGGTCATGCTCAAACGGGTAAACTCTCTCCGGGGTCTTTCAGCCCTTTGAGGATTAGTTGGCCGAGGAGCGGCAGCAGGCTTAGCAATCATCACCGCACTGACAGATTGGCGGCGCTCAGATTTCTCTTGTCTTCTAGAGCCATATACAGCACTAGCCTCCTTCTTGAAGGGTTTCTTCTCAGAACTAGACGATGCACCCTTTGGAATCTTTCCAGACTTCAACCCAGCCTCAATTCTCTCTCCAGTCAGAATCAGATCAGTGAACCCTGCAGACGAATTCCCGATAAGATGGTTGAAAAATGTCCCAGATAGGGTCCCCAAGAACATGTCTACCAACTCCCGATCAGTCAACGGAGGTTGTACTCTGCCAGCCAGATCCCTCCACTTCTGAGCGTACTCTTTAAAACCTTCACTTGAACCTAACGACATACCCTGGAGTTGGGTACTGTTGCACCCCAAAATTTGCCCTCCCATATTCATCAAGAATTGCCAAAGTCAAAGTCACAAAATTCCCCCAAGGGTTGTGCAGCTCAACTGTCTCCTAGACAGTCAAAACTAGGGTTTGAGTTCTGGTCAAGCAAATGAACTTTTCAAAGGCCCAATCAAGTCTCACATGCTTAAAAAGATGGTCAAGTATCTTCATATCAAGTTTCAAGGCATTCAGCTCAAAATTGCACAGTCAAAACCCTAGATTGCACTACAGTCAACTGTAGGGGCAAAATGGTCATTTGACAGTCAAAAGTTCAAATTTTTGGTCAATATATCATTTTGAAGCCACAAACATCATTTGATCAATGCTTGATCATGATTCTCAAAATTTGGCTCAGAAATCATCAAAGATGCAAAAGTTGCTATATTTGGACAGCTGAAAAAGTCAACTGAAATTGACCAGAGCATAACTTTCACATGGATTATCAGAAAAATTCCATCCAAAGCTCATTTTGAAGAGAAAGACATTTCCTACAATTCATCTTCATATTCCAAGTCCAAGAAATGCTCTCACAAAAAGTTATCAATTTCAACATTATAGGTCATTTTCAAAAGTCAACAAAAAGTGACTTTAAGTCAAAGGCCATAACTTGAGATTGGTAAATCAAAATGACATGGGACCAAAGGCATTGGTTAAAGGACTCAAAGACCTTTCCAAAATGTCCAAGAACATGTGAAAAGCTTAAAAATTGACCAAGTTATGCCTTGTGGAAGTTGGGAAATTTTTAGGAATTTTGAAAAGTCAACATTGATGCAAAAGGCCTAAAAATGCAAATGGGCCCATTTTTCTTCCAAATTTCTTCATGCCAAGCCTATGCACGACCACTAGGCCCAAAGGGAAGTATTCTCATATTTTTTAATTATTTATTTGAATTAATATTAATTTATATTCATTTAAATCATTTTAATTCATGAAAAATATAACCTTAACTTAAAAAATCTTTTTATGCACATTATCATGTCAATATTTCGTGCTTAATGGATTATGGCAAGTTTTGATAAGTTTTGATCAGATTTGAACCAAGTTGCACATGAAAAGATATGAAAAAAGATTTTTCAAAATCAAATATATGAAATCATAATTGCAAGAGATTTTGGTTGAAATTGTTGACCTAATTGCTTCCTTACAAGTATTAGAACAAGACCTAATGGCTAGGAGACTAGAAAGCTGCGCTCAGAACCTCATTACAAACTTACAAAAAATTCTCAAAAGTTGAATTCTGAAATCAAGGTTATAGGGTGATTCAAGGCACCAAACCAATTGCAATAGCTTCCTTGGACCATTCTGAACGTATTCCAATCATTAACAACAGCAAAAACCTCAAGAATTGGTAACGAGGCTTTGGACTGTACAGCATAAAATTCTTGAACACATATCATATTCTAAGCATTTTTTATAAATTTTGTTTGTTGATTCTTGTTTATGTTGAAGTTTCAAAGCTAACCCTCATATTTAATTGCGTTTTTCTGCACCATATGAGATTATGCCATGACTGAATGTTAGGTTTTTTTTGAGCTTCAAATTGGGGTTTTTACAAAGAAGAAAAATTGATGCTTCAAACCAGGACCATTGAGTTCGGTATATGGAGACGAAGAAGAAGGTGTCCTCGCGCCTAATTTATGTTAAGAAACGACCTATTCGCTATTTTTTGATAGCCGGCCTAAAGCAACGTTTTCAAAACCGTCGCAATAGGATTGTGTTTTTTCAGAAAAAAGAAAGGCCTGAGGAAGATGATGAGTTGTCAGCCGGTGGTTCGTTGGTTCGAATTTACGCGCGTTTTTACCACAAGGCGTTGATCTTGCTTTTTGACATTTTTTTGATATAATATATTAAATGAATTCAAGTGGCACAGTTGGTAACACGCTATGCATGTGACTCCCAAGACCTGGGTTCAAGTCCCAGGTCTGTGCACTTTCAATATTATTTTTCTACACTTATTCCTATGCAGGCACAATGCTTTGGTTCACCGTATACCATTACAATCCAAGCAGCCACGCGTCCTGGCTGGTCCATCAGAGGGTTCAGATCAAAAAGCACGCTACACTCCTAGTCAACGCGTCATACTGGATTAAAAAGTCAACAAATGGCAAGCTTAATTGGGCCAGGCTTTGCACATCAACACCTCCATAATGGGACAGAACACCCCCCTAGTTTGCATTTTTTTCTATTTTTCTTCTTATTTTATTTTTGCCATTTTATTTACTTTATTTGTTTTAATTAATTTATTTTTCCTACAAAATATAAAAACACTGAAAAATCAGAAAAATACAAAAAAATAGAATATTTATTTTATTAAATTATAATGTAAATTATGTAGGTTAATTAGGTTTTAATTTAAATTCCCTTTTTTAATAAAAATCCAAAATGTAGAATTTAGGTTTTAATTGTTAATTCTTTTTGTTTCCCTTTTTCCACAATAATAATTATTATTTATTTATTTATTTATTTTCATAAATTAAAATTGTACATAAACGAATTAGGTTTAATTTAGGTCATATTTTAATTCTTTCATAATAAATAAAAATATTAGAATTAGGGTTCGCCGTTTAATTTAATCTCAATTAATTTCTTTTTCCATTAAATCTAAAAAAACGCAAAAATATCATTCTCATTTAATTTTAATTTTTAAATCCTTATTAATTCTAATTATTTGCAAAAAGGGTCCAACGCCCTAATTTTGTTTTAATTTCCTTATTTCGCGCATTTATTTTATTATCGCTTATTATAATTTTGTAAATATCCCAAAGCCATGTAATTTAAACTTTTCGCACTTTATTTTATCGCTTTATTTATTTTCCGCTAAATCGGGTCCGGTTTAATTTTGGCGATGTGGACCCGCGCCTTTGTAATAGCCTTAGATTTATCTTTTCCGCAAACTTTATAACTGCTAAATATGCATGCAAGAATGATCGGTCTTAATTAAAATCAAGCGTAGAACATGACAAATATGACAAGATAAATAACTGAAACATGACACACAGTTCGCACACACCACCCTTAGGGTACGCCTCACTGTTGCCTTTCGAAAGGTGGTCGTCGAGTAGAAAACGTCTTAGTAAGTCCTCATGATCCGGGAACCTGGCATGAGGGTAGCTTCTAAGGTGTCTTCCCATTGCTCTGGTGATCACCACGTCCCTAAAAATCGAATTGACCCGAACACCTCCAACGGTGGTGCTACCTACCTCTCAATGGTGGGATGGCACTACTTTTAAGGACTCTTACACAGACGAATTCCTTAGGGTAGGTAGGTTCTCAAGGATACTTGCTCTAATTTCAAACAAATCAAAAGATTTTTCACATTGACACATTTTCAAAAGCTTTCACAGCAAACTTTTCAAACACTCTGACGTATGAGTCGATCTGAAATTTTTCAAAAGAAACTTTTAAACCCACATTGAAAAGCACGCAAAACAATTTGGAAAACACAAATGAGCAAGTATCTAAGAGCCCATGGATAACCATGGATAGAAAGGGTGCTAACACCTTCCCTTTCTATAACCTACCTCCCGAACCGAGAGCAATCTCTTAAAAGGAATTTTTCTGTGCTTTTGTCCTTTCCAATTGGAGAAAATAAAAGACGGTGGCGACTCTTGCTTCCGCGACATCTCGCGAACCAGCTTTAAAACAGTCAGTTCCAGATCCACCGATCACAGAACTGGCGACTCTGCTGGGGACTAAAACTTAAAGTGAGGTTTACCTTAGGGCTAGCTTATAACTATGTTTTCAATTGTATTGCTTTGTGTGCTTTAAATTGTGGGTTGCTTGGGAGTTCTATAGGTCCTACACCCGGATCTGGGGGATACCTTTCTTAGAAAGTAGCAACAAGGCTGTGAGGGAACTGTGCGGGGTATACCGACACGGTTGAAACAGTCTGTTACGTTGATGTGGCACTTTGGTGTGTACCGGTAACCCTTGAGTTCAGTCAAGGAGAGTACGGGGCCTCCGCGTGGTGTCGTGAAGCATCAACAGACCTTAGGAACCTTAATTGAACTATCTTGGCCTCTTTAGGGTAGTGAGATCACTGACTTTGGTGCAGTCCGAGGTTGGTGGATACTCGATACTACGCTCAATTGAGGGTTGCTTTCCTGGAATATTTCGGTCGCCAGTTCAGTGGCTAAATCGAAACGATGAACAATGAAAGCAATCCCGTGATATTGGGAACCTTAGAACCCGGTTACTTTGATTAGGACAGGTATGAACCCACCAACTCAAGAGGGTATTACCCAGACCCCATGCTGGCCTTAAACCTTAAGGGCTTGTCTTGTGTGCCTTGTTTGCCCTACATGTTTGTCTTTGTAAATATCTGTTGTGTGTTTAATCATAGCATCATGACATCATCCAGCATCATATGCATTGACTAACCATTTCAGGGGTTCGAATTTTCATCTTTGTTCTTGTTTTGTAGGACATGGAAACTGCTCGTAGAAAGACAATTCAGGTCAATCTTGTAAGGATCCCTCCTCAGCTTAAGGAGCTTATATCCAGGATTCCCGAGAACTCTTCATTCAGTGAAAGGCATGGAAGTCTCATCAGCTTGGTCAACACCAACATTGAGGAAGATATGATAAAGGTCCTGTTCCAGTTCTTTGATCCCCTGCATCACTGTTTTACCTTCTTGGACTATCAGTTGGTACCTACATTGGAGGAGTTCTCCCGGCTCCTGAAGATCCCTATCCTTGATCAGCTACCCTTCAACGGTACAGAAAGGGAACCTAAGCTTGAAGAGATTGCTAAAGCCTTGCACCTACAGTCATCTGATCTCAAGGGACATTGGGAAGTTAGAAGTGGTGTCAAAGGGTTCTTAGCCAGGTTTCTGTTTGAGAAAGCCCTTGAATGTTGGAACTCTCTTGACTTGCAAGCTTTTGAAGAAGTGGTAGCCCTCCTTGTTTATGGTTTAGTGTTGTTCCCTAATCCAGATCAGCTCATTGATATCAGTGCCGTTCAGATCTTTATGTCCAGGAATCCTATACCTACGTTGCTGGGGGACATCCTTCACTCATGTTACACTCGAACCATGAGAAAAAGAGGTGTCCTTATGTGTTGCACTCCTCTCCTGGGAAGGTGGTTTATTTCGCACCTTCCCCAATCAGTCCTGAAGAATGAGCGGGGTTTGAGATGGTCACAACGGTTGATGACGCTTACACATGCAGATATACATTGGTGTCCTAGATCCAGAGGAGATGTCACTATCATTGATCGTTGTGGGGAGTACCCTAATGTTCCTTTACTTGGAATCGGAGGAGGTATTACTTATAGCCCATGCCTGGCTTGGAGACAGTTTGGTTATGCTCGGAGGGATGGTCCTCATGACATGTTAATTCCCGACATAGTTTTTGACTTCGACAGTGATACTCAAGGACTTCGTCAGAGATTCATCAGAGCCTGGAGGATGCCTAGTAGGATAGACAGCAAGACACTGGGGCATAGGAACTCCATCCCTTTGGAGCCTTATCTCAAATGGGTACGCGCCCGTTCTCAGAAGTTAGTGATGCCTTATCCTCACATGCTTCCAGTAATCAAAGAACCTGTCTTGGAAGGGGAAGTGTCTCATGTTATTCAGCACCCTGATATGCCCACATCCTGGGAAGAGATGCAGAAGAGCTGGATCCAGCTTAAAGAAGAGCGGAATTATCTTGAGACTAGTCTGCATGCCAGTGAAAAGAAAGTCTTAGAGCTCACCCGTCTGTTGCATGAGGAGAGGAATCTCAACACCTACATAGCTCCGAAGAGGATGCGCAGTGTATTCTGGGATTGACTTGACTTTTGTATTTCTTTTTGCCCATGAGGCCTTGATGTATTAAACAGTGATTTCATTAATGATAACGTGTGTTCTTTTCTTGTCTACAACAAATTTGAACTTTCGAACCCTTGAATGCATTGCATACGCATTTCATACATCATGTGCATAGCAGGTTTTTCCCCTTTTCAGGTTGCTTACAGTTCTTCGCTGTTTATTTCAGCATCATGAATCCCGGATCTGAATCAACTGAGACTTCAATCAAAGCTCTCCAGGCGCAGAATGCGCAGTTTCAAGAACTAATCCTGGGTCTAGCCAAAGGCCAAGAGGAACTGAAGACTATGCTCCTAAAAAAGAAGAAGAAGAGAAGAACTGTTCTGTTCAACTCGGGCCGAAGGTTGGGTAATACTCTGCATCAGGAAGAGGCTGGTTCTTCTGTTGGCAGGAGTCCTTCTCAGGCAGAAGTCAAGGTTCCTACTCCAGTGGTCTCCGATAACGAGACGGATTTTGATGAAGAGCAGTACCCTCCTGAAGACAACAAGTACAAACAACTGGAGGACAGGTTGAAGGCTATGGAGGTGCAACAGACACCTGGGCTGGATTTCGGAGATCTGGGTTTGTCGACTGGTATAATTATCCCGCACAAGTTCAAAGCTCCCACCTTCTCCAAGTATGACGGGGCATCCTGTCCCAAGTTGCATTTGAGGTCCTATGTTCGAAAGATTCAGCCATACTCTGCGGACAAGAATCTATGGATCCACTTCTTCCAGGAGAGTCTTTCAGGGACTCATCTCGAATGGTTCTATCAGCTGGATGGGACCAAAGTTCGTAACTGGGAGGAGCTGGCTACTGCTTTCTATAAGCAGTATCAGTATAATGCCGACCTTGCCCCCACGCGTACCCAACTCCAGGGTATGTCGTTGGGCGTAAGCGAAGGTTTTAAAGAGTACGCGCAGAAGTGGAGAGATCTGGCTGGCAGGGTGCAGCCACCTTTGACTGATCGAGAGTTAGTGGACATGTTCTTGGGGACCCTATCTGGGCCGTTTTTTAACCATCTCATTGGGAATTCTTCTGCTGGTTTCACTGATTTGATCTTAACTGGAGAGAGAATTGAAGCTGGGTTGAAGTCTGGGAAGATTGCAAAGGCTGCATCATCATCTGGGTCAGAAAAGAAGCCGTTTAAAAAGGAGTCTAGTGCCGTGTATGGCTCCAGAAAATCAGAAAGACCTGATCACCGCCAATCTGTCAGTGCGGTCATGATTGCTACGCCTGCTGCCGCTCCCCGGCCAAACAATCCCCAAAGGGCTGATAGACCTCGGAGAGAGTTTACCCGGTTAAGCATGACCCTATCGCAAATCCTGCCACAGTTACTATCCACCAATTTGGTGACTGTCAAGGAGGCGCCAAAGTTCTCAAACACTACCTCTCCTAAGTACAACCCGAATGCCCGTTGTGCTTACCATTCAGACAGCCCGGGGCATGCCACTGACGACTGTTGGGCCTTAAAGAATAAGGTGCAAGACCTTATCGATGCTAAAGAGATACAATTCGAGGCGCCTGCAAAGCCGAATGTAGTTACTGCCCCTATGCCTCAGCACGGGGTAAATGCTGTTGATGAAGATGTTTATGCTGTTTCTGTGGATGATCTAGCCACTCCTTTAAAGATCATTAAGAAGAACCTACTGCAGGCCGGTTTATTTCCGGGTTGTAGTGAGGGTTGCCTGTTCTGTGTTGTGTCCCCGTCCGGTTGTCCCTTGCTAAAGTTAGGCATCCAAAGCTTAATGGATAGCAAGGAGATTTTATTCAAGAAGTCTGTTGTTCGTATGGTTCCAATGGAAGAAGTCTCTGTGGTGACTATCTTCAACAATCCAATCCCGGCTCTCCAGAAGAAGCCCGTTCAAATTTTGACCGTTGCACCCATTACTATCACTGTTCCTGGGCCCCTGCCCTATGTATCTAACAAAGCTGTCCCGTGGCACTATGGGGCAGATGTATATATAAACGGAGTTAAACAAGAGCTCAACGCTGGCGCCAGCATCTGTGACATCACTGGCCCGGCCAAAGTTACCCGCAGTGGCAGGCTCTTCTCGCCTGACATTGCGCCACCTGCTGCTAGAAGACCACTCCTGATAATTCCTGCAAGTACACCTACTCCTGTGGCTGATCAAGTTGTTATTCCTGCTGCTGATCCTATTGTTTCTCCTGCTGCCGAGTCATCCAATGCTCGGGGCAAGGGAATTGAAACTGAGCCTGCCCAGATGGAGGTACCCATACCAATAGCTGCTGAGGCCTCCCCACAAGAGATGGAGGAGATTTTGAAGATTATAAAGAAGAGCGATTTTAATGTTGTGGAACAGCTGGGGCATACGCCCTCCAAGATCTCCATGCTCTCTCTATTGCTGTGCTCTGAGGCCCATGCAAAGGCCCTCATCTCATTCCTCAAGACAGCCCATGTGCCACATGAAACCTCTGCAGTCCAGTTCACTGATTGCGTGGCAAATCTGACGGCAGATAATGGCTTGGGCTTCTCAGATGCTGATTTGACCTCAAAGGGGAAAGATCATAATGATGCGCTGCATGTCTCAATCGAATGCAGGGGCACCACCTTGGCACATGTGTTGGTTGATACTGGGTCATCTTTGAATGTGCTACCCAAGAAGGCTCTGGATCGTCTAGATTGTGAAGGCCTGGATTTGAAACCCAGCAACATCATTGTCAGGGCCTTTGACGGTTCGAAGAGAATGGTCCACGGGAAGGTTGACATTCCAATTCGTGTGGGTTCTCAGGTGTTCGATTCCACTTTTTATGTAATGGACATCCGTCCATCTTACTCTTGTCTGCTGGGTCGACCCTGGATACATAAGGCTGGGGCAGTGACCTCTACCTTGCATCAAAAACTGAAGTACCCCGTCAGAGGGAAGATCGTCACCGTGCAAGGTGAGGAAGAATACATGGTGAGCCACCTAAACTCGTTCAGATACATTGAGATGGATGGGGAGTTCATTGAGACCCCCTTTCAGCATTTCGAGGAGGTGTTTCCAATCGCAGCAGAAACAGCAGAAGCAGGTGGTCCTCTGAAGATGGCTTCCCTAAAGGATGCCAGGGCTGTAGTGCAAAAGGGTGAAGGTGCCAACTGGGGCAAACTGCCAGACTTCACCCAGAAGACTGATAAACTTGGGCTAGGTTTCACTTCAGAAGGGCAGAGAGTTATGAGGAAAGAGAAGATCGGAAGGCCTCCGGTATTTATTAAAGGTTCAGAAGCGAATGCTGTCGGGGAAGACCTTGAAGTGGACGAAGCCGAATTCAACAGCTGGATTTATCCGACGGCCGAAGAAGGATTGAACAATTGGAGCGCCAAGGACAATCTCTCTGTTTCTTTTGACATTAAGTAATAAATTTCTTTGTTTTGTTATTTTGTAATAAACATTGATAAACTCTATGGCCCGGTGTCTTACCCGAGGCACCGTGGTTCTATTTGTGAGGGCATATGAACTGTCATTTTATACATCATGAATGAAAATCTTGGACTATTTTCGCATTGCAAATATTGTGTTCCTTTTCTATCTTTCCTTCTCCTTTACATAATTTTCAAAACAGCTGTATTTACACACACACTCACTCATACAGGTTCCAATCCACTCTGGATCTCGCTGATAACAGCTCTGCTAATGCCAATTATGACTTCGAAAATCCGATCAACTTAGCCGAAGACGAAGGTGAAGATGATTGCGAAGTGCCTGGCGAGCTTGCAAGACTATTGCTTCAGGAAGAGAGGGCAATTCAACCCCATGAAGAGCCAGTGGAAACTATAAACCTGGGTACTGAAGCAGACAGAAAAGAGGTAAAGATTGGTGCTAACCTAGAGCTCAGCGTGAAGCAACGGTTAACCAAGATGTTACATGACTATATGGAGATCTTTGCCTGGTCCTACGAAGACATGCCAGGGTTGGATACCGATATTGTTGTCCATCATTTGCCGACTAGGGAAGACTGCCCTCCAGTTAAACAAAAGGTCCGTCGGATGCGTCCAGAGATGTCCGAGAAGATCAAAGCCGAGGTCATGAAACAGTTTGATGCCGGGTTCCTTGCAGTGACTTCTTACCCTCAGTGGGTTGCTAATGTGGTGCCGGTACCTAAAAAGGACGGCAAGGTCAGAATGTGTGTTGATTACAGGGATCTAAACAGGGCCAGCCCCAAGGATGACTTCCCCTTACCTCACATTGATGTCCTTGTGGATAATACAGCCCAACATAAAGTATTCTCTTTCATGGATGGCTTTTCAGGCTACAACCAGATCAAGATGGCACCTGAAGACATGGAAAAGACTACATTTGTTACTCAGTGGGGCACCTTCTGTTACAAGGTCATGCCGTTCGGGTTAAAAAATGCTGGGGCAACCTACCAGCGTGCCATGGTTGCCTTATTTCATGATATGATCCATCATGAGATCGAAGTGTATGTGGACGACATGATCGCTAGGTCCCAGACTGAGGAAGAGCATCTAGATCATCTACAGAAATTGTTTGACCGGTTGAAATTATACAAGTTGAGATTGAACCCGAACAAGTGCACCTTCGGGGTAAGATCTGGGAAGTTGCTAGGCTTCGTGGTCAGTGATAAAGGTATTCAAGTGGACCCTGCTAAGGTCAAAGCTATTCAAGAGATGCCAGCTCCCAAGACAGAGAAGGAAGTCAGAGGCTTTTTAGGGCGCCTGAATTACATCGCTCGATTCATATCTCATTTGACTGCTACCTGTGAGCCAATCTTCAAGCTGCTGAAGAAAGATCAGGTAGTGCGTTGGAACGATGAATGTCAGGCTGCCTTCGACAGAATTAAAGAGTATCTCCAAGAACCACCTATCCTTATGCCGCCGGTTGAAGGGAGACCTCTGATCCTATATCTGACAGTGCTAGACAACTCAATGGGGTGTGTGCTGGGGCAGCATGACGAGTCTGGCCGAAAAGAGCATGCCATTTATTACCTTAGCAAAAAGTTTACCGACTGTGAGACCCGATACTCACTGCTTGAGAAAACTTGCTGCGCTTTGGTATGGGCTGCTCGCCGGCTGAGACAGTATATGCTGACTCACACTACCTTGTTGATCTCAAAGATGGATCCGATAAAATACATATTCGAAAAGCCTGCTCTGTTTGGGAGAATTGCAAGATGGCAGATGATCTTGACGGAATACGACATTCAGTACACAACCCAGAAAGCCATCAAGGGGAGTGTATTGGCAGACCACTTAGCTCATCAAGCTGTAGATGACTACCAATCAATGAACTTCGAGTTTCCGGATGAAAGCATCATGATAGTAACTGACTGTGAAATACCTGGACCGGATGAAGGACCTGAACCAGGATCCCGATGGTCTATGCACTTCGACGGAGCTTCCAATGCTTTAGGAAATGGTATCGGCGCCATCATCATATCTCCACAGGGTACTCATACTCCACTCACTGCCCGGCTGTGTTTCAACTGTACCAATAACATGGCGGAGTATGAGGCGTGCATCATGGGTCTTCAAGCTGCGATCGACCTAAGGATCAAATTTCTAAGTGTTTTCGGAGATTCCGCTCTTGTGATCAATCAGATCAAAGGAGAGTGGGATACGAAACATCCAAACTTGATTCCTTACAGAGAATGTGTGTTGACCCTGATTCCCCACTTCACAGAGATAACCTTTGAGCACTTTCCAAGAGAAGAGAATCAGTTAGCGGACGCGTTAGCTACAATGTCTTCAATGTTCAAAGTCAAATGGGATAATGAAGCTCCCCGGATCATCATCTGGAAATTGGACGAACCGGCATACTGTTGTGATCTCGAAACTGAACTGGTAACTGAGAAGCCTTGGTACCATGAAGTGAAAAGATATCTGGAAGCTCAGGAATACCCTGAAGGTGCCTCCATCAATGATAAGAAATTCCTGAGGCGGTTCGCAGCAAAGTTCTTCCTAAGCAACGGCATCTTGTACAAGAGGAATCATGATTCAACCTTACTGCGTTGTGTGGACAAGATTGAAGCAGAAAGAATCATGGAAGAGCTACATGAAGGGACCTTTGGTACGCATTCCAGTGGACATACTATGGCTAAAAAGATCCTACGGGCAGGATATTACTGGTCCACAATGGAAGCTGACTGCTACCAACATTCGAGGACATGCCACAAGTGCCAGATCTATGCAGATAAGGTGCATGTTCCCCCGGTTCCCTTGAATGTTCTAACTGCGCCTTGGCCGTTTGCAATGTGGGGTATAGACATGATCGGCGAGATAAAACCTACGGCATCCAATGGACATCGCTTCATCCTAGTGGCGATTGATTATTTTACGAAGTGGGTCGAAGCAGCATCCTATGCTACAGTAACCAAGACTGTTGTGGCACGGTTTATTCGACACAACCTGATCTGTCGATACGGCGTCCCTGAGCGGATAATTACGGACAACGGTACCAATCTGAACAATAAGATGATCGCTGAGCTCTGCGAACAGTTCAAAATACAGCACCACAATTCTTCTCCTTACAGACCGAAGATGAATGGGGCTGTAGAAGCAGCTAACAAGAACATCAAGAAGATCGTGCAAAAGATGACAGTAACATACAAAGATTGGCACGAGATGTTACCGTTCGCTCTACATGGGTACCGTACTTCAGCCAGGACGTCAACCGGGGCAACTCCCTTCTCTCTGGTTTATGGCATGGAGGCAGTCTTGCCGATCGAAGTGCAAATCCCCTCTCTCCGGATAATGAAGGATGCAAATCTGAACGAAGATGATTGGATCCAGACACGACTTGATCAACTCAACCTCATTGACGAAAAGAGACTTGCTGCTATCTGTCATGGTCAGACGTATCAGAAACGGATGATCAGGGCATTTAACAAGAAAGTCAGACCACAGGAATATCAAGTTGGGGATCTGGTGATCAAGAGAATCATCCTTCCTCAGAGTGATCCAAGGGGCAAATGGACCCCTACATATGAAGGGCCATTTGTGGTTAAGCATGTGTTCTCAGGAGGAGCAATGATCTTAACCAACATGGATGGTGACGACCTTCCTCACCCCGCCAATGCAGACATAGTTAAAAAATACTACGCATGAAAAAGACCCGCTAGGCTGACATGCCTAGGCAAAAGTTAGGGCTTCCCGTCGAACCAAAAGGGTTCGGGCAAAATGTAGGGATGAAAATGAAAAAAAATCTGTACACCCGGCGAGTCGAAAACCTGAAAAGGCGGCTTGGGCAAAAATGGGTATCCCGGTGGACTGAAAACCCGAAAGGGCGGTCCAGGCAAAAATTAGGGATAAAGCGTAAAACTATGTCTCATTGATCACTTTGCATCCAGAATCCGGTATCTGCATCAAGTTCAAACGGCATCGATCAGTCAGCGTCACCTTCAACCAAGGTCATCAAGTGATGAGACGCTCGGAGTTATAAAGGCAATAGCAGAGTTGAAACCCAGTGGATCATTCATCTTTCACACAGCTGTTTTACTTTTCTTTTGTACAAAGCTTGTATAAACTTTGCTCGGCGACGTACCTCTTACTAGGACGTCAGCCTCTTGTATACAAAACGCCTATTCAGGCCATTCAAAAATCAATAAAAAATACATTTTCAGTTAAACGTGCCCAAGTGTTTTTCTTTTTTCTGTTTTGTTTTGCGAAGAACGTCCAAGGTTCAATTTGTGATGTATGCATTGACAATAATTTGCTAACTCATAAATATTTGCATATGAAACAAAGGAATTCATTGCAGGTGACACTGGAAACAGGGGCAATAAAGAGTTGTCCGAGCAGCTAATTGTTCTATCCCCCAAGGTACTAAGATAGGTTCAGCTAAAGAACACGGCCAAGTGTATCTTAATCCCCCAGAGAGTGGTTCAACAAGTCAATACATTCTTCTCCAAGCAAAGTCATCAAATATCAAGGAAATTGAGTATCCTCCCGTAGATCTCAATACTTCCCTAGCAGCAATACACAAGCATCCCCGGCAGTCTTGGTCTAAAGATTGTTCCCCGGCGGTGTACCACTATTCAAAGGAATCACTTCCCCGCAGTCTAAAACTCCCCCCAGGAGAGTCCAACCCAGTTTCCCCAGGAAAGTTGGAATTCATATCTCCCCAAGCAGCAAGCTTATCCCCAGTAGATTCTGGAAGCTTATCCCTCGCAGAACACGAACGCGTCGTCCCGGCTTGATTTAAAGAGTTATTTCCGTAACAGGATATAACTGGGTTATCCTCAGCCAAAAGCCACGGAAAGAGCGTTCTCGACAAAGTCTTCCTACCCCAGCGAAGTCTATCAATACTTCCAGCACAACAAGGATATCCCCAGCATAACTCATCAATGGTATCCCCAGCGGAGTTATCTTCATCAACGCAGCAAAGCATCGCTATCCCCACAGAGTAGCACTCCCCAGCATGATCGCTAGAGTATCTTTTCTCACGCAGAATTATTTCGTTCGCCAAGTTTATTCCGCAACGGAGTCATCTTCTCCAACCGGTATTCTTGCAACAATCATCCACAGCGGAAGCAAAATCTCTTCCTCAACATCAGCCCAGGATATGACTTCCCGGCACCCGTCAAGGATTCATTTTCCTAGACGAAAACATACATGAATCATCACATACATCATTTACAGCATGCATGTACACATCATATCATATAAATCGTATCCATGTTTGCTTGATCCATATCATGCATCGCATATAACTGACCTCTACCTTTCAGGAAGGGTGCAGTTGAAATTCTCAAACATATTTCAAAGACTTCTCTAGTCCAGTTAAATCGACTCCAAACGGATTTTTCTGATAAAGACTCAGTAGAAGTTCTCTTATGGTCCCCTCTCCAACGGCGTGTGAGGTGGTAATTCCTTCTTCAGATGTTCTCCTCTCCGGCATGAGCGTGAGGTGATATTTCCTTATGGTCCCCTCTCCAACGGCGTGTGAGGTGGTAATTCCTTCTTCAGATGTTCTCCTCTCCGGCATGAGCGTGAGGTGATATTTTCTTATGGTCCCCTCTCCAACGGCGTGTGAGGTGGTAATTCCTTCTTCAGATGTTCTCCTCTCCGGCATGAGCGTGAGGTGATATTCTCTTATGGTCCCCTCTCCAACGGCGTGTGAGGCGGTAAATCCTTTTTCAGATGTTCTCCTCTCCGGCATGAGCGTGAGGTGATATTCTCTTATGGTCCCCTCTCCAGCGGCGTGTGAGGTGGTAATTCCTTTTTCAGATGTTCTCCTCTCCGGCATGAGCGTGAGGTGATATTCTCTTATGGTCCCCTCTCCAGCGGCGTGTGAGGTGGTAATTCCTTCTTCAGATGTTCCCCTCTCCGACATGAGCGTGAGGTGATATTCTCTTATGGTCCCCTCTCCAGCGGCGTGTGAGGTGGTAATTCCTTCTTCAGATGTTCCCCTCTCCGGCATGAGCGTGAGGTGATAGTCTCTTGTGGTCCCCTCTCCAACGGCGCGTGAGGTGGTAATTCCTTCTTCAGATGTTTCCCTCTCCGGCATGAGCGTGAGGTGATATCTCCTTTCAGATTATAATTTCCTATAGTTCCCTCTCCAGCGGTGAGTAAGGTGACTCCCTTCGAGATTATAATGTCCTTTGGTTCTCTTCCTGACACTACGAAGATGGTAATCCTCACCAAGATTTTCTCAACGAGCGTTGTTGAAGTTAGAATCATCCAAGGTTCACTTATCATTCAGGTTAAGGCAGTAACCATCTCTGGTTCATTCATCAACGTTTGAAGCTCCAGACCTCAGTTCCTGTAACCAGTCAGGACATATCTATATCGAGCATCTAAAATCAGCTCCTGCGACGTGTCAGGTACTCATTTTTCTGTTTTGCAGGTATGCAGGTTCTCGCTAAGGAATCTCCTACGCGATCAACGTCCAGATGGCATCTATAAGCCCATCATCCTATCCAGCAATCTCCAAATGGCACCTATAAGCCCATTCCCTCATCATCATTGCTACTATGTGAGCGCAAATTTCTGGGCACTCTAGTGTCCAATCATCTTCTACCCTCGGATTACGAAAGGCACGTCAGCCAATCTGCATCCTCAGGTCTAAGAAGATTGAACAGGGGCAACTGTTGCACCCCAAAATTTGCCCTCCCATATTCATCAAGAATTGCCAAAGTCAAAGTCACAAAATTCCCCCAAGGGTTGTGCAGCTCAACTGTCTCCTAGACAGTCAAAACTAGGGTTTGAGTTCTGGTCAAGCAAATGAACTTTTCAAAGGCCCAATCAAGTCTCACATGCTTAAAAAGATGGTCAAGTATCTTCATATCAAGTTTCAAGGCATTCAGCTCAAAATTGCACAGTCAAAACCCTAGATTGCACTACAGTCAACTGTAGGGGCAAAATGGTCATTTGACAGTCAAAAGTTCAAATTTTTGGTCAATATATCATTTTGAAGCCACAAACATCATTTGATCAATGCTTGATCATGATTCTCAAAATTTGGCTCAGAAATCATCAAAGATGCAAAAGTTGCTATATTTGGACAGCTGAAAAAGTCAACTGAAATTGACCAGAGCATAACTTTCACATGGATTATCAGAAAAATTCCATCCAAAGCTCATTTTGAAGAGAAAGACATTTCCTACAATTCATCTTCATATTCCAAGTCCAAGAAATGCTCTCACAAAAAGTTATCAATTTCAACATTATAGGTCATTTTCAAAAGTCAACAAAAAGTGACTTTAAGTCAAAGGCCATAACTTGAGATTGGTAAATCAAAATGACATGGGACCAAAGGCATTGGTTAAAGGACTCAAAGACCTTTCCAAAATGTCCAAGAACATGTGAAAAGCTTAAAAATTGACCAAGTTATGCCTTGTGGAAGTTGGGAAATTTTTAGGAATTTTGAAAAGTCAACATTGATGCAAAAGGCCTAAAAATGCAAATGGGCCCATTTTTCTTCCAAATTTCTTCATGCCAAGCCTATGCACGACCACTAGGCCCAAAGGGAAGTATTCTCATATTTTTTAATTATTTATTTGAATTAATATTAATTTATATTCATTTAAATCATTTTAATTCATGAAAAATATAACCTTAACTTAAAAAATCTTTTTATGCACATTATCATGTCAATATTTCGTGCTTAATGGATTATGGCAAGTTTTGATAAGTTTTGATCAGATTTGAACCAAGTTGCACATGAAAAGATATGAAAAAAGATTTTTCAAAATCAAATATATAAAATCATAATTGCAAGAGATTTTGGTTGAAATTGTTGACCTAATTGCTTCCTTACAAGTATTAGAACAAGACCTAATGGCTAGGAGACTAGAAAGCTGCGCTCAGAACCTCATTACAAACTTACAAAAAATTCTCAAAAGTTGAATTCTGAAATCAAGGTTATAGGGTGATTCAAGGCACCAAACCAATTGCAATAGCTTCCTTGGACCATTCTGAACGTATTCCAATCATTAACAACAGCAAAAACCTCAAGAATTGGTAACGAGGCTTTGGACTTTACAGCATAAAATTCTTGAACACATATCATATTCTAAGCATTTTTTATAAATTTTGTTTGTTGATTCTTGTTTATGTTGAAGTTTCAAAGCTAACCCTCATATTTAATTGCGTTTTTCTGCACCATATGAGATTATGCCATGACTGAATGTTAGGTTTTTTTTGAGCTTCAAATTGGGGTTTTTACAAAGAAGAAAAATTGATGCTTCAAACCAGGACCATTGAGTTCGGTATATGGAGACGAAGAAGAAGGTGTCCTCGCGCCTAATTTATGTTAAGAAACGACCTATTCGCTATTTTTTGATAGCCGGCCTAAAGCAACGTTTTCAAAACCGTCGCAATAGGATTGTGTTTTTTCAGAAAAAAGAAAGGCCTGAGGAAGATGATGAGTTGTCAGCCGGTGGTTCGTTGGTTCGAATTTACGCGCGTTTTTACCACAAGGCGTTGATCTTGCTTTTTGACATTTTTTTGATATAATATATTAAATGAATTCAAGTGGCACAGTTGGTAACACGCTATGCATGTGACTCCCAAGACCTGGGTTCAAGTCCCAGGTCTGTGCACTTTCAATATTATTTTTCTACACTTATTCCTATGCAGGCACAATGCTTTGGTTCACCGTATACCATTACAATCCAAGCAGCCACGCGTCCTGGCTGGTCCATCAGAGGGTTCAGATCAAAAAGCACGCTACACTCCTAGTCAACGCGTCATACTGGATTAAAAAGTCAACAAATGGCAAGCTTAATTGGGCCAGGCTTTGCACATCAACACCTCCATAATGGGACAGAACACCCCCCTAGTTTGCATTTTTTTCTATTTTTCTTCTTATTTTATTTTTTGCCATTTTATTTACTTTATTTGTTTTAATTAATTTATTTTTCCTACAAAATATAAAAACACTGAAAAATCAGAAAAATACAAAAAAATAGAATATTTATTTTATTAAATTATAATGTAAATTATGTAGGTTAATTAGGTTTTAATTTAAATTCCCTTTTTTAATAAAAATCCAAAATGTAGAATTTAGGTTTTAATTGTTAATTCTTTTTGTTTCCCTTTTTCCACAATAATAATTATTATTTATTTATTTATTTATTTTCATAAATTAAAATTGTACATAAACGAATTAGGTTTAATTTAGGTCATATTTTAATTCTTTCATAATAAATAAAAATATTAGAATTAGGGTTCGCCGTTTAATTTAATCTCAATTAATTTCTTTTTCCATTAAATCTAAAAAAACGCAAAAATATCATTCTCATTTAATTTTAATTTTTAAATCCTTATTAATTCTAATTATTTGCAAAAAGGGTCCAACGCCCTAATTTTGTTTTAATTTCCTTATTTCGCGCATTTATTTTATTATCGCTTATTATAATTTTGTAAATATCCCAAAGCCATGTAATTTAAACTTTTCGCACTTTATTTTATCGCTTTATTTATTTTCCGCTAAATCGGGTCCGGTTTAATTTTGGCGATGTGGACCCGCGCCTTTGTAATAGCCTTAGATTTATCTTTTCCGCAAACTTTATAACTGCTAAATATGCATGCAAGAATGATCGGTCTTAATTAAAATCAAGCGTAGAACATGACAAATATGACAAGATAAATAACTGAAACATGACACACAGTTCGCACACACCACCCTTAGGGTACGCCTCACTGTTGCCTTTCGAAAGGTGGTCGTCGAGTAGAAAACGTCTTAGTAAGTCCTCATGATCCGGGAACCTGGCATGAGGGTAGCTTCTAAGGTGTCTTCCCATTGCTCTGGTGATCACCACGTCCCTAAAAATCGAATTGACCCGAACACCTCCAACGGTGGTGCTACCTACCTCTCAATGGTGGGATGGAACTACTTTTAAGGACTCTTACACAGACGAATTCCTTAGGGTAGGTAGGTTCTCAAGGATACTTGCTCTAATTTCAAACAAATCAAAAGATTTTTCACATTGACACATTTTCAAAAGCTTTCACAGCAAACTTTTCAAACACTCTGACGTATGAGTCGATCTGAAATTTTTCAAAAGAAACTTTTAAACCCACATTGAAAAGCACGCAAAACAATTTGGAAAACACAAATGAGCAAGTATCTAAGAGCCCATGGATAACCATGGATAGAAAGGGTGCTAACACCTTCCCTTTCTATAACCTACCTCCCGAACCGAGAGCAATCTCTTAAAAGGAATTTTTCTGTGCTTTTGTCCTTTCCAATTGGAGAAAATAAAAGACGGTGGCGACTCTTGCTTCCGCGACATCTCGCGAACCAGCTTTAAAACAGTCAGTTCCAGATCCACCGATCACAGGTACGTGTAGGGGCAAGGTCGGCATTATACTAATACTGCTTATAGAAAGCAGTAGCCAACTCCTCCCAGTTACGAACCTTGGTCCCATCCAGCTGATAGAACCATTCGAGATGAGTCCCTGAAAGACTCTCCTGGAAGAAGTGGATCCACAAATTCTTATCTGCTGAGTACGGTTGAATCTTCCGAACATAGGACCTGAGATGTAGCTTGGGACAAGACGCCCCGTCGTACTTAGTGAAAGATGGTGCCTTGAACTTTCGAGGAATGGTCACACCAGTAGACAAACCCAAATCTCCAAAATCCAGCCTAGGTACCTGTTGTATCTCCATAGCATTCAGCCTGTCCTCCAACTGCTTGTAACGGTCTTCTGCCGGAGGATATTGCTCTTCATCAAAATCAGTCTCGTTGTCGGAGACTACCGGACTAGGACTTTTTTCCGCTTGAGGAGTACTCTTGCCAATAGAAGAACCAGCCTCTTCATTCTGCAGAGTATTGCCAAACCTTCGGCCCGAGTTGAACATAACAGTTCTTCTCTTCTTCTTCTTTTCCTTCTTCAGGAGCAGAGCCTTCAGCTCTTCTTGGCCCTGAGCCAAACCCATGATTAATTCCTGAAATTGCGCATTCTACGCCTGAAGAGCCTTGATGGACATCTCAATTGATGACGAGTCAGGATTCATGATGCTGAAATAAACAGCGAAGAACTGTAAGCAACCTGAAAAGAGGAAAACCTACTATGCACATGATGAATGATATGTGTTTATGCAACGCATTCAAGGGTTCGAAAGTTAAAATTTGTTGTAGACAAAAAGGAACACACATTATCATTAAGGAAATAATTATTCAGTACATCAAAGCCTCATGGGCAAAATAATACAAAAGCAAATCAATCCCAAAATATACTACGCTACCTCTTTGGAGCTATGTAAGTGTTGAGATTCTTCTCCTCATGCAACAGGCGGGTGAGCTCCAAGACCTTCTTTTCACTAGCATGTAGACTGGTCTCAAGAGAATTCCGTTCTTCCTTAAGCTGGATCCAGCTCTTCTGCATCTCTTCCCAGGATGTGGGCATATCAGGGTGCTGAATGGTGTAGGACACTTCTCCTTCCAAGACTGGCTCTTTGATCACAGGGAGCATATGAGGATAAGGCATTACTAACTTCTGGGAGCGGGCTCGTACCCACTTGAGATAAGGTTCCAACGGGATGGAGTTCCTGTGCCCCAGTGTCTTGCTGTCTATCCTACTGGGCATCCTCCAGTCTCTGATAAATCTCTGGCGAAGTCCTTGTGCATCGTTGTCGAAGTCAAAAACTATGTCAGGAATTAACATGTCATGAGGACCATCCCTCCGAGCATAACCAAACTGTCTCCAAGCCAGGCATGGGTTGCAAGTAATACCTCCTCTAATTCCAAGTAAAGGAACATTAGGGTACTCCCCGCAACGATCAATGATAGTGACATCTTCTCTGGACCGAGGGCACCAATGTATATCTGCATGTGTGAGAGTCATCAACCGTTGTGACCATCTCAAACCCCGCTCGTTCTTCAAAACTGATTGTGGAAGGTGCGAAATAAACCACCTTCCCAGGAGAGGAGTGAAACACATAAGGACACCTCTTTTTCTCATGGTTCGAGTGTTACATGAGTGAAGGATGTACCCCAGCAACGTAGGTATAGGATTCCTGGACATAAAGATTTGGACAGCACTGATATCTATGAGCTGATCTGGGTTAGGAAACAACACCAAACCATAGACAAGGAGGGCCACAACCTCTTCAAAAGCTTGTAAGTCAAGGGAGTTCCAACATTCATGGGCCTTTTCAAACAGAAACCTGGCTAAGAACCCTTTGATACCACTTCTAAATTCCTAATGTCCCTTGAGGTCAGATGACTGTAGGTGCAAGGCTTTAGCAATCTCTTCAAGCTTGGGTTCCTTTTCCGTACCGTTGTAGGGTAGCTGATCAAGGATAGGGATCTTCAGGAGCCGGGAGAACTCCTCCAATGTAGGTACCAGCTGATAGTCCAAGAAGGTGAAACAGTGATGCAGAGGGTCAAAGAATTGGAACAGGACCTTGATCATATCTTCCTCAATGTTGGTGTTGACCAAGCTGATGAGACTTCCATGTCTTTCACTGAATAAAGAGTTCTCGGGAATCCTGGATATAAGTTCCTTAAGCTGAGGAGGGATCCTTACAAGACTGATTTGAATTGTCTTTCTACGAACAGTTTCCATGTCCTACAAAACAAGAACAAAGATGAAGATTCGAACCCCTGAAATGGTTAGTCAATGCATATGATGCTGGATGATGTCATGATGCTATAATTAAACACACCACAGATATTTACAAAGACAAACATACAAGGCACACAAGACAAGCCCTTAGGGTTTAAGGCCAGCATGGGGTCTGGGTAGTACCCTCTTGAAGTTGGTGGGTTCATCCTGTCCTATTAGAAGTAACCGGGTTCTAAGGGTCCCAATATCACGGGATTGCTTTCATTGTTCATCGTTCCGATTTAGCCACTGAACTGGCGACCGAAATATTCCAGGAAAGCAATTCTCAATTGAGTGTAGTATCGAGTATCAACCAACCTCGGACTGCACCAAAGTCAGTTATCTCACTACCCTAAAGAGGCCAAGATAGTTCAATTAAGGTTCCTAAGGTCTGTTGATGCTTCATGACACCACGCGGAGGCCCCGTACTCTCCTTGACTGAACTCAAGGGTTACCGGTACACACCAAAGTGCCACATCAACGTAGCAGACTGCTTCAACCATGTCGGTATACCCCGCACAGTTCCCTCACAGCCTTGTTGCTACTTTCTAAGAAGGTATCCCCCAGATCCGGGTTAGGATCTATAGAACTCCCAAGACAGTCCCACAATAATAAAGCAAGCAAGTCAATATAATTGAAAACACAGTTATGAACTAACCCTAAGGTACACCTTACTTTATAAGATGTCCCCAGCAGAGTCGCCAGTTCTGTGATCGGTGGATCTGGAACTGACTGTTTAACGCTGGTTCGCGAAATATCACGGAAGCAAGAGTCGCCACCGTCTTTTATTTTCTCCAAATGGAAAGGACAAAAGCACAGAAAAATTCCTTAAAGAGATTGCTCTCGGTTCGGGAGGTAGGTTATAGAAAGGGAAGGTGTTAGCACCCTTTCTATCCATGGTTATCCATGGGCTCTTAGATACTTGCTCATTTGTGTTTTCAAAAATGGTTTGTTTGCTTTTCAACTGTGGGTTTTAAAATGTTTCTTTGAAAATTCCAGTTCGACTCTTGTATCGGTCCTCAAGAGTGTTTGAAAATTTGCTTTCGAAAGCTTTTTGAAAAGGTGTCGGTGTGAAAAGTATTTTTGATTTGTTTTGAAATTAGAGCAAGTATCTAGAGTCATCTACCTACCCTAAGGAATTCGTCTGTGTAGATGTCCTTTAAAGTAGTGCCATCCCACCATTGAGAGGTAGGTAGCACCACCGTTGGAGGTGTTCGGGTCAATTCGAAGGTTCGGGACATGGTGATCACCAGAGCAATAGGAAGACACCTTAGAAGCTACCCTCATGCCAGGTTCCCGGATCATGAGGACTTACTAAGACATCCTCTACTCGACGATCACCTTTCGAGGAAAGGCAACAGTGAGGCGTACCCTAGGGGTGGTGTGTGATTTGTGTGTCATGTTCATTTATTTTTGTCTTGTCATGGTATAGGTGATCTATGCGTTTATTTTTATTTATTGTCCATTCATTCTTGCATGCATTTGTTTAACAGTTAAAAGGATACGAGAAATAAAAGTTCTAAAGCTATTACAAAAGGCGCGGGTCCACATCGCCAAAATTTCCTGAACCCGATTTGACAGAAAAATAAAGAATTAAAGAAAAGTAAAGTGCGAGAAATTAATTACACGGCTTTGGGAGAGATACATAAATAATTAAAAGAAAAAAGAAATAAGTATGCGAATTGAATTAAAGTTGAAACGAGGGCGTTGGACCCTTTTTAATTAAATTAAATTAAACGATTATTAAATTAATACAATTAAAATGAAAAGAAATTGTTTTTGGTATTTTTGTATTTTATGATTTTAATGAAAAAGAATTAAATGAAATTAAAAGATTAACCCTAATTCTAATTGTTTTAGTTTATTAAGAAAGTATTAAATTTTAACCTAATATTAAACCTAATTATTTACATGCAATTTAATTACAAAAATAATAATAGGAAATATTTAATTATTATGAAAGAAAAGAAAAAAGGGATAAAAATGATTATAAACCCTAATTCTGCCAATTTTAGATTTTATTAAGGAAAATATTACAATTAAACCTAATTTAATAACTAAAATTAATTAATGCGATTTATTTACCAAATATTAAAATATTAAATGAAAATACTGTTTTTTTTTGTCTTTTTTCTGATTTTTATATTATTTTTTATATTTTATGAAAATATTAAATTAGGGGAATTAATTAAAAAGAAAATTGAATCAAAAATAAAATAAATGTAAAGGAAAATGCAAACCTTGGGGGGTTCTGTCCCCAGGTTTGAGGTACATTCCTAGCAATTAGGACCACTTGTTTAAGGCCTCAGCTGACCTTCCTTGGGAGCATACACACGCGTTGACCTGGGCCTATGATGTTCTCCAACTCACAGCCTTGTGATTGATCCCAACAAATGCGTGGCACGCTGGTGATTATGGATGTATGGTGGTCTTCAAGAGAGATGCTGCATAGAATGATAATTAGAAAAATAGTATTGCAAAGGGATGGGGACCTGGGGCTCAAACCCAGGTCCTGAGGGTTACCAGTGTATATGCCTGCCAATCGTGCCACTTGAATTCTTTGTATATTAAACAAACAACGAATATAATAAAACAAAACAAAAGTTAGTGCTGGTCTTTCGCGCGAGAATTTGAATAAACCAATCGCTACTGGACACCTCCTCTTCTTCTTCTTCGTTGTATTTTTTCCTGAAACATGAAAACTATTAGCAACGGTTTTTGAACCGTCCCTATAGACACCCTATTGGAAAATAGCGATTAGCCCCTGGGGCCTCATAAATTAAGCGCGAGGGTGGGTTTCTCTTCGTCCAAGTGCGCTGAGTATGGTCATGGCATCGTGGTGGTCTAATTTTACCCTATCTGGAAACGCCCAATTCAAAGCTTGCAAAACCCTAAAAGACAACAATGGCAGATTCTCCAATAGTGCATAAAAACGCAATTAAAATATAGGGTTAGCTTCAGAACACATTGCTTAGTATGAATATGTAAACAAAATGCTATGAGAATGTCTCAAAATTAAAACACGAATATGCATTTTTATGAGAAAAAATTGACTTCTGTATACCGATTCAAAGGGTTAGGGACGTGGAAACCTATTCAAGCACGTTGCTTAAGGTCTCAGGAAGGTGATGAGATGATTATCTCAGCTTGAATCGCCCTGGAAAACAGTTTTCAGATTTGAGTTTTCAAGCAAAAAATTCAAGTTGGCTTCTTGGTATATGGCGCAGCTTCGAGTCCATTGGCATTAGGGTTGCGTTTTGTATTTGTATGTGAGTGATTAGGGTTGGAAAAGAGGTCCAAAAACCTTTGCAATTATGGAATAGATCTTTGATTTTCATGGCCATAAATTTCCAATATTTTCATGCACATTTGCTCTCAATCATATCCAATCACCTTCAATTCTTCCCTAATCTGATTTGCACGAAATCTTGGAGATGTTTTATGTACAAAAAGATTTGAAACATTAGGTTTAGTATTTTTCATGTATTTTATTTAATTAAATGAATTATTAATAATAAAAAATCCAAATAAATAAATAAAAAATGATAAAAACTTCCCTTTGGGCCAAATGGTCGTGCACATGACTTGGATGATGAATTGTGAAAGAAAAAGAGGCCCATTAGCATTTTTAGGTCATTTGAATCAATGTTGACTTTTCAACATATCCAAAAACTTCCCAACTTCCACAAGGCATAACTTGCTCAATTTTTAAGATTTGCTCATGTTCTTGGACATTTTGGAAAGGCCTTTGAGTCCTCTAACCAATGTCTTTGGTCCCATGTAATTTTGATTTACCAATCTCAAGTTATGGCCTTTGACTTAAAGTCCCTTTTTGTTGACTTTTGAAAATGACCTATAATGTTGAAATTGATAACTTTTTGTGAGAGCATTTCTTGGACTTGAAGTATGAAGAGGAGTTGTAGGAAATGTCATTCTCTTCAAAATGAGCTTTGGATGGAATTTTTCTGATAATCCATGTGAAAGTTATGCCCTGGTCAATTTACAGTTGACTTTTTCAGCTGTCCAAATATGGAAACTTTTGCATCTTGATGATTTTTGAGCCAAGCTTTGAGAATCATGATCAAGCATTTATCAAATGATGTTTGTGGCTTCAAAATGGGATTTTTACCAAAAATTTGGACTTTTGACTATGAAATGACCATTTTGCCCCTATAGTTGACTGTAGTGCAATTAGGGTTTTTGACTGTGCAATTTTGTACTGAAAGTCTTGAAACTTGGTATGAGGATGCTTGACCATATTTATAGGCATGTGGGACTTGATTGGACCTTTGGAAACTTCATTTTCTTTGTCAGAACCAAAACCCTAATTTTGACTGTTTAGGAGGCCCTTGAACTGTGCAACCCTTGGGGATATTTTGAAGCATTGACTTGGCAAATCTTGAGGAATATGGGAGGGCAAATTTTGGGGTACAACACAAGGCGTCGGGTATTTACATCGCCAAAAACAAACCCTTGAAAAATAAATTGCGGGAAATAAATGAAAGCGATAAAAAGTCCTAATTAAAGTTATTACATCCTCGGAGCAATTACATAATATGATCAAAAATATGAACAAAATAAAACATACGCGCGAGAGAAAATTGAATCGGGGAGTTTTAGGGTTTTGACCCCTTTTTAAGAAAGAAGGAAATTTTTGTATTATTTTGCATTTAATTAAATTAAACCTAGACTAATTAATTAATTAAAAAGAAATATTTTTTGAGTTTTTCATGTTTTAAGGAAATAAAAATAAAGATGATTAAAATTGTCAAAACCCTAATTCTACATTAATTTTAGATTTATTGTAAAAATATTAAAATTAACCTAATTAACTAAATAAATTAATTATGTTAGTATTTATTTACAAAATAACTAATTAAATTTATTAAATAAAAATATGATATTTTTTATGCTTTTCTGAATTTATTAAGAAAAATAAATATTAATTTGTTAGTGTTAGGAGTTAATTAAAAAATTAATAAAACAATTTAAGTAAAAATAAAAAGGAGAAAAAGAAAATAAACTCAGGGGGGTGCTGGCCCAATTCAGGAGGTGTATCAGCAATTCTGAAGCCCAATAATGCTCAAGCCTGTTTGACTTTCTGGGATATCCACACGCTTGTTGACTAAGGACTATGGTGGTCCTTCAATTTTGGCCATTGGATCCAGGCTTGGAGACACCTGGCGCCTGGAAATTGGAGGTGTATGATGGACCTCACTTTGAAGCTTGCACATGAATACCTGGAAAATAAAAGCAACAATGTTTTGGGGGACCTGGGATTCGAACCCAGGTCCCAAGGGATAATGCTTCAATGCCTTTGCCAACTGAACCGGAACGCGCGTTTGTTAAATGAATGGATAATGAATATTATATATAAAAACAACTATTATGCTGTAAAACAACAAAATAACGCGCGCGTTTTCAAACACGCCAACGAGGTATCAACACATCATCATCTTCTTCATTCGTTCTGCATAAATAATATTAGATAGCGGGGGTTTTTAACCCCCACTAATTCCTACAATAAGAAATAGCGATTAGAAGCACAGTGGATATAAATATTTCGCGAGGTATTGGGCTTGTTCGTCTTGTTCTCATGATCTCAACCATGTGTCTTATGAGTCCTAATTTTGCCTGGATTGAATAGCCCTAATTTAAAGCTCAAGAACCCTAAAAATTTGATCATGGTATCTTTTGATTCAGGGCGTTATAGTCCAATTAAATCATACCATTAGCTTCGTATGGTTCCTAGCAATGCAAAACAATCAAAGAAACATGTTAAATGCGCATGAATCAAGATATATAATTCTGAATAAGAATGGCAAACCGTGGTTCTGTATATGACGATTCTTTGAGCTTTAGGGTCTGAGTTTGATTGCAAAACACTCCTGAGAACTCCTGCAAGGTGTTTGGATCAATAAAATGCCTTGAATCGACCTAGGATGCAAAAATCAGTTTTGAGTTTTCTTGGAATTTCTTCAAATTGGACAGGGTGGTTTCTGCAGCTTTTTCACGTCCATTAGGTCAGGTTAGCTTGCATATGTATAAGGCAATTGAATTAGGTCAAAAAGCTGGGCCAATATCCATTGCATTGATGATTGAATCCTTGATTGAAAAATCAAATATTCTTGATTTTCATGATTGAACAAACTTGCCAATTTTGGATTTTTTGATATCTTTGACTTGTGCACGAATTTGCCAGCATTTTTAGGTCATATTTGCTTCACAAAAAGATTTAAAAACCAAATCTTGTATTTTCCTACAATTTAAATTGATTAAATGAATTAATATCAATTAAAAATCCAATTAATCAATAAAAATAAGAAAATAAATTCAATTAAGCTTGATGGGTCGTGCATAGGTCATGGGTGAAGTTTCCATAAGAGATTTGAGGCCCATTAGCAAAAATAAGGTGTTTTGAGCAAAGTTGACTTTTGCAAATTCATGAAAATTTCCCAACTTCTCCAATGCACAATTTGCTCAATTTTGATCATATGAATGTTCTTGGACATTTTGGAGAGCTCTTTAAGCCCTCTAACCAATGCCTTTGGTCCCATGTCATTTGGATTTACCAATCTCAAGTTATGGCCTTTGACTCAAAGTGTACATTTGTTGACTTTTGAAATTGACCTATAATGTAAAAATTGGTAACTCCTTGTGAGTGAATTTATTGAACTTGGAGTGTGAATATGGATTGTAGGAAATTGCATCCTCTTCAAAATGAGCATTGTATGGAATTTTTCTGATAAACCATGAAAAAGTTATGCCCTGGTCAAGATACAGTTGACTTTTCTACTGTCCAAAAATAGTAACTTTTTGCATCTTGATGATTTTTGAGCTATCCTTGTGGAATCATGATCAAGACTTGATCAAATGATGATTGTGGACTCAAAATAAGATGTTGACCAAAAATTCTAACTTTTGACTGCAAAATGACCATTTTACCCTTGCAGTTAACTGTAGATCAAATGGAGCTTTTGACTGTGCAAATTGGCACTGTGAGTCTTGAAACTTGGCATGTAGGTGCTTGAGGATGTATATGGGCCTATGAGACTTGATTGAACCATGAAAAACCCTAAATTCCTTGGAAGAACCAAAACCCTAATTTCAGTTGGCTTAGGAAGTGGTTTGACTGTACAATCCTTGAGCAATCTTGAACCATTCTTGACAAATCTTGAGAGATATGGGAGGGCAAATTTTGGGGTACAACAGTTTCCCCTGTTCAATCTGCTTAAACCTGAGGATGTAGATTGCCTTGCGTGCATTTCGTGATCCGAAGGTGGAAGATGATTGAACACTAAAGTGCCCAGAAATTTGCACTTGCATGGTGTAGTATCAGCAATGTAATGTCGGGAATGGGCTTGCAGATGCCATTTGGAGAGATGATGGATAGGAGGATGGGCTTATATATTCCATCTGGAGATTGTTGGTAGGTAGTTTTGTCTTCGTTGACGGGTTGTCTCTATTGACGGGTTGTCTTCATTGACGGGTTGTCTTCATTGACGGGTTGTCTCTATTGACGGGTTGTGTCTATTGACGGGTTGTCTCCTTTGACGAGTTGTCTCCATTGATAGGTGTTGTCTCTATTGACGGGTGTTGTCTCTATTGACAGGTTGTCTTCATTGACAGGATTAGCATCAGAAAAATCTTTAGGAATCGATTTAACTGGTTTTGTCTCTATTGACTGGCTTCAGATAAATCTTTAGGAATCGATTTAACTGATTTTGTCTCCTTTGACTGGTTCCCCTCAGAAAAATCTTTAGGAATCGATTAATCTAGTTTTGTCTCCATTGACTGGCTTCGCCTCAGAAAAATCCTTAGGAATCGATTTAACTGATTTTGTCTCCATTGACTGGCTTTTCCTCAGAAAAAATCTTTAGGAATCGATTTAACTGATTTTGTCTCCATTGACTGGCTTCGCCTCAGAAAAATCTTTAGGAATCGATTTAACATATTTTGTCTCCATTGACTGCGTTCGCATCAGAAAAATCTTTAGGAATCGATTTATCTGGTTTTGTCTCCTTTGACATAGCTGAGAATTTAATTATATCTTTCCTGAAAGGTAAAGGTCAGTCATATGTAATGCATGATATGGATCAAGCAATGATGTTCTCAAAATAAATTAGATCGTATGATATGATGCGTATGTGCATGTATCATGATGTATGAAGGTGTGATGTTTTAGCTGGGGAAAATAAATCCCGGATAGCTGCTGGAGAATAGAGTTGGATTCTTCGTTTCCGCTGGGGATGATGAACGAAGATGATTGTGTGAATAAACCTGTAGGAGAAGATGACTCAGTTGGGGAATAAACTTGAAGAAAAGATTACTCTGCGGGGAATTACTCTGTGGGGAAGAGATGCTTTGCTGAGATTTTAACAATAACTCCACTGGGGATTCCGTTGATATTCTTTGTTGGGGATTTTGACGATGAACTCCGCTGGGGATAGAAAGAATTTTGCTGAGGATGATCTTTCTGTTGCAACTTGCTTAGGATAACCCAGTTAGACTTTTGTGGGGATAACCTTCTGAATATGGCTGGGGAGATACATTTGCACTCTGCAGGGGACAAGCTTCCAGAATCTACTGGGGAAGATGATTCAAATCTGGCGGGGAAGCTTTTTTAGACTGCGCTGGAAAATGGCTCCACTGGGGGTAACTTGTATTCCGCCGGGGAATATTCTTATATTTCGTCGAGGAATATTAAGACTGCCGGGGATGCTTGCTGAGGAATATCCTTATGCTCCGCTGGGGAATATTAAGATCTACTGGGGATACCCAACTTTTTTAGGGCTGATGGTAGACCAACTCTGCTTGGGGAGAATATTGCTGATTTGTTCATAGTTGCAAGTCTCAGCGGGGAGTGAAGGTATCTTGGTCATATTTTTCAGCCGAACCTACCTTGGTACCTTGGTGGACAGAGCAACTAGATCGCTTAGACAATTCTTATTGCCCCTACTTCCGATGTCACCCGTAATCAGTCCTTTGTTTCGCATGCAAATATTTATGAGCAGCAATTAATGTCAAATGCATATATCAAAAATGAACATTGGACGTTCTTTGCAAAACAAAACAGATAAAGGAAACAATTTGAAATTTGTCTGAAAAAATGAGCTTGTATTGATTTTGAACTTTGCCTGTAAATAGGCGTTTTTGTACAAGAGGCTGACATCCTAGTAAGAGAACGCCGCCGAACAAAATAAAGTTTATACAATTTGTGAAAATAAATCAGCTATGTGAAAAATCCCACTGGGTTCCAACTCTGCTATTGCCCTTATATCTTCAAGCGTCTCATCACTTTGCTGCTTCGTTGGAGATGAAGCTGATTGATTGGTGCCGTCTGAGCCTGATAGTTGATACCAAAATCTAGATGCAAGGTGATCCAATGAGACATAGTGTTACGCTTATCCCTAACTTTTGCCTGGACCGCCCTTTCGGGTTTTCAGTCCACTGGGATACCCATTTTTGCCCAAGCCGCCTTTTCAGGTTTTCGACTTGCTGGGTGTACAGATTTTTTTTCATTTTCATCCCTTATTTTTGCCCGAACCCTTTTGGTTCGCCGGGAAGCCCTTATTTTTGCCTAGGCCAATCGACCTAGCGGGTCTTTAATCATGCGTAGTATCTTTTTACTATGTCTGCATTGGCGGGGTGAGGAAGGTCGTCACCATCCATGGTGGTTAGAATCATTGCTCCTCCTGAGAAGATGTTCTTAACCATAAATGGCCCATCGTACGTAGGGGTCCATTTGCCCCTGGGATCACCTTGAGGTAGAATGATGCTCTTAATTACCAGGTCTCCACTCGATACTCTTGTTGTTTGACTTTCTTGTTAAATGCCTTGATCATCTGTTTTTGGTACGTCTGACCATGACAAATAGCAGTGAGTCTCTTTTCGTTGATTAGGTTTAATTGATCAAGCCGGGTCTGGATCCAGTCGTCTTCGCTCAAACCTGCATCCTTCATGATCCGAAGAGAGGGTATCTGAACTTCAATGGGCAGGACTGCCTCCATGCCGTATACCAAGGAGTAGGGTGTTTCCCATGTTGACGTCCGTGCTGAGGTACGGTACCCATGAAGAGTGAATGGTAACATCTCATGCCAGTCTTTGTAGGTCACTGTCATCTTCTGCATATTCTTCTTAATGTTTTTATTAGCTGCTTCTACAGCCCCATTCATCTTCGGCCGGTAGGGAGAAGAGTTGTGGTGCTGTATCTTGAATTGCTCGCAGAGCTCAGTGATCATCTTGTTGTTAAGATTGGTACCATTATCCGTAATCCTCTCTGGTACACCGTATCGACAGATCAGGTTATGCCGAATGAACCGTGCCACGAAGTTCTTGGTTACAGTAGCAAAGGAAGTTACTTCAACCCACTTTGTAAAGTAATCGATTGCTACCAGGATGAAGCGATGCCCGTTGGACGCTGTAGGTCTGATCTCACCGATCATATCAATGCCCCACATTGCAAAAAGGCCAAGGTGATGTCAAGACGTTCAAAGGAACTGGAGGAATGTGCACCTTATCAGCATAGATCTGGCATTTGTGACACGTCCGAGAATGTTGATAACAGTCGGCTTCCATTGTGGACCAGTAATATCCTGCCCGAAGGATTTTCTTTGCCATGGTATGTCCACTGGAGTGAGTTCCGAAGGTACCTTCATGCAGCTTTGCCATGATCTTTTCTGCTTCAACCTTATCCACACAACGCAGTAATGTTGAATCATGGTTACGTTTATAAAGAATGTCATTGCTGAGGAAGAACTTTGCCGCGAACCTTCTCAGAAACTTCTTGTCATTAACAGATGCGCCCTCGGGATATTCTTGAGCTTCCAAGTACCTCTTTACTTCTTGATACAAAGGCTTTTCTGTTACCTCTTCGGTCTCAAGATCACAGCAATACGCAGGTTCATCCACTTTCTAAATAATGATCCGGGGAGCTTCGTTGTCCCATTTGACTTTGAACATAGAAGACATCGTAGCTAGCGCGTCCGCCAACTGATTCTCCTCTCTTGGGAAATGTTCAAAGGTTATCTCGTCGAAATGGGGAAGCAACGTCAACACATACTCTTTGTAAGGAATGAGATTTGGGTGTTTCGTATCCCACTCGCCTTTGATCTGACTGATCACGAGAGCGGAATCTCCGAAGACACTCAAAAACTTGATCCTTAGGTCAATCGCATCTTGAAGACCCATGTTGCATGCTTCATACTCCACCATGTTGTTGGTGCAGTTGAATCATAGTCGGGCGGTAAGTGGAGTATGTGAGCCTTTATGAGATATGATCACAGCGCCAATGCCATTACCCAAAGCGTTTGAAGCTCCGTCAAAGTGCATAGACCATCGGGATCCTTCCTTAGGTCCTTCATCCGGTCCAGGTATTTCACAATCGGTTACTGTTGTACCCCAAAATTTGCCCTCCCATATTCTTCAAAGTTTTGACAAGCATCATCTCAATTTGCTCAAGTCATCTCAAGGGTTGCACAGTTCAAACACCCTCCTAAGCCAGTCAAATTAGGGTTTTGGTTCTTGCAAGGAAGTTGAGGATTTCAAGGGCTCAATCAAGTCCCATATGCTCATATACATTGTCAAGCACCTACATGTCAAGTTTCAAGGCTCACAAGGTCAAGTTGCACAGTCAAAAACCCTAATTGCTTCACAATCAACTGTAGGGGCAAAATGGTCATTTGGCAGTCAAAAGTCAAAATTTTTGGTCAACATCTTATTTTGAAGCCATAATCATCATTTGGTCAAATCTTGACCATGATTTCACAAGAATGGCTCAAAAATCATCAAGGTGTCAAAAGTTTCTATTTTTGGACAGCTGAAAAGTCAACTATAACTTGACCAAGGCATAACATTTTCATGGTTCATCAGAAAAATCCCATCCAATGCTCATTTTGAAGGGGAGGACATTTCCTACAACTCATCTTCACATTCCAAGTCCAAGAAATGCTCTCACAAAAAGTTACCAATTTCAACATTATAGGTCATTTTCAAAAGTCAACAAAAAGGCACTTTAAGTAAAAGACCATAACTTGAGATTGGTAAATCAAAATGACATGGGACCAAAGGCATTGGTTAGAGGGCTTCAAGACCTTTCCAAAATGTCCAAGAACATGTTCATATGATCAAAATTGAGCAAGATATGCATTGGAGAAGTTGGGAAATTTTTGTGAAATGGCAAAAGTCAACTATCCTTGAAACTTCAATTTTTGACAAAAAGGGCCCACTTTTCCCACTTGGTTCAGCTTTTCCATGCCACCCACGTGTCCCATGATTTATTTCAAGATTAAAAATTAATTTTTCTATTTTTTATTTAATTTTATTGATTTAATTCATTTTAAATCCATAAAATTCAAATAAAAATCAAAAAAATCAATTCAAGGATATCTTGTGGTTTGAATGACCTTGATATGTCATGAATCACATACCAAATTCGTGTACAGTCCATTTCAAGCATGAAATTCAAATTTGGACAAAAATGGCAAATGCTTTAATGGTGATAAAGAGGAAATCTCAAAACTTCATTGCAAGGCTTAAAGGCTCACATTATTGATTGATTCTTATTCAGAGACATATATGCAAGCCTCTCATACATCATTCACGACCTAGAACTCTCTCAAACGGCCAAACTAAATTCCAAAAACTTGAAGAAAATTTGCAAACTGAAATCCACTCTTCAGCATGATTCAAGGCCTTTTCTTGATCAAAACACTTTCCTTACACCCCCAGGAATCATTTGCAGCCAAGAACGAGCCAAAAACCTCAAAGAATCGCGCCATACTGTCATACGGTTCATCACTCTTTTTCAAAATCATAATCATCCATTCATGCGTTTTTAACATTTTTTATTGATTGTATTATGTTCACAGGACCCATATGAAGCTTTCTGTATAACTTAATTTGATTATGGTGCCTTAAAATGAAAATTGCCATTGGAGAGTGTTAGGGTTTCAGAGCTTGCATATTGGGGCTTTTCTTATACTGTAAAATTTACCCTCCAAACATACATGGCTGAAACCGGCATGATGAGACGAACACAAAACATACCTCGCGCCCAATTTATCTTACACCTATGCCTATTCGCTATTTTTCAATGTTGCATTTTGTGGGGGTTTAAAACCCCCGCTATCTTGTTTCTATTTTGCAGATAAGATGAAGACGATGATGAGGTGTCCATGCGTGGGTGGTTTATTCAAATCACGCGCGCTCTTTTTTTATTTTTCAGCATATAATGCATTCTTTTTATATAATATTTAGTTCTCATTTTACTAACAAATGCGCAGGGTTGGTGTAGTGGTTGGCAACGTGTTTGGTGATCTTTGGGACCTGGGTTCGATTCCCAGGTCCCCCCATAATTCCATGTTATTTTTTCTAAAGCGTTCTTGTGTAGGTTCCCAAACGTTGAGCACCATACACCTCACAGATCAGCGCACCATGTGTCCATAGAAGCAGATCCAAAGGTCAAGAAGGGGAGCACACCATACTCCTGGTCAACAGCGTTCCACTCAATTCCCAGAGTCAACAAGCTTTGTGCAAAATGGGCCTCATAATTCCCTATACACCCTCCAATTTGGCCCAAAACCCCCTTGGGTTTGCAATTTTCATTTTTTATATTTTATTTGTCTTATTTTTATTTTTCCCTTTTATTAACTATTAACATAATTAATATTTTTATAAAAAAAAATCAAAAAAAAAAACTAATATTATTATTATTATTATTAATTTCATTTTATTTTGTAAATAAATACTAATAAATTGAATTAGTTTTAAATTAGGCAACTTTAACCCTTTTTTTTTCTTAATAATTGAACAATTTAGAATTAGGTTAACTTTTAATTTTATTTCCCTTTTATTTTATTTCATTAAAAATATAAAAACACAAAATATTTTCTTTTAATAAATTAATTAATTAGTAATTAGGTTTTATTTAATTAATTGCATTAAATTCAGAAAAAAGAAGAAAAAAATTCATTTCTTTTCTTAAAAGGGTCAAAACCCTTAAGACATTCCCGATTAATTTTTATTCACGCGTATTTATTTTATTTTGATTATTATGTAACTGCTTCAAGAATGTAATAGTAATTAGGTTTATTGCTTTCTTTACTTTCCGCACTTTTATCAAAACGGGTCTTTGTTTTTTGGCGATGTATAGACCCGCGCCTTGTAATAGCGTAGAATTTATATTTCTGCAATTTACTTTCCGCACCCCTAACTGTTAAATGCATGAAAGAATGTATGTAAATAAAATTAACCCGTAGCTCACAAATAACATGTACAAAGACAATTAACTGAAAAAAACACACAAAGCACATGCCACTCCTAGGGTACGCTTCACTCGTTGCCTCGAAACGTGGTCATCAAGTATAGGACGTCTTAGAGGTCACCCTTTGTCTAAAGATCCAGTTGCCTCGAAATGGTTGCCTCGGATAAAAGGATCTAGGACATTAGGGTTACTTCTAAGGTGTCCTACCATTGCTTCGGTGACCACACTGTCCTGATAGTCGAATTGACCCGAACAACTCCAACGATGGTGCTACCTACCTCTTAATGGTGGGATAGCACTATCTAAAGGACTCTTACATAGCTTAATTCCTTAGGGTAGGTAGATGACTCATGGGTACTTGCTCTCTTCAAAAACAAACAAAATACTTTTCACACCTTACACTTTCAAAAAGTTTTCAAACAATACTTCATACACTCTTGAGGACTGATACAAGAGTTACTTAGAAGTTTTCCAAACGAACTTTTTTCAAAACCCACACACACTTGAAAAGCAAACATCTTTTGAAAACATAAGAGCAAGTACCTAAGAGCCCGTGGATAACCACGGATAGAAAGGGTGCTAACACCTTCCCTTTCTATAAATCTACCTCCCGAACCGAGAGACATCTCGAATAAGGAATTTTGCTGTGCTTTTGTCCTTTCCATGTTGGAGAACATAAAATACGGTGGCGACTCTTGCTTACCGCGACATTTCGCGAAACCAGCTAAAAAACAGTCAGTTCTCATTTCCACCGATCACAGAACTGGCGACTCTGCTGGGGATACTAAAAGTGAGGTGTACCTTAGGAATAGTTCATCATCATGTTTTCAATTGCTTTCTTTGCTTGATTTACTATTGTGGGCCTGTTTCGGGAGTTTCATAGATCCTAACCCGGATCTGGGGATACCTTCTTAGAAAGTAGCAACAAACTGTAAGGGAACTGTGCGGGGTATACCGACACGGTTGAAGCAGTTTGCTACGTTGATGTGGCACTTTGGTGAGTACCGGTAACCCTTGAGTCAAGTCAAGGAGAGTACGGGGCCGCCGCGTGGTGTTGTGAAGCATCAACTGACCTTAGGAACCTTAATTGAACCATCCTGGCCTCTTTAGGGGTAGTGAGATAACTGACTTTGGTGCAGTCCGAAGTTGGTTGATACTCGATACTACACTCATTGAGGGTTGTTTTCTTGGAATATTTTGATCGCCGGTTCAGTGGCTAAATCAAAACAATGAACACAGAAAACAACCCAATGATATTGATCTCCTTAGAACCCGGTTACTTTTGATAGGACAGGTTTTTGAGCCCACCAACTTCAAGAGGGTAGTACCCCAAAATTCATGTTGGCCTAAACTCTAAGGGATGTGGTGTGACTTGTGTGCCCTATCATGTTTGCTTTTTATGAATACTTGTGGTGTGCCTTATCATAGCATCATAACATCATACAGCATCATATGCATTGACTAACCACTTCAGGGGTTCGAATCTTCATCTTTGTTCTTGTTTTGTAGGACATGGAAACTATCCGCAGAAAGACAATTCAGGTCAACCTTGTCAGGGTCCCTCCTCGGCTTAAGGAACTTACATCCAGGATTCCCGAGAACTCTTCATTCAATGAAAGGCATGGTAGACTCATCAGCTTGGTCAATACCAACATTGAAGAGGATATGGTGAAAGTGTTGTTCCAGTTCTTTGACCCTCTGCACCACTGTTTTACTTTCCTGGATTATCAGTTGGTGCCTACTTTGGAAGAGTTTTCTCAGCTTCTGAAGATTCCTATCCTTAGTCAACTACCCTACAACGGTACAGAAAAGGAGCCAAAACTTGAAGAGGTTGCTAAAGCATTATGCCTACAACCATCTGACATTAAGGGACATTGGGAAGTTAGAAGTGGTATCAAAGGGTTCTTGGCCAAGTTTCTGTTTGAGAAAGCACAAGAATGTTGGAACTCCCTTGACCTACAAGCTTTTGAAGAAGTTGTGGCACTCCTCGTCTATGGGTTTGTGTTGTTCCCTAATCCAGATCAGCTTATAGATATCCATGCTGTCAAGATCTTCATGTCCAGGAAACCTATACCTACGTTACTTGGGGACATCCTTCACTCATGTTACACTCGAACCATGAGAAAAAGAGGTGTTCTCATGTGCTGCACTCCTCTCCTGGCAAGGTGGTTTATTTCGCACCTTCCACAATCAGTTTTGAAGAACGAGCGGGGTTTGAGATAGTCACAACGATTGATGACTCTTACACATGCTGACATACATTGGTGTTCTCGGTCCAGAGAGAATGTCACTATCATTGATCGTTGTGGGGAGTTTCCTAATGTTCCTTTACTTGGAATCAGAGGAGGTATTACTTACAACCCCTGTCTGGCTTTGAGGCAGTTTGGATATGCTCGGAGGGATGGCCCTCATGATATGTTGATTCCTGACATAGTTTTTGACTTCGACAATGATGCACAAGGACTTCGCCAGAGATTTATCAGAGCTTGGAGTATGCCCAACAGGGTAGATAGTAAGACACTGGGGAACAAGAACTCCATCCCCCTGGAGCCTTATCACAAGTGGGTACGAGCCCGCTCCCAGAAGCTGGTGATGCAATATCCTCATGTTCTCCCCGTGATCAAAGAGCCAGTTTTGGAAGGAGAGGTGCCCTACACCATTCAACATCCTGACATGCCAACGTCTTGGGAAGAAATGCAAAAGAGCTGGATCCAACTCAAGGAAGAATGGAATTCTCTTGAAGCCAGTCTACATGCCAGTGAGAAGAAGGTCTTGGAGCTCACCCGCCTACTGCACGAGGAAAAGACCCTCAATACTTACATTGCTCCAAAGAGGATGCGCAGTGTCTTTTGGGATTAATTATTTTGTAATGTTTTGCCCATGAGGCCCTAATGTACTGAACAAATTATTTCCTAATAAAAAGTGTGTTCTTTTTTGGCTATAATGAATTTGAACTTTCGAACCCTTGAATGCATTGCATAAATAGCATATCATGCATCATGTGCATAACAGGTACCCTTTTCCTACAGGTTGCTTAATCTTCTTCGCTGTTTATTTCAGCACTCAGTCATCATGAATCCAGAACCAACTACCGAGCAAGCTATCAAGGCCCTCCAAGCCCAGAACGCCCAGTTTCAGGAGATGGTCATGAACTTGGCCCAAGGACAACAAGAGATGAAGGCTTTACTCCTGAAGAAGAAGAAGAAGAAGAGGACGGTGATGTTCAACACTGGACGCAGACTCGGGAATACACTGCAGAATGAAGCTGAGAGGACTACTCCATCTGTTGGGGAAGGCAGTCACCAAGGGAGAGAGGTTTCTAGTCTTGTGGTCTCTGACACCGAGACAGACTTCAATGATGAACAGTACCCTCCTGCTGAGGACAAGTACAAACAGTTGGAGGACCGGTTAAATGCTATGGAGATTCAACGTGTGCCTGGGTTGGATTTCGGAGACTTGGGGTTATCTTCTGGGGTGGTGATCCCACACAAGTTCAAGGCGCCGGCCTTTGTGAAGTACGACGGGGCTTCCTGTCCTAAAATGCACCTCCACTCTTATGTAAGGAAGATCCAGCCTTACACTGCAGACAAGAACTTATGGATCCATTTCTTCCAGGAGAGTCTTTCAGGGACTCATCTCGAATGGTTCTATCAGCTGGATGGAACCAACATTCGTAACTGGGAGGATTTGGCTACTGCTTTTTATAAGCAGTATCAATATAATTCCGACCTCGCTCCCACGCGTACCCAACTCCAGGGTATGTCACTGGGAACGGGTGAAGGTTTTAAGGAGTACGCACAGAAATGGAGAGACCTGGCTGGCAGGGTGCAGCCACCGTTGACAGATCGTGAACTAGTGGACATGTTCTTGGGGACCCTATCTGGTCCATTCTTCAACCATCTCATTGGTAATTCCTCTGCTGGGTTTACAGACCTGATCCTGACTAGTGAGAGGATCGAAGCTGGTATCAAATCGGGGAAGATACAGAAGGGTGCCTCCTCAAATACTGAAAAGAAGCCCTTCAAGAAGGAGGCCAATGTTGTGTATGGTCCAAGGAGACAGAACAAACCAGAACGCCGCCAAGCTGTCAACGCGGTGGTTATTTCTAAGCCTGTTGCTGCTCCTCAACAGTACAACCAGCCAAGAGTTGAGAGGCCCAAAAGGCAGTATACTCGGCTCAGCATGACTCTCTCCCAGATATTACCGCAACTGTTGTCAACCAGCCTGGTAACTATCAAGGAAGCTCCCAAGGTGGTAAACACAGCATCTCCGAAGTACAACCCCAACGCCCGCTACGCTTATCACTCTGATAGCCCGGGGCATTCTACTGATGATTGTTGGGCCCTAAGGAATAAGGTTCAGGACCTTATTGATGCTAAGGAAATACAGTTCGAGGCACCCGAAAGGCCAAATGTTGTGACCGCTCCCATGCCCCAGCATGGAGTGAATGTTGTCGAGGAGGATCTGTATGTAGCTTCCGTGGATGATGTTGCTACTCCGCTGCTGACCGTCAAGAGGAACCTGTTGCTAGCCGGTTTATTTCCGGGATGTAGTAAAGGTTGCCATCTATGTGCTGCTTCACCGTCCGGTTGTCCTTTGCTGAAGTCAGGCGTCCAAAACCTGATGGATAGTAAAGAGATCTTGTTCAAGAAGATTGTCGTTCCTGCTGCCCCTGTTGAAGAAGTTTCAATTGTCACCATTTTCAACAACCCTTCCAAGGCTCCTTCGAAGAAGCCTGTCAAAATTATGCCTGTTCACAAGATTGCTCCTATAACCATCACTGTTCCGGGGCCCATCCCCTATAAGTCAGATAAAGCTGTCCCGTGGCACTATGGGGCAGATGTTTATGTTCTGGGAGTGAAACAAGAGTTCAATACTAGTACCGGTGTCACCAACATCACCGGGCCTGCTAAAGTCACTCGTAGTGGAAGACTGTTCTCACCAGACATTGCACCTCCAGCAATTCAGAGACCTCTTGTCATCACACCTGCCAGTGTCCCCATTTCCCCTCCTGATCAAGTTTCTACCCCTGTTGCCGAGTCATCTGACGCTCGGGGCAAGGGGATTGCTACTGATGTGCCTGCCCGGACGGAGGCACCGAAGACCACTGTTGAGGCTTCCAAGCAAGAGATGGAAGAGATCCTCAAAATTATCAAGAAGAGTGATTTCAACGTCGTTGAACAGCTGGGGCACACCCCCTCTAAAATCTCTATGCTATCACTGTTGCTGTGTTCATAGGCCCATGCCAAGGCCCTGATTGCTTTCCTGAAGACGGCTCACGTGCCACAAGAAACGTCTGCTGATCAATTCACCGACTGTGTGGTCAACTTAACTGCTGATAATGGTCTGGGTTTCTCTGACGCTGATCTGACAGCCAAGGGGAAGAACCATAATGATGCCCTGCATGTCTCCGTTGAATGCAAGGGCACTACTCTTGCCCATGTGCTGGTTGACACTGGTTCTTCATTAAACGTACTACCCAAGAAAGCTCTAGACATGCTGGACTGTGAGGGTTTAGAGCTCAAACCAAGTAACATTGTTGTCCGGGCCTTTGACGGGTCCAAAAGGATGGTACATGGTGAGGTTGACATCCCAATCAGGGTTGGTTCACAAGTCTTTGATTCAAAATTCTATGTGATGGACATTCGTCCATCCTATTCTTGTTTGTTGGGTCGCCCAAGGATCCACAAGGCTGGAGCTGTGACTTCAACTTTACATCAGAAGCTCAAGTATCCGGTCAGAGGGAAGATTGTTACAGTGCAAGGGGAAGAGGAATACATGGTCAGCAACCTCAACTCATTATGGTACGTAGAGATGGATGGGGAGTTCATTGAGACCCCCTTTCAACACTTTGAAGAGGTGCCTCAGACATTGGCAGCAGCAGAAACTGTAACTGAAGAGGGTTCTCCTTTGAAGATGGCCTCCTTAAAGGACGCCCGGGCTGTGATCGAGAAGGGTGAGTGTGCAAACTGGGGCAGACTTCCTGATTTTACTCCAAAGACTGATAAATTTGGCTTGGGTTTCACTGCAGAAGCTCAGAAGGCTGTGCGCAAGGCAAGAATTGGAAGACCTCCCGTATTCATCACCAACCCGGGAGTGAATGCTATTGAGGACGAAGCGGACGAATCTGAATTCGACAGCTGGATCTACCCGACGACCAACGGTTGACCTAGCAACTGGACTGTAAAAGACTTTACACCTATTACTTTTGTCACCCAGTAATGAACTCTTTTGTTTTAAAGTTGTAACAAACAATATTACTAAACTCTATGGCCCGGTGTCTTACCCGGGGCACCGTGGTTTTATTTGTGAGGGCTTTTGTGTGTCACTTTCATATATCATGAATAAAAGCATTGGACGTTTTTCACATTTCAAATCTTGCGCTCCCTTTATTTCTTTATATATTGCAAAACAGCTATATTTACACACACTCACTCATACAGGTTTCAATCCACTCTGGATCTCACTGGTAACGACTCTGCTACTGCCAGTTATGACTTCGAAAATCCGATCAACTTAGCCGAAGACGAAGGTGAAGATGATTGTGAAGTGCCTGGTGAGCTTGCAAGACTGCTACTCCAGGAGGAGAGGGCCATTCAGCCACATGAAGAGCCAGTGGAAACGGTGAATCTGGGTACTGAGACAGACAGAAAGGAAGTCAAGATTGGTGCCAATCTGGAGGCTAGTGTGAAACAACGGTTGATTCAGATGCTGCATGACTACGTGGAAGTCTTTGCCTAGTCTTACGAAGACATGCCTGGGTTGGATACTGACATTGTGGTTCATCACCTGCCTACCAAGGAAGACTGCCCTTCGGTTAAACAGAAGGTCTGTCGTATGCGTCCAGAGATGTCCGAGAAGATCAAAGCTGAGGTTATGAAACAATTCGATGCCAGGTTTCTAGCAGTGACTTCTTACCCTCAGTGGGTTGCCAACGTGGTCCCGGTGCCAAAGAAAGATGGTAAGGTCCGAATGTGTGTTGATTACAGGGATTTGAACAGGGCAAGCCCCAAAGATGACTTCCCTTTGCCTCATATCGACGTTCTGGTTGACAATACTGCTCAGCATAAGGTATTCTCCTTCATGGACGGGTTCTCCGGTTATAATCAAATCAAGATGGCTCCTGAAGACATGGAGAAGACCACTTTTGTTACTCAGTGGGGCACCTTTTGCTACAAGGTCATGCCTTTTGGGTTGAAAAATGTCGGGGCAACCTACCAACGTGCCATGGTTGCTTTATTTCATGACATGATCCATCATGAGATAGAAGTATATGTCGACGATATGATTGCAAGGTCCCAAATTGAGGAGGAACACCTTGACCATCTACAGAAGCTATTTGACCGTCTGAAGTTGTACAAGCTGAGGTTGAACCCGAACAAGTGCACCTTCGGGGTAAGATCTGGAAAACTGCTAGGCTTCGTCGTAAGTGACAAGGGTATTCAAGTGGACCCTGCCAAAGTGAAATCCATACAAGAGATGCCAGCTCCCAAGACAGAAAAAGAAGTCAGAGGATTTCTAGGACGGATGAACTACATTGCCCGATTCATCTCACATCTAACTGCTACCTGTGAACCAATCTTCAAACTACTGAAGAAAGATCAAGTAGTATGTTGGAACGATGAATGTCAGGCCGCTTTCGACAGAATCAAAGAGTATCTCCAAGAACCACCCATTCTTATGCCACCGGCTGAAGGGAGACCTCTAATACTATACTTGACAGTACTGGACAACTCAATGGGGTGTGTGCTGGGGCAGCATGACGAGTCTGGCCGAAAAGAGCATGCTATTTATTACCTTAGCAAAAAGTTTACCGACTATGAGACCCGATACTCACTGCTCGAGAAAACTTGCTGCGCTTTGGTATGGGCTGCTCGCCGGCTGAGACAGTATATGTTGACTCACACCACTCTGTTGATTTCTAAAATGGATCCAATAAAGTACATATTTGAAAAGCCTGCTCTGTCCGGAAGAATAGCAAGATGGCAGATGATCTTGACAGAATACGACATCCAGTACACAACTCAGAAAGCAATCAAGGGAAGTGTATTGGCAGACCACTTGGCACACCAGGCAGTGGATGACTACCAATCTATGAACTTTGAATTTCCGGACGAGAACATCATGGTAGTGACTGATTGTAAAGTACCTGGACCGGATGAAGGACCTGAGGAAGGATCCTGATGGTCTATGCACTTTGATGGAGCCTCAAACGCTTTGGGTAACGGTATTGGCGCTGTGATCATATCCCCTAAAGGCACTCATACTCCACTCACCGCTCGGCTATGTTTCAACTGCACCAACAACATGGCAGAGTATGAAGCATGTACCATGGGTCTTCAAGCTGCAATTGACTTAAGGATCAAGTTTCTGAGTGTCTTCGGAGATTCCGCTCTCGTGATCAATCAGATCAAAGGCGAGTGGGATACGAAACACCCAAATATTATTCCTTACAAAGAGTGTGTGTTGACATTGATCCCCCATTTCACGGAGATAACTTTTGAACACTTCCCAAGAGAGGAGAATCAGTTGGAGGACGCGTTGGCTACGATGTCTTCTATGTTCAAAGTCAAATGGGACAACGAGGCTCCCCGGATCATTATCTGGAAACTGGATGAACCTGCACATTGCTATGACCTTGAGGCTGAAGAGGTAACAGAAAAACCTTGGTATCATGAAGTGAAGAGGTACTTGGAAGCTCAAGAATACCCTGAAGGCGCATCTGTTAATGATAAGAAGTTTCTGAGAAGGTTCGCAGCAAAGTTCTTCCTCAGCAATGGCATTCTATATAAGCGAAACCATGATTCAACCCTACTGCGTTGTATGGATAAGACTGAAGCAGAAAAGATCATGTCAGAACTACATGAAGGTACCTTCGGAACACATTCCAGTGGACATACCATGGCAAAGAAAATCCTCCGGGCAGGATACTTCTGGTCCACAATGGAAGCCGATTGTTACCAACATTCTCGGACATGTCACAAGTGCCAAATCTATGCTGATAAGGTGCACGTTCCTCCAGTTCCTCTGAACGTCTTGACAGCACCTTGGCCTTTTGCAATGTGGGGCATTGATATGATTGGTGAGATCAGACCTACGGCATCCAACGGGCATCGCTTCATCCTGGTAGCGATTGATTACTTCACAAAGTGGGTCGAAGCAGCTTCCTACGCTACGGTAACCAAGAACGCCGTGGCACGGTTCATTCGGCATAACCTGATCTATCGATACGGCGTCCCGGAGAGGATCATTACAGACAATGGTACCAATCTTAACAACAAGATGATCGCTGAGCTTTGCGAGCAATTCAAGATACAGCACCACAACTCTTCTCCCTACCGGCCGAAGATGAATGGGGCTGTAGAAGCAGCTAATAAGAATATCAAGAAGATTGTGCAGAAGATGTCAGTGACATACAAAGATTGGCACGAGATGTTACCGTTTGCTCTTCATGGGTACCGTACCTCGGCACGGACGTCAACAGGGGCAACCCCCTTTTCCTTGGTCTATGGCATGGAGGCAGTCTTGCCTATTGAAGTACAGATACCCTCTCTCCGGATAATTAAGGATGCTGGTTTGAACGAAGATGACTGGATCCAGACTCGACTCGATCAATTAAACCTAATCGACGAAAAGAGACTCACCGCTATTTGTCATGGTCAGACGTATCAAAAACGGATGATCAAGGCATTTAACAAGAAAGTCAGATGCCAAGAGTATCAAGTTAGGGATCTGGTAATCAAGCGCATCATCCTTCCTCAAAGTGATCCCAGGGGAAAATGGACCCCTACATACGAAGGGCCATTTATGGTTAAACATGTCTTCTCAGGAGGAGCCATGATTCTAACCACCATGGATGGTGACGACCTTCCTCACCCTGCCAATGCAGACATAGTAAAAAGATACCACGCATGAATAAAAGACCCGCTAGGTTGACACACCTAGGAAAAAATAAGGGCTTCCCGGCGAACCAAAAGGGTTCGGGCAAAAATAAGGGATGAAATGAAAAAAATCTGTACACCCGGCAAGTCGAAAACCTAAAAAGGCGGCTTGGGCAAAAATGGGTATCCCGGTGGACTGAAAACCCGAAAGGGCGATCCAGGCAAAAGTTAGGGATTAAAGCGTAATGCTATGTCTCATTGGATCACCTTGCATCCAGAATCCGGTATCAACTATCAGGTTCAGACGGCATCAATCAATCAGCTTCATCTCCAACCGAGTAGCAAAGTGATGAGACGCTTGAAGACATAAAGGCAATGGCAGAGTTGGAACCCAGTGGGATTATTGTTTTCACATACCTGTTTTTCTTTCCTTTGTACAAATTGTATAAAACTCTATTTTGTTCGGCGGCGTTCTCTTACTAGGACGTCAGCCTCTTGTACATAAACGCCTATTTGCAGGCTAATTCAAAAATCAATACAAATTCACTTTTCCAGACAAATTGCCAATTATTTTTCCTTTTTTTGTTTTGTCTTGCAAAGAACGTCCAATGTTCAATTTTTGATATATGCATTTGACACTAACTGCTAACTCATAAATATTTGCATACGAAACAAAGGACTAATTACAGGTGACATCAGAAACAGGGGCAATAAAGAATTGTCTAAGCGATCTAGTCGCTTTTTCCACCAGGGTACCAAGGTAAGTTCGGCTGAAGGACGTAACCAGGATACCTTCACTCCCCCAAGAGTAAGGCAAGAATCAGCAATACTCTCCTCAAGCAGGTTTGGTCTCCAATCAGCCCTAAAAAGGCACAATATCTCCAGCAAGTCAGCAACGCTCTCCCCAAGCAGAGTTAGCTTACTGGCAGCCTTAAGGAGATTGGGTATCCCAAGGAGATCTCAATATTCCCCAGCGGAGTATACATATGTTCCTAAGCAAGCATCCCCGGTAGTCTTGGTATAAGATTGTTCCCCGGCGGAATACCAGACACCCCAGTGGAGCCACTTCCCCAGTACAGTCCAAAAAAAAAAATTCCCCAGGAGGGTTGTATCAATCTCCCCAATAGGAAGCTTATCCCCAGTAGATTCTGGGAGCTTACCCCTGCAGAGCACGAACACGCCTCCCGGACTTTATTCAAAGGTTATTCTCCACCAGAGCTTATAACTGGGTTATCCTCAGCTAAAAACCACGGAGAGATCGTCCTCGGCGAAGTTCTTCCTATCCCCAGCGGAGTTCATCAAATTCCTTAACAAAGCTCATCAACGGTATCCCCAGCGGAGTTATCATCAAAACCTCAGCGAAGTATCTCTTCCCATAGAGTATTCCCCGCAGAGTAACCTCTTCATCAAGTTTATTCCCCAACGGAGTCATCTTCTCCTACCGGATTATTCTTGCAACCATCATCCCCAGCGGAAATGAAGAACTTCACTCTTCAACATCAGCCCAGGATTCAACTTCCCGGCATTCGTCAAGGATTTATTTTCCTAGACGAAAATACATTCATAAACATATCACATTTCATACATCCCGCTTACATACACAATGCATGCACATACGCATCATATCACACAATCTCATCTATTTTTGAGAACATCATGACATCATGCACTTCATACATCATAACATTGCGTGCAACTGATGTTCTGCCTTTTCAGGAAGAAGGTCAATCCAAAGATAATTACTATCAACTGTCGCAATTCCAGATTCGATTCCTGTATCCAGCCAGGGCACGTCTGAAGAGTTTGAAGATTCGATTCCTGTATCCAGCCAGGGCATATCGGTTGACGACTAATTCCAGATTCGATTCTTGTATCCAGCCAGGGCACGTCTGAAGAGTTTGAAGATTCGATTCCTGTATCCAGCCAGGGCATATCGGTTGACGACTAATTCCAGATTCGATTCCTGTATCCAGCCAGGGCACGTCTGAAGAGTTTGAAGATTCGATTCCTGTATCCAGCCAGGGCATATCTGTTGACGACTATTTCCAGATTCAGTTCCTGTATCCAGCCAGGGCACGTCTGGAGAGTTTGAAGATTTGATTCCTGTATCCAGCCAGGGCATATCTGTTGACGACTAATTCCAGATTCGATTCCTGTATCCAGCCAGGGCACATCTGAAGAGTTTGAAGATTCGATTCCTGTATCCAGCCAGGGCATATCTGTTGACGACTAATTCCAAATTCGATTCCTGTATCCAGCCAGGGCACGTCTGAAGAGTTTGAAGATTTGATTCTTGTATCCAGCCAGGGAATATCTGTTGACGACTAATTCTAGATTTGATTCTTGTATCCAGCCAGGGCACGTCTGAAGAGTTTGAAGATTTGATTCCTGTATCCAGCCAGGGCATATCTGTTAACGACTAATTCCAGATTCGATTCCTGTATCCATCCAGGGCACGTCTGAAGAGTTTGAAGATTCGATTCCTGTATCCAGCCAGGGCATATCTGTTGACGACTAATTCCAGATTCGATTCCTGTATCCAGCCAGGGCACGTCTGAAGAGTTTGAAGATTCGATTCTTGTATCCAGCCAAGGCATATCTGTTGACGACTATTTCAAGATTTGATTCATGTATCCAGCCAGGGCACGTCTGAAGAGTTCCGGATTCGATTCCTATATCTAGCCAGGGCACATCTGTGAGCAACCAATTGTAGATTCGATACCTGTATCCAGCCAGGGTATGTCTGCATGAAGAGTTTGAAGATCAACCCCTGTAACAGGCCAGGTAATTATCTTTCTTTCTCAGGTACGCAAGTTCTCGCTAAGGAATCTCTTACGCGATCGACACCTAGATGGAATCTATAAGCCCATCCTCCCATTACAGTTCCAAATGGCATCTATAAGCCCATTCCCGACAAGGTTCTGTCACATCTCCAGATGGCATCTATAAGCCCATCCTCTTATCCACCATCTCTCCAAATGGCATCTGTAAGCCCATTCCCGCCATCACACTGTTGATACTCTACTATGTGAGTGCAAATTTCTGGGCAATCTAGTGTTCAATCATCTTCCACCCTCGGATCACGAAAGGCACACAAACCAATCTACATCCTCAGGTATAAGAAGATTGAACAGGGGCAACTGTTGTACCCCAAAATTTTCCCTCCCATATTCTTCAAAGTTTTTACAAGCATCATCTCAATTTGCTCAAGTCATCTCAAGGGTTGCACAGTTCAAACACCCTCCTAAGCCAGTCAAATTAGGGTTTTGGTTCTTGCAAGGAAGTTGAGGATTTCAAGGGCTCAATCAAGTCCCATATGCTCATATACATTGTCAAGCACCTACATGTCAAGTTTCAAGGCTCACAAGGTCAAGTTGCACAGTCAAAAACCCTAATTGCTTCACAATCAACTATAGGGGCAAAATGGTCATTTGGCAGTCAAAAGTCAAAAATTTTGGTCAACATCTTATTTTGAAGCCACAATCATCATTTGGTCAAATCTTGACCATGATTTCACAAGAATGGCTCAAAAATCATCAAGGTGTCAAAAGTTTCTATTTTTGGACAGTTGAAAAGTCAACTGTAACTTGACCAAGGCATAACTTTTTCATGGTTCATCAGAAAAATCCCATCCAATGCTCATTTTGAAGGGGAGGACATTTCCAACAACTCATCTTCACATTCCAAGTCCAAGAAATGCTCTCACAAAAAGTTACCAATTTCAACATTATAGGTCATTTTCAAAAGTCAACAAAAAGGCACTTTAAGTCAAAGACCATAACTTGAGATTGGTAAATCAAAATGACATGGGACCAAAGGCATTGGTTAGAGGGCTTCAAGACCTTTCCAAAATGTCCAAGAACATGTTCATATGATCAAAATTGAGCAAGATATGCATTGGAGAAGTTGGGAAATTTTTGTGAAATGGCAAAAGTCAACTATCCTTGAAACTTCAATTTTTGACAAAAAGGGCCCACTTTTCCCACTTGGTTCAGCTTTTCCATGCCACCCACGTGTCCCATGATTTATTTCAAGATTAAAAATTAATTTTTCTATTTTTTATTTAATTTTATTGATTTAATTCATTTTAAATCCATAAAATTCAAATAAAAATCAAAAAAATTAATTCAAGGATATCTTGTGGTTTGAATGACCTTGATATGTCATGAATCACATACCAAATTCGTGTACAGTCCATTTCAAGCATGAAATTCAAATTTGGACAAAAATGGCAAATGCTTTAATGGTGATAAAGAGGAAATCTCAAAACTTCATTGCAAGGCTTAAAGGCTCACATTATTGATTGATTCTTATTCAGAGACATATATGCAAGCCTCTCATACATCATTCACGACCTAGAACTCTCTCAAACGGCCAAACTAAATTCCAAAAACTTGAAGAAAATTTGCAAACTGAAATCCACTCTTCAGCACGATCCAAGGCCTTTTCTTGATCAAAACACTTTCCTTACACCCCCAGGAATCATTTGCAGCCAAGAACGAGCCAAAAACCTCAAAGAATCGCGCCATACTGTCATACGGTTCATCACTCTTTTTCAAAATCATAATCATCCATTCATGCGTTTTTAACATTTTTTATTGATTGTATTATGTTCACAGGACCCATATGAAGCTTTCTGTATAACTTAATTTGATTATGGTGCCTTAAAATGAAAATTGCCATTGGAGAGTGCTAGGGTTTCAGAGCTTGCATATTGGGGCTTTTCTTATACTATAAAATTAACCCTCCAAACATACATGGCTGAAACCGGCATGATGAGACGAACACAAAACATACCTCGCGCCCAATTTATCTTACACCTATGCCTATTCGCTATTTTTCAATGTTGCATTTTGTGGGGGTTTAAAACCCCCGCTATCTTGTTTCTATTTTGCAGATAAGATGAAGACGATGATGAGGTGTCCATGCGTGGGTGGTTTATTCAAATCACGCGCGCTCTTTTTTTATTTTTCAGCATATAATGCATTCTTTTTATATAATATTTAGTTCTCATTTTACTAACAAATGCGCAGGGTTGGTGTAGTGGTTGGCAACGTGTTTGGTGATCTATGGGACCTGGGTTCGATTCCCAGTTCCCCCCATAATTCCATGTTATTTTTTCTAAAGCGTTCTTGTGTAGGTTCCCAAACGTTGAGCACCATACACCTCACAGATCAGCGCGCCATGTGTCCATAGGAGAAGATCCAAAGGTCAAGAAGGGGAGCACACCATACTCCTGGTCAACAGCATTCCACTCAATTCCCAGAGTCAACAGGCTTTGTGCAAAATAGGCCTCATAATTCCCTATACACCCTCCAATTTGGCCCAAAACCCCCTTGGGTTTGCAATTTTCATTTTTTATATTTTATTTGTCTTATTTTTATTTTTCCCTTTTATTAACTATTAACATAATTAATATTTTTATAAAAAAAATCAAAAAAAAAAGAACTAATATTATTATTATTATTATTAATTTCATTTTATTTTGTAAATAAATACTAATAAATTGAATTAGTTTTAAATTAGGCAACTTTAACCTTTTTTTTTCTTAATAATTGAACAATTTAGAATTAGGTTAACTTTTAATTTTATTGCCCTTTTATTTTATTTCATTAAAAATATAAAAACACAAAATATTTTCTTTTAATAAATTAATTAATTAGTAATTAGGTTTTATTTAATTAATTGCATTAAATTCAGAAAAAAGAAAAAAAATTCATTTCTTTTCTTAAAAGGGTCAAAACCCTTAAGACATTCCCGATTAATTTTTATTCACGCGTATTTATTTTATTTTGATTATTATGTAACTGCTTCAAGAATGTAATAGTAATTAGGTTTATTGCTTTCTTTACTTTCCGCACTTTTATCAAAACGGGTCTTTGTTTTTTGGCGATGTATAGACCCGCGCCTTGTAATAGCGTAGAATTTATATTTCCGCAATTTACTTTCCGCACCCCTAACTGTTAAATGCATGAAAGAATGTATGTAAATAAAATTAACCCGTAGCTCACAAATAACATGTACAAAGACAATTAACTGAAAAAAACACACAAAGCACATGCCACTCCTAGGGTACGCTTCACTCGTTGCCTCGAAACGTGGTCATCAAGTATAGGACGTCTTAGAGGTCACCCTTTGTCTAAAGATCCAGTTGCCTCGAAATGGTTACCTCGGATAAAAGGATCTAGGACATTAGGGTTACTTCTAAGGTGTCCTACCATTGCTTCGGTGACCATATTGTCCCGATAATCGAATTGACCTGAACAACTCCAACGATGGTGCTACCTACCTCTCAATGGTGGGATAACACTATCTAAAGGACTCTTACATAGCTTAATTCCTTAGGGTAGGTAGATGACTCATGGGTACTTGTTCTCTTCAAAAACAAACAAAATACTTTTCACACCTTACACTTTCAAAAAGTTTTCAAACAATACTTCATACACTCTTGAGGACTGATACAAGAGTTACTTAGAAGTTTTCCAAACGAACTTTTTTCAAAACCCACACACACTTGAAAAGCAAACATCTTTTGAAAACATAAGAGCAAGTACCTAAGAGCCCGTGGATAACCACGGATAGAAAGGGTGCTAACACCTTCCCTTTCTATAAATCTACCTCCCGAACCGAGAGACATCTCGAATAAGGAATTTTGTTGTGCTTTTGTCCTTTCCATGTTGGAGAACATAAAATACGGTGGCGACTCTTGCTTACCGCGACATTTCGCGAAACCAGCTAAATAACAGTCAGTTCTCATTTCCACTGATCACAGTTACTACCATGATATTCTCGTCTGGAAATTCGAAGTTCATAGATTGGTAATCATCCACTGCCTGATGTGCCAGATGGTCTGCCAACACACTTCCCTTGATTGCCTTTTGAGTCGTGTACTGGATGTCATATTCAGTCAAGATCATCTGCCATCTTGCTATTCTTCCGGACAAGGCAGGCTTTTCGAAGATGTACTTGATTGGATCCATCTTTGAAATCAACAGAGTAGTGTGAGTCAACATATACTGTCTTAGCCGGCGAGCAGCCCATACTAAAGCGCAACAAGTTTTCTCGAGCAGTGAGTATCGGGTCTCACAGTCGGTAAACTTTTTGCTAAGGTAATAAATGGCATGCTCTTTTCGGCCAGACTCCTCATGCTGCCCTAGCACACATCCCATTGAGTTGTCAAGTACTGTCAAGTATAAGATTAGAGGTCTCCCTTCAACTGGTGGCATAAGAATGGGTGGCTCTTAGAGATACTCTTTGATTATTTCGAAAGCAGCCTGGCATTCATTGTTCCAACGTACTACTTGATCTTTCTTCAGTAGCTTGAAGACTGGTTCACAAGTAGCAGTTAGGTGTGAGATGAATTGGGCAATGTAGTTCAGCCGTCCTAGAAAACCTCTGACTTCCTTCTCTGTCTTGGGATCTGGCATCTCTTGTATGGCTTTCACTTTGGCAGGGTCCACTTGAATACCTTTGTCGCTCACGGCGAAACCTAGCAATTTCCCATATCTCACCCCGAAGGTGCACTTGTTCGGGTTTAATCTCAGCTTGTACAACTTCAACCGGTCAAACAGCTTCTGTAGATGGTCAAGGTGTTCCTCCTCAGTTCGGGACCTTGCAATCATATCGTCAACGTATACTTCGATCTCATGATGGATCATATCATGAAACAAAGCAACCATGGCACGTTGATACGTTGCCCCAGCATTTTTCAACCCAAAAGGCATGACCTTGTAGCAAAAGGTGCCCCACTGAGTAACAAAAGTGGTCTTCTCCATGTCTTCAGGAGCCATCTTGATTTGATTATAACCGTAGAAACCGTCCATGAAGGAGAATACCTTATGCTGAGCAGTGTTGTCAACCAGAACGTCGATGTGAGGCAGAGGGAAGTCATCCTTAGGGCTCACCCTATTCAAATCGCTGTAATCAACACACATTCGGACCTTACCATCCTTCTTCGGTACCGGAACCACATTAGAAACCCATTGAGGGTAAGAAGTGACTGCTAGAAAACCAGAGTCAAATTGTTTCATAACATCAGCTTTGATTTTCTCGGACATCTTTGGGCGCATGCGGCGAACCTTCTGTTTTACCGGAGGGCATTCTTCCTTGGTAGGCAGGTGATGAACCACAATATCGGTATCCAACCCAGGCATATCTTCGTAAGACCAGGAAAAGATTTCCACGTAGTCATGCAGCATCTGAATCAACCGTTGTTTCACACTAAGTTCCAGATTGGCACCGATCTTGACTTCCTTCTTGTCTGTCTCAGTACCCAGATTTACCGTTTCCACTGGCTCTTCATGTGGCTGAATGGCCCTCTCTTCCTGGAGTAGCAGTCTTGCAAGCTCACCAGGCACTTCGCAATCATCTTCACCTTCGTCTTCGGCTATGTTGATCGGATTTTCAAAGTCATAACTGGCAGTAGCAGAGTCGTTACCAGTGGGATCCGGAGTGGATTGGGACCTGTATATGTGAGTATATGTAAATAGCTGTTTTGCAATATATAACAAAGAAAGACAAGGAGCGCAAAATTTGAAATGCAAAAAACGTCCAATGCTTTTATTAATAATATATGAAAATGACACACAAAAGCCCTCACAAGTGAAGCCGCGGTGCCCCGGGTAAGACACCGGGCCATAAAGTTTCACAATATTGTCTGTTACAAATTCAAAACAATGGAGTTCATTACTGAGTCACAAAAGTAATAGGGACGAAGTCCTTTGCCGTCCAGTTGTTTGGTCCACCGTCGGTCGTAGGGTATATCCAGTTGTCGAATTCAGATTCCTCCACGTCATCTTTAATGGCATTTACTCCCGGGTTGCTGATGAACACAGGAGGTCTTCCAATCCTTGCCCTACGAACAGTCTTCTGAGCCTCTGCAGTGAAACCCAAACCAAACTTGTCAGTCTTCTGAGTGAAATCAGGAAGTCGGCCCCAGTTTGCATACTCACCCTTCTCAATAACAGCTCGGGCATCCGTTAAAGAAGCCATCTTCAAAGGAGAATCTTCAATCACAGTCTCAGCCGATGCCAGTGTCTGAGGAACCTCTTCAAAGTGCTGAAATAGGGTCTCAATGAACTCCCCATCCATCTCTATGTACCGGAACGAGTTGAGGTGGCTGACCATGTATTCTTCCTCCCCCTGAACTGTCACAATCTTCCCTTTGACCGGGTATTTCAGCTTCTGATGTAGTGTGGAGGTCACAGCTCCCGCTTTATGGATCCATGGACGACCCAACAAACAAGAATAGGATGGCCGAATATCCATCACGTAGAATGTAGAATCGAAGATTTGAGAGCCAACTCTAATTGGAATATCGACCTCACCATGCACCATCCTTTTAGACCCATCAAAGGCCCGGACAACAATGTTACTTGGCTTGAGTTCCACACCTTCACAATCCAACCTGTCTAGAGCTTTCTTGGGTAAAACGTTCAATGAGGAACCCGTGTCAACCAACACATGTGCAAGAGTAGTGCCCCTGCATTCAATGGAGACATGCAGGGCATTATTATGGTTCTTCCCTTTAGCAGTCAGATCAGCGTCGGAGAAACCCAAACCATTATCAGCAGTTAAGTTGGCCACACAATCGGTAAACTGATCAGCTGACGTCTCTTGTGGCACGTAGGCCGTCTTTAGGAAGGTAATCAGGGCCTTGGCATGGGCCTCTTAACATAACAACAGTGATAACATAGAAATCTTGGAGGGGGTTTGCCCCAGCTGCTCAACTACATTATAATTACTCTTCTTGATAATCTTAAGAATCTCTTCCATCTCCTGCTTGGAAGCTTCAACATTGATGGTCTTTGGTGCCTCCGTCTGGGCAGGCATATCAGTGGCGATCCCTTTGCCCCGAGCATCAGATGACTCGGCAGCAGGGGTAGAAATAGGAACTTGATCAGAAGGGGAAGTAGGTATACTTGCAGGTGTGATGACAATAGGTCTCCGGATAGTTGGGGGCGCAATATCAGGTGAGAAAAGTCTACCGCTGCGGGTGACTTTGGCAGGCCCGGTGATGTTGTTGACGCCGGTACTAGTATCAAACTCTTGCTTAACTCCGAGAACATAAACATCTACCCCATAGTGCCAAGGGACAGCTTTGTCGGATGTATAGGGGATGGGCCTCGGAACAGTGATAATTATAGGTGCAATCTTCTGAGCAGGCATGATTTTGACAGGCTTCCTCGAGGGAGCCTTGGGAGAATTGTTGAAAATAGTAACAATGGACACTTCTTCAGTAGGGGTGGCAGGAACAGCAACCTTCTCAAATAGGATTTCTTTATTATCCATCAGGTTTTGGATACCTGACTTCGAAGAAGGACAACCAGTAGGTGAAACAGAACATAGATGGCAACCTTTACTACATCCCAGAAATAAACCGGCTAGCAATAGGTTCCTCTTGACAGTCAACAGCGGAGTAACAATATCATCCACAGAGGCTACAAACAGGTCTTCCTCTACAACATTCACTCCATGCTTGGGTATGGGAGCAGTCACAACATTGGGCCTTTCGGGTGCCTCAAACTCTATCTCTTTAGCATCAATCAGGTCTTGGACCTTATTCTTCAGAGTCCAACAATCATCTGTGTTATGCCTCGGGCTATCAGAGTGATAAGCGCAGCGGGCGTTAAGATTGTACTTTGGGGATGTAGTGTTGGGATTCTTAGGAGCTTCCCTTAGAGTCACCAAATTGGTTGTCAGCAACTGCGGCAATATCTGGGACAAGGTCATGCTGAGTCGAGTGAACTGCCTTCTAGGTCTCTCACCCCTTTGTTGGTTGTGATGTTGAGGAGCACCAGCAGGTTTTGAAATGACCACCGCGTTGACAGCTTGGTGGTGTTCAGATCTATTTGGTCTTCTTGAACCATAGAAAGCACTAGATTCTTTCTTGAACGGCTTCTTTTCAGTGCTCGAGGAGGCACCTTTCTGTATTTTCCCAGACTTGATACCAGCTTCAATTCTCTCACCAGTCAAGATAAGGTCTGTAAACCCGGCTGAAGAATTTCCAATCAAATGGTTGAAGAACGGACCAGACAGGGTCCCCAAGAACATATCCACAAGTTCACGGTCGGTTAAAGGTGGTTGCACCCTTCCAGCCAGGTCTCTCCATTTTTTAGCATACTTCTTAAATCCTTCACCCATCCCTAGTGACATACCCTGGAGTTGGGTACGCGTAGGAGCGAGGTCGGAATTACATTGGTACTGCTTATAGAACGCAGTAGCCAAATCCTCCCAGTTACGGATACTGGCCCCATCCAGCTGACAGAACCATTCGAGCTGAGTCCCTGAAAGACTGTCCTGGAAGAAATAGATCCACAAATTCTTGTCAGCAGTGTAAGGTTGGATCTTCCTTACATACGACCGAAGGTGCAGCTTTGGGCAAGAGGCTCCGTCGTATTTGGCAAAAGCAGGTGCCTTGAACTTATGGGGAATCACCATCCCAGAGGATAAGCCTAGGTCTCCAAAGTCCAACCCGGGCACATTCTGTATCTCCATAGCACTTAAGTGGTCCTCCAACTGTTTATACCTATCCTCAGCAGGAGGATACTGTTCTTCCTCATAATCCGTCTCGTTGTTGGAGACCACGGGACTAGGAACCCTTCTCTCTTGTGGGCTGTCTTTTCCTACAGATGAGGTAGTCAGATCAACCTCATTCTGTAGTCCATTTCCAAATCTGCATCCAGTGTTGAACAAGACGGTCCTCTTCTTCTTCTTCTTCAGAATCAGAGTCTTCAACTCCTGTTGACCCTTGGCTAGGCTCATAACCAACTCTTGGAACTGGGCATTCTAGGCCTGGAGGGCCTTGATAGCTTGTTCAGTGGAAGGTTCAGTAGACATGATGATTGCTGAAATAAACAGTGAAGAAGATAAGTGACCTGTAAAAGGGGTACCTGTTATGCATATGATGAAATGAAATGCGTATGATTTATGTTTTCAAAGACAATCGGGATTCAACTTTGTAGACAAAAAAGGAAACACACTTTATTAGATTTAACTTCGGAATTTAAATTGTTCAACAAATTGCCCTTAGGCGTTACAAGAATGAAAACTGAAAAGTAAACAAAAGTTGTAAAAGAAACAATAAAGGTCCATCACTGCTCCCATGGCCTCTTCTTCTCAGTGCGGATATAGTCATTCAGGATCCGCTTGTTCTCCAATTGCTTTGTCAACTTCAGGATCTTCTGTTCTTGTTCATTGAACCTTTCCCGATAAGAATCCCGTTCTTCCTGCAGTTGCGCCCAAGACCTCTTTAGTGTGCCAACATCAGTGGGTGTATGAGGATGGAGAACAGTTGGGGGAACCCTTTCTTTATCAGCAGCTTCCAGAGTAATAGGCCTGACAGCTTCGTACGGCATACCTAACTTCTGAGCACGGATGCAGACCCATCTGAAATATGACTCCATGGGCAGAGAAGTTTTTGGTCCCAACTCATGTGGGTCAGATTTGTGAACCCTATCCCAAGCCTTGATGAATCTACGACGCAACTCGTCGCTATCTACCTGAAAATCAAAGACAATATGAGGCATCAACATCTCATGAGGCCCTTCTCTTCTGGCTCTTCCAAACTGACGGAGAGCTAAGCATGGGTTATAAGAGATTCCACCATGGGTTCTGATCAATGGAACATTAGGATATTCTCCACAACGATCAATGACAGCCACCTCATCTAAGCCTCTGAGAGTCCAAATAATTTCTTTATCAGTAAGAGACATTATCCTATGAGCCCAGCCCCTTCCTTCTTTGTTCTTCAGTACAGATTTGGGGAGGTGAAAAATAAACCACCTCGCCAATAAAGGAGCACAACACCACAAAGTTTCCCGTCTTCGAGCAGTACGAGCATAGAGCTGATAAAGGACATCACCCAAGAGAGTGGGTACAGGGTTCCGAGAGATGAAGATCCTTATGGCATTAACATCAACAAAGGTGTCGGGATTTGGGAACAATACTAGACCATAGATTAAGAGAGCCAGAATGTCCTCGTACGCTTGAAAGTCTAAGTCATTCTAGAAACCATTAGCTTTGCCAACCAGAAACTTAGCCAAAAAGCCCTTAACTCCACTTCTAGTCTCCCAGTTGGCCATTACTTCCTCTTTGGTCAAGTGAAGGGCTGTAGCAATCTCTTCAGGCCTAAGAGTCTTCTCCCAACCAGTGAATGGAGTCTGTTCCAAAACAGGGATACCAAGCAAATCAGAGAATTCTTCCAGGGTAGGGACCAGCTGGAAGTCTTGAAAGGTGAAGCAATGGTATAGCGGATCATAAAACTGGACCAGGACACTTATCAACTGTAAGTCCCACTTTGAGGTGACTAAACCGATAAGAGAACCATGTTTCCTGATGAAGGAAGTAGTGTTTGGAATCCTGTCAACCAATTCCGTAAGCAAAGCTGGTGGTTGAACAAAGTTGAGCCGGATAGTATTCCTACGCATGGGCATCATGATATCTTACAAAACAGAGCAAAGATGAAACCCTCTTGTCTTTGAAATGGGTTAGTCCTTATGCAGGATGTATGCAATGTTATGATGTTATGATGTTATGATAAAGGCACACCACAAGTATTCACAAAAGGCAAACATGGTAAAGGCACACAAGTCACACAAAAGAGCCCTTAGATTTCAGGCTAGCATGAAGTTTAGGTACTACTCTCTTTCAGTTTCAGTTGGTTAAGACCTGTCCTAGAAAATAGTAACCGGGTTCTAGAGGATCTCAATATCACTGACTACCCTCGATCGGTCATAATTCTAGTTTGGCAACCTTTTCTTGCAGCCGGAACCATCGCGAGAGTTTAGTCTCAATGAGCGTAACATACTGCTACTGTTCTATGGCCAAGTTGGTCAATTTAAGGTTCTAAGGTCAGTTGGTGCTTAATGACTCCTCAGAAGACCCATATTCTCCTCGTTCCAACACAAGGGATATCGGTACAGACCAAGGTGTCACACCAACGTAGCTACTGCTTCACCTGTGTCGGTCTACACCGGACAGGTCCCTCACAGTTTATTGCTACTTACCTAAAAAAAGGGTACCCCAGATCCGGGTTAGGATCTATATAACTCCAATACAAGCCCACAAAATTAAAGCACACAAGGCATACAATTGAAAACATAGTGATCTAATCCTAAGGTACACCTCACTTATATAAAATCCCCAGCAGAGTCGCCAGTTCTGTGATCGGTGGAAATAGAACTGACTGTTTAGGAATGTTGGTTCGCGTTTGCGTTTAGCAAAATGTCGCGGTAAGCAAGAGTCGCCACCGTCTTTTATTTTCTCCAACAAGGAAAGGACAAAAGCACAGCAAAATTCCTTTTCGAGATGTTTCTCGGGTTCGGGAGGTAGATTATAGAAAGGGAAGGTGTTAGCACCCTTTCTATCAGTGGTTATCCACGGGCTCTTAGGTACTTTCTCACTATGTTTTCAAAAATGTTTTGCTTTTCTTGTGTTTGTGGGTTTTGAAAAAGTTTTGTTTGACAACATTGATTTAACTCTTGTGTCTGTCCTCAAGAGTGTATGAAGTGTTTGTTTGAAAACTTTTGTCAGAAAAGTGTAGGTGCGAAAAGTATTTTTGTTTTGAAAGAGCAAGTATCTAAGAACCTCTACCTACTCAAAAGAAATTAAGTTGTGTAAATGTCCTTTAGACAGTACTATCCCACTATTGAGAAGTAGGTAGCACCGTCGTTGGAGTTTCGGGTCAATTCGATTAATGGGACATGTAGTCACTAAAGCAATAGTATGACGCCTTAGCGGTAACCCTAATGTCTTAGATCGTTTTTTATCGAGGCAACTTTGATCTTTAGACAGGAGGGCGACCTCTAAAACACCCTATACTCAATGACCACGTCGAGGCAACCAAGTGAGGCGTACCCTAAGAGTGGCATGTGCGAGTGTGTCAGGTTTCATGTTAAGTTATCTTTGTACATGTTATGGTGAGCTACGATTGATTTTAATTTAAGGGAATTCTTGTCATGCATAGCCTAGTTAATATACATCTAGCAGTTAATAGTTGCGAAAAAATAAAACTAAACTATTACAAGGCGTCGGGTATTTACATCGCCAAAAACAAACCCTTGAAAAATAAATTGCGGGAAATAAATGAAAGCGATAAAAAGTCCTAATTAAAGCTATTACATCCTCGGAGCAATTACATAATATGATCAAAAATATGAACAAAATAAAACATACGCGCGAGAGAAAATTGAATCGGGGAGTTTTTGGGTTTTGACCCCTTTTTAAGAAAGAAGGAAATTTTTGTATTATTTTGCATTTAATTAAATTAAACCTAGACTAATTAATTAATTAAAAAGAAATATTTTTTGAGTTTTTCATGTTTTAAGGAAATAAAAATAAAGATGATTAAAATTGTCAAAACCCTTATTCTACATTAATTTTAGATTTATTGTAAAAATATTAAAATTAACCTAATTAACTAAATAAATTAATTACGTTAGTATTTATTTACAAAATAACTAATTAAATTTAATAAATAAAAATATGATATTTTTTATGCTTTTCTGAATTTATTAAGAAAAATAAATATTAATTTGTTAGTGTTAGTAGTTAATTAAAAAATTAATAAAACAATTTAAGTAAAAATAAAAAGGAGAAAAAGAAAATAAACTCAGGGGGGTGCTGGCCCAATTCAGGAGGTGTATCAGCAATTCTGAAGCCCAATAATGCTCAAGCCTGTTTGACTTTCTGGGATATCCACACGCTTGTTGACTAAGGACTATGGTGGTCCTTCAATTTTGGCCATTGGATCCAGGCTTGGAGACACCTGGCGCCTGGAAATTGGAGGTGTGTGATGGACCTCACTTTGAAGCTTGCACATGAATACCTGGAAAATAAAAGCAACAATGTTTTGGGGGACCTGGGATTCGAACCCAGGTCCCAAGGGATAATGCTTCAATGCCTTTGCCAACTGAACCGGAACGCGCGTTTGTTAAATGAATAGATAATGAATATTATATATAAAAACAACTATTATGTTGTAAAACAACAAAATAACGTGCGCGTTTTCAAACACGCCAACGAGGTATCAACACATCATCATCTTCTTCATTCGTTCTGCATAAATAATATTAGATAGCGGGGGTTTTTAACCCCCACTAATTCCTGCAATAAAAAATAGCGATTAGTAGCACAGTGGATATAAATATTTCGCGAGGTATTGGGCTTGTTCGTCTTGTTCTCATGATCTCAACCATGTGTCTTATGAGTCCTAATTTTGCCTGGATTGAATAGCCTTAATTTAAAGCTCAAGAACCCTAAAAATTTGATCATGGTATCTTTTGATTCAGGGCGTTATAGTCCAATTAAATCATACCATTAGCTTCGTATGGTTCCTAGCAATGCAAAACAATCAAAGAAACATGTTAAATGCGCATGAATCAAGATATATAATTCTGAATAAGAATGGCAAACCGTGGTTCTGTATATGACGATTCTTTGAGCTTTAGGGTCTGAGTTTGATTGCAAAACACTCCTGAGAACTCCTGCAAGGTGTTTGGATCAATAAAATGCCTTGAATCGACCTAGGATGCAAAAATCAATTTTGAGTTTTCTTGGAATTTCTTCAAATTGGACAGGGTGGTTTCTGAAGCTTTTTCACGTCCATTAGGTCAGGGTTAGCTTGCATATGTATAAGGCAATTGAATTAGGTCAAAAAGCTGGGCCAATATCCATTGCATTGATGATTGAATCCTTGATTGAAAAATCAAATATTCTTGATTTTCATGATTGAACAAACTTGCCAATTTTGGATTTTTTGATATCTTTCACTTGTGCACGAATTTTCCAGCATTTTTAGGTCATATTTGCTTCACAAAAAGATTTAAAAACCAAATCTTGTATTTTCCTACAATTTAAATTGATTAAATGAATTAATATCAATTAAAAATCCAATTAATCAATAAAAATAAGAAAATAAATTCAATTAAGCTTGATGGGTCGTGCATAGGTCATGGGTGAAGTTTCAAGAAGAGATTTGAGGCCCATTAGCAAAAATAAGGTGTTTTGAGCAAAGTTGACTTTTGCAAATTCATGAAAATTTCCCAACTTCTCCAATGCACAATTTGCTCAATTTTGATCATATGACCATGTTCTTGGACATTTTGGAGAGCTCTTGAAGTCCTATAACCAATGCCTTTAGTTCCACGTCATTTGGATTTACCAATCTCAAGTTATGGCCTTTGACTCAAAGTGTACATTTGTTGACTTTTGAAATTGACCTATAATGTAAAAATTTGTAACTCCTTGTGAGTGCATTTCTTGAACTTGGAGTGTGAAGATGGATTGTAGGAAATTGCATCCTCTTCAAAATGAGCATTGGATGGAATTTTTCTGATAAACCATGAAAAAGTTATGCCCTGGTCAAGATACAGTTGACTTTTCTACTGTCCAAAAATAGTAACTTTTTGCATCTTGATGATTTTTGAGCTATCCTTATGGAATCATGATCAAGACTTGATCAAATGATGATTGTGGACTCAAAATAAGATGTTGACCAAAAATTATGACTTTTGACTGCAAAATGACCATTTTACCCTTACAGTTGACTGTAGATCAAATGGAGCTTTTGACTGTGCAAATTGGCACTGTGAGTCTTGAAACTTGGCATGTAGGTGCTTGAGGATGTATATGGGCTTATGAGATTTGATTGAACCATGAAAAACCCTAAATTCCTTGGAAGAACCAAAACCCTAATTTCAGCTGGCTTAGGAAGTGGTTTGACTGTATAATCCTTGAGCAATCTTGAACCATTCTTGACAAATCTTGAGAGATATGGGAGGGCAAATTTTGGGGTACAACACACGTGTTGTTACTTATCAAACATATGAACAATAATATATATAAAAGAAGATTAAATCATAAAATCAAAGATTAAATGAAATTGAACACGCGCGCTGGTGGTGGGGTCCAGATATTTGAATGGATGAATGAGATGGTGACACACCTAGGTCAAAGATTCAACGGGTCAGTCAACCATTGTGGATGGAGGTTACAACTATCTTCTCCGATGGTGCTAAATATTGAAACCTTATAAATCAACATCAAATAACAAAACAAAGTGCCCAAGTTGGATAATTAAGAGGCTGTGAGTTCAGTGGTGTGATTAGTTTCATTTGAAACACCTTACAACTATAGATTCACATCTTTGAGAGCTTCGTGCCCCAACAATGGTGAAATTTGATTCTTGCGCTATACTTCACAAGTAATGGATCAAAACCGTTCTAAATCTCATCTTGAACATGTATGTATACATAAAATCATTCAACAATGCATGAATTAAGAGTTTGAGATTGATAAAGTTGCCAAAACCGATTATGTTGAGGGAGAGAGCTCTGGCGTGATTCAAGCTTGATTAATGATATGGATCAGCTTCTGGAGTCTCCGGGAAGGTGAATTGATGCTCAAAATTGATTGAGAACGGTTGGAGATAAGGGTTTATATTTGCCCTAAATTTTGAGATTTTTTAGGGTTCTTCTTGAGGCAATTTCATGATCTCTGATGGTCTGAATGTGTTTTCTATTTATAGGTCATGAATTAGGTCAACAAATATGAATCAAATCTTTGTATTTCATGACAAAATATTTGATTCGATTTTTTTGCATGGAAATAGTCTTTTTTAGCTTAATCTTGTGCTAAATCCAATATTCATGATCCATCATGATTTTTTAGCATAATCATGTGATATTGGACTCATGATTTGATTCAAAATAGATCCCCACACCTTCTATCATTTATTTGATATTTTATTTGATTTATTTTTCTTTTAAATGAATAAAAATCAAAATAAAAAGAAATGAAAACCATAAAAATAAATGAATGAATTTAGGAGTCTATTATGAGGTCAGGAACATGTTTGGACCTTAAAAGATAAGTCCATTAGCCCAAAAATTCAAATTTGTTCAGTTTGGACTTCATGCATTTCCTCAAAATTGCCTAACTTGCACCAATCATAACTCACTCAATTTTTGTCATATGAAGATGATCTTGGATTTTTTGAAAATTTCAAGATATTCCCTACAATCTTCATGCTGGTCATTTTTTCATTTGAATCCTTTATCTTGATGTAAATTTCTTTGACAAAAGATGTCTTTTTGTTGACTTTTAAAATGATTTGTAATGTTTTGGCCCATATCTCTCAAATGAAGCATTTTTTGGACATAAGCTTAGAGAGACAAAGTTGAAGAGAATTGAGTTTCCTTCAAAATGAGATTTGTTTAAGAATTTTATGATGAAATATGTGAAAGTTGTGCTTGGTCAAAGTTCAATTGACTCCTCCTTAAGAAAACCCTAATTTAGTAACTTTTGACTTTTCATGAATCTTGAGTTATTTTGATGGATCGTGATCAAACCTTGATCAAATTATGAATGTGACTTCAAAATATTGATGTTGATCAAAAATATTGAAGTTTGATTGTAAATTGATCAAAGTTGACTTTTACCCAATACAGTTGATTTTCAATCATCTGACTAATTGACTGAGCAAACTTGTGCTGCAAGGCTTAGAGTTTGGCATGAAGATTCTTTGAGATATATGAGAAACCATGAAATCCAATTGAGGCATTAGAAGTCTATATTTCCTTGAGAAAATAAAAACCCTAGTTGTATGTCAATTGCTTAGGAGGAGAGTTTGCCTGGTCAATCCTTGAGCAGTCTTTAGCACTGAGAACCCTGGGAGCATGAGGAGGTATCTTGAAAAATGGGAGGGTAAATTTTGGGGTACAACAGTCCTCGACACAAAGGAAGAGTAAGTTTCCATGGTTGACTATATTGAACAAGTGAAAATGGTCTACCCTAAGGCTAAATAAGAGTTAATAGACTTTCTGAACAGATGTAAGTTGAAGAATTCTGAAGTTATGTTGTGTCCACACTGCAACACCGTGTTTGATAAAGAATTGTCTAGATATATGGAGAACAAAAAAAAACCCAGCCACAAAATAAGAGGTTTCGATAGACAAGGTAAGCAGAATAAGTTTATTTTCAAAAACTGAGGGGTGCCTCACAAAACACACAAAAATAGGACATATGTTCCACCCACTGATGTTCCCGTAGGGGAGTGGATGAGACCTGTAATAAAAATTGACAACAATCAGCACAAATGAAGATCAATTAAAATTGGCACATGATCATCATGCCATGACCATTCGTAAGTTTTGCAAAAGTAGCTCTATACTTATCAGAGATACCTGGGAAAGAATCGGATGACCAGGATGTAATGGAAAAGGTATAAGTGAAAGAAAAAAGTTGTCTATGAAGTTGAGAGTGCAAGGAAAAGTGGTCATGTTCAAGCCACAAATGAAGATCAAACGGCCAAAATGGATGTCAAATGAAGAATTTTCCCATCTTTGTCACATGTGGTGTTGCACAAATTGAAAATGGTTGCATCAAACGAGGATAAAGATATGGCCACTGATGATTTTGGTTTTGGCTCTGAAATAGAGTTGAATATAATCTACAACATGATATTCATGTTTCCTATAGAATATTATCATTATGGGAAATTAAGATTAAGCTATTGATTACCTTAACTCGCAAAAAAAATAACAAGTAAGAGTCGCCACCAAACTTTATTGTTTCCAAAGGAATGGGAAAATATCGATAAAACCAAATAAAGAAATATCTAGGTACAGGAGTTGGTTATGCAATGGGAAGCTATTAACACCCCTCACATCTATGGTAATCCATAGGAACCTCTTGAAAATCTGTTTTAGGCTAAAATAGTTGTTTACAAAAAGATTGGGGTGATGAGAAAAAAAGTATATTTTTATTATTTTATATTTTCCCAGAGTTCGAGAGACTTGTGCCTACGTACCTTTTTTGTGAAATGAAGAAGTGAGAACCATGTAGTTCTTGTAAAAAATAACAAAATGGTGTTTGTTTGATTGATTTTAATGAATAGACATTTCATCATTTTCGAGTGGAAAACTCAACTTATCACCGACAAGTATGAGAAAGTGAACATTTGCATCATCTTGATGGAGAACTTTACCTCGGATATAATAAACAAGAAAGTCTCAACATTCAAGTGGAAAATGTGAATCAAACTCTCAATCACACTATAGGAACATGAGATTTACATCACTACAAGAGGATGACTTATGTCTAATCTTTCAGAAAAGTTTGAAAACAAAAAAGAAGTGTAAGAGCACAAAATTGATTTGATGATGTTTGTGTTTTTTATAATTGTTTTGATATACTTAAGTGTTTTAGAATTTATTGAGAAAAGAGTTTTGAAAATTACTTGACAAACTCAAGGTTTATTCTGAAAGTGGTTTTGAAGTTTGAAACAAGAATGTTTTGAATAAGGGAGAAGATATTGAAATTTTAAGAATGTGACGAGATGAAGAGACTATCCTAAAGCATAAAGTAAAGGAAAAGAAATAAATGATTTCATTGTAAGGTAGCCTAAGATAAAGCCTTTGTGGTGCGAGTGACCTAACCAGGATGAAGCAAGCATTTAACATTAGTCAAACTTAGCATCCTTTTATTTTTTGATTGAGCCACAAGCAAGAAAGCACATAGCAAATGAAAAACACAAGGTCCAGACAAAAATCAAAAAGTTCAAAGTTCTCATAACAAAGCCAAGTCTCAGATGAACCCACAAAGTATCAGATAAAAATAACTAAAGTTCAAAGCCAAGTTTAGTTTGATGATCAATGTTGCAGATGAATTTCTAAGGTCTCTGGTACAAACTCCAAGCATGGGAATAAGAACCCTAGATCTAAGTCCAAAAGTCCAACTCCAAGCAAATGATAGTAACATCAAGCCCATGGATCAAGATTAAATGTTTTTAGGTGTAATACGGTGGGAGAACTGACTTGGGATGTTTTGCGATTGATTGCAAATGTTGCGGTTAGCAAGAGTCGCCACCGGCTTTTCTTTTATCCAAAATGAAAGGTTGAAAAGAACAGGAAAGACCTTTGAGATTATTTATTGAGTTCGGGGGGTAGATTATGGAAAGGGAAGGTGTTAGCACCCTTTTCATCCATAGTTATCTATGGGCTCTTAGTTTCTTGCTAGACCACTTGCTTTTGTTTGAAAAATGTGCTTTGTGTGGTTTTTGAAAGTATTTTAAAAAGGCGCCTTCGTTTAGGCAAACTTCGTAATAGTTCTCGTTTATAAGAACGTATACAAAGTGTTGAGTTTTTGAAAATATTTCATGTTTGGAAAAGGTTTTGAAAGTGTTGGTGTTTGTTTTAAAAATAAGCAAGAGTGTTTAATTTGAAAATGAGCAAGCAACTAGGAACAATCTACGTACTCAAAAGTCTTTGTTCATTTCTTCCTTTCCTTTGATATTGCTATCTTACCATTGATTAGTAAGAAGCCTTATATTTGGATGTAAAGGGACGGGCGTGGGTCATCGCATAGTCATGATAGAAATGTTGTGAGATATCTTAGCATTTCCCTTTGAGGGACTAAGATCATTTTGAAAGGCAACATTGATAGCGTCATCGAGGGACTACGATCTTGTATTTTTTATTTGTTTTTGCTAAGATATCCCACATGCATAACATGGCCATTTTTGTAAGGCAAAAAAGTGGAATTACCCTAAGTGTGCAAGTGTGTTTGATTTACATGCATTATTTATCTTGGATTAGGGTTTTCTACTTGTTGATTTTAATCTTGCCATATAAACCCTAATTACTAAAATTTGTATAAAAGCGATAAATTACGTAAAGTAAAATTACTACGCTATTACATCATTAGGGGAGGGGGTATACAAATTTACAAATGGGGATTTGCAAGAAAACTAAACCTAATTATCTATTACAACCATATTAAATAATATACAAGAATTGAAAAGAAAATATGCAAGAATATAAATGGAAAAAAAAATGATTTTTGTTTGGTTTTTATGCAAGGGTTTAATTTTGACCTAATTAAGAAAATGATTAATAAAATTTAAACAAAATTAAACCTAAAATAATTAAGAAAAGAAATTAAGTTTGAAATATTTCTTAGGGTTTTTTATGAAGAAAAATAAGGTATTAACTTAATGAAAATAATATGAAAATTAATTAATTAAAATAAACCTAAATTCTAATTTAATTTTAATTTAAAATAAAAAAATAATAATAATTAAACCTAAATCTAAATATTAATTATTTAAGAAAAGGAAATTAATTTGTTAAAAAAAATGTTTTAGTCTTTTTGTTTTATAAAGAAAATAAGCATAAAAAGGTGAAAATAATAAATAAAAATATTTTTTGGATTTTAATAATAAAAATAATAATAATAATATTAATAGTAATAAAAATGATAAAATAAAAAACTGAAATAAAATAAAAAAGAAAATGAAAATAAATATTAAAAAAATGAAATAATAAAAAGTTGGGTCAGCATGCAAAAGTAAACAGGGGGTTAGAAAAAGTAAAAAGTGGAAGGCCCACTGACTTAGGCCCATGCGCTATTGTTTGAAACAAAAACAAAAAAGAGGAAAAATGTGAGAAAATGAACAAAAGTTAGCGCTGGGTGTTGAACCCATGACCTCCAATATACAGGCGCGCTACCTTTGCCAACGGGATGAGTGTACATCCGGTAACATTGATGAAATAATAAATAGATAACATAAGTCATGTCTTGAATGTGACTTCATCTTCAACCTCCAACCTGAACATCTATAACTTCACCATTTCTCAACAAAAATGAAATGTGCAAACATGAAAGTTGCTCCATTTTTTCATAGGAATCCAACCATATAAATATCATAAGCTATAAATCAAAGATGAATGAGAATTTCTAAAAGTACCAAATTCTGACCTAATTATTTTCAGATATTCAAGCCTAAAATTCTCTAAGCTCAATCAATATAAATGAAATCTATGGACATGTACAGTTTCAAGGCAATGATATCTACATTTTATCTTCACAAATGCAAGCCTAACAATGCCTAAATAAGAAGATAGAAGTTCAGAAAATGTACCTCAAAACTGGAAATCGTGAAATGAGTTTGAGCTGCTTTCAAGGAGTTGTGATGATCAGGTTAGCTTCCCCAAGTTCCCAGGAAGCTAATGCAATGCTTACTTGATGCTGGGAGTGTTTGAATCGTGCTAGAGAAGTCAAGGTGCAAGCTCTGTTTTTTGGTTATGGAAGTTGATGAAGATGATGTTACAGTCTTGTAACAGGGACTTGGACCACTTGTGTATGATGTATGTAAGGTGTTTGGATGATTAAGAAACAAAACGCACAAGTGGAAATGGAGATGGGAAGTTTTGGCTCAAAATTGTCAAGTTTGGGAAGTTCTGTGCAGCAAGGGTGCTTGGGAGAGTTTTAGGATGCTTCAAATCGTGTCTTGGCTTGCAATAGACTTGTGCATATGTATGGAAAAGGTTGGAGATCAAATGTACTCAAGACTTCTGAGTTCTAGCCTTTTGGCACTATAACTTGCTTTTGAAGAAAAGTGAGAAGACAAATATCAAAGTATTGTACAAGCATGTTCTGAGTTCAAAGAGGCCTTAGACACATTGCTTTTGGTTTATAGGGGTTGTGTGTGCAGAAAGAACAAGTGTAAGGTACAAGAAGTTGACAATTGCAAAAGTGATGCTTTATCAAAATGGAAATGGCAACTTTGTGCCATAAATGGAAAATCATTTTGGACAAAGCTTAAAACAAGTGGATAAGGGCCTAAATAGTTGTGTAAACCATTAATTATGGAGTGACAAACAAGTTTGAGGTCTGCAAAGCAAAATTATGCAGTCTAGCATGGATTTGGTTCATGTGTTCATCAAGAAATGGCTTGTAATTCAAGTTTGAAAACCCTAACTTCTTGCCTTTGATTATCCTTGCTCAAATATGATCTCAATGAGTTCTTAGACATTTTGGAAATCTTGGAACATCATCTACAACCTCTATGTTTGACATTTTCGAAGATTCATCTTGGAACTATGTGAAAAATTGCCATGAAGTTAGGTCAAAATCCTGCCAAAACTAGGGCAAAATTTCACTAAGTTTTTCAAGTTTCATGAACATGTATTCTTAAAATCATAACTTGAAATCCATGAATTTATATAAAAATTTGTGTTCTATAATATTTTATATCTCATTGAGATCTACAACTTTCATGTTGGAAGTTTCCTTTGAATCATTTTACATCATGGTGTAAATTTGGCTCAAAGTTATGAAAAAAATGTGAATTTCCAACACTTAGAAAAATTTCTAAGTTTAGAAATTTTGACTTTTCAAAATGAAATCTTGACTTTTTGATTTCTTGATGACCAAGTTTCATATTTTGACATGTCTTGATGAATTGTAATCTTGGAAACTTGATTTTGATCAAAAAGTCAAAGTTTGACTTTTAGTGTACAATTGACTTTTCATCAGTTGACTGAAATTCAACTGTCAATCAATTGAGCTTGAGAAATGTTTTGAGCCATGTCATTAGATCAAAATGATGAATTTGAATCCTTTAGATAATTTCTCAAACCAATGAGTCATTTGTTAGGTCAAAAATCAGAAATTAAACCTTCTCAGTCAAAACCCTAATTTTGACCATTTTGTCCTTTTGATTATCTGATCAAATTTCTTGAGGAATTGTGATCCAAATTTGATCAAATGACATATATGAGTTCATAATATTGATATGGACCAAAAATTATGAAGTTTGACTGTAAATTGACCACAGTTGACTTTTTCCCCAATACAGTTGATTTTAGGTCAATTGATCAATTGATTGAGCAAAAATGTGATCCAAGACTTGAAACTTGACATGAGCAATATTGAGGGTCCAAAATGATCCATGAAAGTCATATGGGGCATTAAAAGTCCATTTGTCCTTGTGCAATCTCAAACCCTAATTTTCAGTTGTCAGTGCTTGAGGGGGTGTCTTGAGCTTATCAAACCTTGTGCAGTCTTGAACCAAAGGAGATCTTGTAAGAGATTACTTGAGAAATGAGAGAGAAAATTTTGGGGTACAACATCTCCCCTTGTTCAATCTTCTTAAACCTGATGAGTTAGATTGGCGGATCCGCCATTCGTGACTTGAAGGTGGAAGATGATTGAACACTAAAGTGCCCAGAAATTTGCACTCAAAGATATATTGGGAATGGGCTTATAGATGCCATTTGGAGGAATGATGATAAGCATTGGTAGAAGTATCAGCATAAATCTTTGACCGATTTATACTAAAACTTGATGTTTCACCTGTGGGATAAAGGGTTAGTAAAAGGCAGTTGTATGCATGATATTCACAAGATGAATGAGATCATGCTAAATGTATTTTGTATGTACATGCTATGATGTACTAATGTGGGATGCATATTTGTTCAGGAAAATAAATCCTTGACTACTGTTGAGGAGTTCTGAATCCCGGATTACTGTTGGGGATTGAGAATATACATATCTTCAAACTTGGTTGAAAAATGCTTCTGCTGGGGAATATCTCTTGAATGTTAGATGTTATCTGGTCAGATCCAGGTTTCACAACTTTGCTAAGGATGAGGAAGTCAACTGCTATCTAGTCAGATCCAGGCTTCACGGTAACTTACTGGGGAAAATAAATTAACTATTATCTGGTCAGATTCCAAGCTTCGCAAAAAATTTCTTGAAATTGAACTATTATTTGGTCGGGTCCAGGCTTCACAATAAACTTGAAATGGTAATTACTATCTGGTCGGGTCCAGGCTTCATGGTTTTTGAAAAGTTATACTATTATCTGGTTGGATCCAGGCTTCATAGTGTCTTATTGGGGGATTGTAGCTAATTGTTGTCTGGTCGGGTCCAGGCTTCACACTAATTTTCTGGGGATAAGGAAGTTAACTATTATCTGGTCAGATTCCAGGCTTTATAATAACTTACTTGGAATTTAGTTGTTATCTGGTCGGATTCTGGGTTTCACAACAAAATTCTGAAGAGAATTACTATCTGGTCGGATCCAGGCTTCACAATAACTTGTTGGGGTAGAGGCAAACTCTATTGGGGAAAAGAAAGTTAAACCCTTGTCTGGTTGAGCCCAGGTTCTTCAATATTTCAGAGAGTTAAACTATTATCTGGTCGGGTCCAGGTTTCATAGTATTCTGAAAGTAGTACTATTATATGGTCGCGGCCAGGCTTCATAGTATATGAAGGGTTTTCACTATTATCTAGTAGGGTCTAGGCTTTATGGTGACTTGAGAAATTGACTATTATCTGGTCGGGTCCATGCTTCATAGTAACTTTGAAAAATTTGTACTATCATCTGGTCGGGTCCAGGCTTCATAGTATCTTTTGGAGATAGTAAAGGTTTTGTTGACGACTTCACTGGGGATTAGGGGTTATGGCCCTATGATTTGCAATAGTCTGAAAGGAAAACTCTATATGGAGAGGATAAACTCAGTTGGGGAAGACAGGCTCGGCTGGGGAGAGATAGACTATGCCAGGGGAATTTTGTTGTTCGCTGATTGTTTTATGTTAGGGAAATAAACCTTATTGGGGAAATAAACCTTGTTGATGAATACTTGATGAACTGCTGACGAGGTGAGTTCTTTGAGGAAGAGGTCCACCAGGCTTTTTCTTGTAGGATCAACTTAGCTGGGAGAAAACTACCAAGAGATTGAGACTTTGGCTGGTGACCAACCTATGCAAAGAGACTTTGTGAGTAACTTTTATGAGGACTAGTTTATTGTAGTCGTTCTTGTGAGGATAATGTTAATGAAATAACATTGTGGGGATTTCCATATTCATTAAAGAGATGCTTGCTACCGCTTAGCAGGACACATGTGCCAAATAGCTTTAGTTATGTTCACATGCATATGTTCGTTCAATTTTAGTCATTGGATAATTTTGCATTCAAAACAAAAACAGAAAGTTTGCACTTCAAAGTATATTTGTATTAATATTCTTCCCATGAATAGGTGTTTTTGTACAAAGAGACAGAGATCCTAGTAAGAGGAAATCTTCGAAAGGAAAACAAAAATTGAAAACAAACAAATAGCCATGTGGAAATGATCTCATTGCATTCCAACTCTACTATTGCCCCAATGTCTTCGAATTCCCCTTGTCGTTGACAGAAGTTGATTGGATTGATCTTGGACCGTTTGAACTTGGACCTTGGTAATAAAGTTGACTATGGTGATTCCACGGGACATAGTCATACGCTTTCAATCCTTAATTTTTGCCTGGACCGCCCTTTCGGGTTTTCAACCCACCAGGATACCCATTTTTGCCCAAGTCGCCCTTTCGGGTTTTCAACTTGTCGGGTGTACAATCTTTTGCATATATCCCTAATTTTTCCCAAACCTTTTGGTTTGTCGGGATGCCCTTATTTTGCCTAGGTGTGTTAACCTAGAGGGTCTCTTGTGCGTAGTATTTTTTAACTATGTCTGTGTTTATAGGATGTGGGAAGTCTTCACCATCCATGGTAGTCAACATCATTGCACCACCAGAGAACACTCTCTTGACAACAAATGGCCCTTCGTAGGTGGGAGTCCATTTTCCCCTGGGGTCGCCTTGCGGCAGAATGATGCGCTTTATCACCAAGTCACCAGCTTGATATACTCGAGACTTGATCTTTTTGTTGAAAGCCTTGATCATACATTTTTTATATGTCTGACCATGACAAATAGCGGCTAGTCGCTTTTCATTGATCAAGTTCAACTGATCCAATCTTGTCTGAATCCACTCGTCTTCGCCTAAGCCTGCCTCATTCATAATTCTTAGTGAGGGAATCTGAACTTCCACTGGAAGAACTGCTTCCATGCCATAGACTAGAGAAAAGGGAGTTTCCCCAGCTGATGTCCTAGATGAAGTATGGTAGCCATGAAGAGAAAACGGTAACATCTCATACCAATCCTTGTAGGTTACTACCATCTTCTGCATAACCTTCTTGTTGTTTTTGTTGGCTGCTTCGACTGTGCCATTCATTTTAGGTATATATGGAGAAGAATTGTGATGCTTGATCTTGAACTGAGTGCAAAGTCCAGTAATTATAGCATTATTGAGGTTAGTCTCATTATCGATGATGATCCTTTCGGGGATACCATAGCGGCAGATGAGGTTATGCTTGATAAATCTGACTACCACATTCTTGGTGACTGAGGAAAACGAGGTGGCTTTGACCCATTTGGTGAAATAATCAATAGCGACCAGAATGAAGCGATTTCCATTGGAAGCAGTGGGCTTGATTTATCCAATCATGTCAATGCCCCACATTGCAAATGGCCACGGAGCAGTCGTGACGTTCAGAGGGATAGGAGGCACATGGACCTTGTCAGCATAGATTTGGCATTTATGGAAAGTCCTAGAGTGTTGATGGCAGTCAGTCTCCACTGTTGACCAATAGTAACTGGCTCTCAGGATTTTCTTGCCATAGTATATCCGCTTGAGTGAGTGCCAAAGAGACCATCGTGCATGTCTTCCATAATTTCCTCTACCTCCTTCTTGTCCACCCATCGGATTAGAGTAGAATCATGGTTGTGCTTGTACAATATTCTGTTACTTAGGAAGAATTTGGCTAAAAATCTTCGTAAGAACTTTCTGTTATTGATGGATGCTCCTTCGGGGTACTCCTGTTCTTCAAGGTATCTCTTCACCTCATAGTACCATGGCTTTTCTGCATCAGTGTCAAGCTCACAGCAGTGTGTAGGTTCGTCGAATCTCTCAATCATAATCATAGGGGCTTCGTTGTCCCATATGACCTTGAACATTGAAGACGTGGTTGCCAAGGCGTCAGCCAACTGATTTTCTTCCCTAGGGAAGTGCTCAAAGGTGATCTCTTCGAAGTAAGGAATCAGGGATAGCATAAGTTCCTTGTAAGGGATAAGATTAGGGTGTTTAGTGTCTCAATCTCCTTTTACTTGGCTAATCACTAGATTGGAATCCCCAAACACATTCAAATGCTTGATCCTCAAATCAATGGCATCTTTCAGACCCAAAATACACGCTTCGTACTCAGCCATGTTATCCGTGCAATCAAAGCATAGTCTGGTCGTGAAAGGAGTGTGGCAACCTTCAGGGGAGATGATCATAACACCATATATGTTACCCAAAGTGTTAGAAGCCTCATCGAAGACCATAGTTCATCGGGATCCTTGTTCAGGTCTGTCATACGGTCCAGGTTTTGTGCAGTCTGTTACCAGCATGATGTTCTCATCTGGGAAGTCAAAGTTCATAGACTGATAACCATCAACAACTTGATGGGCCAAATTATTTTCTAGTACGCTTCCTTTGATGGCCTTTTGCGTTGTGTATTAAATGTCGTACTCAGTCAGGATCATTTGCCATCTGGCTATCCGTCTGGAAAGGGCAGGTTTCTCGAAGATGTACTTGATTGGGTCCGTCTTAGAAATCAACAGAGTGGTATGAGTCAACATATATTGTCTTAGCCAGCGAGCAGCCCATGCCAGAGTGTAGCAAGTTTTCTCGAGCAGTGAATATCTGGTTTCACAGTTGGTAAACTTTTTGCTCAGGTAATAAATAACATGCTCTTTTTGGCCAGACTCGTCATGTTGGCCCAAAACACACCCCATAGAGTTCTCTAGTACTGTCAAGTACATGATCAAGGTTCTTCCTTAACTGGAGGCATGAGAATAGGAGGATTTTGCATATACTCTTTGATTTTTTCGAAGGCAGCTTGGCATTCATCATTCCATCTGACTACTTGATCTTTCTACAAGAGTTTAAAGATTGGCTCACAAGTAGCTGTCAAGATAGATATGAAGCGGACGATGTAATTGAGATGACCCAAGAATCCTCTAACTTCCTTTTTAGAGTGGGGGACTGGCATTTCTTGGATGGCCTTTACCTTGGCAGGATCAACTGCAATGCCTTTATTGCTGAAAACAAAACCTAGAATCTTTCCAGATCGTACTCCAAATGTGCACTTGTTAGGGTTCAACCTCAACTTGTACTTTTTCAACCTTTCGAATAGCTCGTACAGGTGATCGAGATGTTCCTCTTCAGTTTGTGATCTGGAAATCATATCATCCAAATATACCTCTATTTCATGATGAATCATGTCATGAAATAAAGCTACCATAGCCCTTTGATATGTTGCCCCTGCATTCTTCAATCCAAATGGCATGACCTTGTAGCAAAAGGTGCATATTGCGTAACGAAAGTGGTCTTCTCCATGTCTTCGGGAGCCATCCTTATCTGATTATAGCCAGAGAAACCATCCATGAAAGAGAAGACTTTATGCTGAGCAGTATTATCGACCAAGACATCAATGTGTGGTAGAGGAAAGTCATCCTTGGGGCTTTCCCTATTCAGATCCCTATAGTCTATGCACATGCGAACTTTTCCGTCTTTCTTTGGCACTGGAACCACATTTGCAACCCATTGGGGGTAAGATGTCACAGCTAGGAACCCCGCATCAAATTGTTTCATCACTTCAGCTTTTATCTTTTCAGACATGTCAGGCCTTATGCGACGAACCTTTTGTTTAACAGGAGGACAATCTTCTTTTGTCAATAGACGATGAACTACAATGTCGGTATCCAACCCTTGCATATCTTCATACGACCAAGAAAACACTTCCACATAATAATGCAACATCTAAACCAATCTGATTTTGACACTACTTTCCAGGTTAACGCCGATCTTGACTTCTTTCTTGTCTGTCTCGGTACCCAAATTGATGACTTCAACTGACTCTTCGTGCAGCTGAATAGCTTTTTCCTCTTGTAATAGAAGTCTGGCTAGTTCTCCTGGTATTTCACAATCTTCCTCACCTTCGGCTTGGTTAATTGGACATTCGAAGTCATAGTCGGAAATAGTAGAGTCATTGGCAATGAGATTTAGAGTGGATGAGGACCTGCAAGTGTGTGTGTGTGTGTGTGTGTGTGTGTGTGTGTGTGTGTGTGTGTGTGTGTGTGTGTGTGTGTGTGTGTGTGTGTGTGTGTGTGTGTGTGTGTGTGTGTGTGTGTGTGCATGTAAGATACATGGATATTTTGAAAAATGTATTTGTAGGAAAAGAAAGACAATGAACACAAAGATTTGAATACAAAAGAGTCCAATGATTTGTATTGAATGATTATATGATTAGATGAACATAAATAAAACCCTTGACAAATAGACCATAGTGCCCCGGGCTAGGCACATGGCTTAAAAGTCATTGTTAAATATTACAGACAAAATGTTCTTGAATTCAAAAAAAGCGATAAACAAGTAGATTACTCCTCAATGAAGGAGATGGGCACAAAGTTCTTTTCATGCCAATTCTTAAGCTTCATTGTAGTAGGATACACCCAATCTTCAAATGCAGCTTCATCATCAGAATCACCCACAGTGTTAAATTAATGGCTTCCAATACAGAGAGGTGGCTTTCCTATACGAGCATGTCTCACTTCCTTCTAAGCCTTGACGGTGAAACCCAAACCAAATATGTCCTCTTTGAATGGTATCTCGAGGAGTTTCCCCCAAGTATCGCAGCTTCCTTCTTCAATTGCAGCACGAGCATCTTTGACTGAAACCATCTTCGGCACGACCTTAACAACTTTGGACTCATCAGAGGAACATTTGGTAGCAGCAACCAATGTTGGCACAACTTCAAAGGCTTGACACGGGGTCTCAATGAATTCTCCATCCATCTCCACGTATTTGAAAGAGTTAAGGTGGCTTACCATAAACTCTTCCACCCTGTGATCGGTGGATCTGGAACTGACTGTTTAACGCTGGTTCGCGAAATGTCGCGGAAGCAAGAGTCGCCACCGTCTTTTATTTTCTCCAAATGGAAAGGACAAAAGCACAGAAAAATTCCTTAAAGAGATTGCTCTCGGTTCGGGAGGTAGGTTATAGAAAGGGAAGGTGTTAGCACCCTTTCTATCCATGGTTATCCATGGGCTCTTAGATACTTACTCAATGTGTTTTCAAAATTGTTTGTTTGCTTTTCAATGTGGGTTAAAAAAGTTTCTTTGAAAAATTTCAGTTCGACTCGTACGTCAGAGTGTTTGAAAAATTTGCTTTGAAAGCTTTTGAAAAGTGTCGGTGTGAAAAGTCTTTTTGAATTTGTTTTGAGATTAGAGCAAGTATCCTTGAGAACCTACCTACCCTAAGGAATTCGTCTGTGTAAGAGTCCTTTAAAGTAGTGCCATCCCACCATTGAGAGGTAGGTAGCACCACCGTTGGAGGTGTTCGGGTCAATTCGAGTTTTAGGGACGTGGTGATCACCGGAGCAATGGGAAGACACCTTAGAAGCTACCCTCATGCCAGGTTCCCGGATCATGAGGACTTACTAAGACATCCTCTACTCGACGATCACCTTTCGAAAGGCAACAGTGAGGCGTACCCTAGGGGTGGTGTGTGTGATTCGTGTGTCGTTTTCATTGATTTGTCTTTTGTCATGTCATTGTGATCTACGCTTGATTTTAGTTAGGGCCATTCATTCTCGCATGCATATTTAACAGTCATAACGTTTGCGGGAAAATAAAGCTAAGGCTATTACAAAGGCGCGGGTCCACATCGCCAAAATTAAACCGGACCCGATTTAGCGGAAAATAAATAAAGCGATAAATAAAAGTGCGAGAAATAAAGTTACATGGCTTTGGGAGATTTACAAAATTATTTAAACGATTATAAAATAAATGCGCGAAATAAAGGAATTAAACAAAACTAGGGCGTTGGACCCTTTTGCAAATAATTTAAAATTAATAAGGAAAAAATTAAAATTAAATGAAAATGGTATTTTTGTGTTTTTTAGATTTAATGAGAAAAAAGAGTTAATTGAAATTAAATTAAAATGTCCAAACCCTAATTCTAACATTTTTAAGTTTATTGGGAAAGAAGTAAATTAAAACCTAAATTAAACTCTAAATTATTTATATACAATTTTTAATCATGAAAATAAAATAATGAATAAATAATATTGTGAGGAAAAAAAAATAAAAAAAGGTATAAAAATTATCAATTAACCTAATTCTACATTTTTTAGATTTTTATTAAAAAAGGAATTAAAGTGAAAAACCTAACTAAAACTAAATAATTTACATATTAATTTGTAAGAAAACAATATTATTAATTATATTTTTCTTGTCTTTTCTGAATTTTATGTTTTTTTTTGTAAAAATAATTACTGAATTAAAATAACAAAATAAATAAAATAATGATTAAAGGATATAAAGAAAATAATTAAATTAGCAAACCAGTGTGGGGTGCAGTCCCAAAATTGGAGGTATAGACCTGGACTTTTGGCCCATTGAGCTTTGAAATTCATTGACCTTTTGGATTAAGCGTGACATGTTGACCTACATCCATGGTATGTCTCCAATCTGAACCCTTGACTAGATCTCCTGGGACACGTGTGCGCTGATCCCTGAGCGTGCATGATGACCCTTGGCGTGAGTGCTACACAGGAGTGGTTAATGAAAAATAGCATGGAAATTTGCCAGACCTGGGACTTGAACCCAGGTCTTGAAGGTTGCGTGCGTTAGTACCTGCCAGCGGAGCCATATGATTTACATTTAATATATGTTAACGTGTAAACAATATAAATGGATACAATGCATTAGTGGAAAGAAAACGCGCCAAATTCAAACCAACAAATCGCTGGTTGACACGATATCATCTTCATCCTGTTCCTGTAATATTAAACGCATAGGCAACGGTTTTTGAGCGTGGCCTAAAGCTAGCTTCCAGAAAATAGCGATTAGGTCATATCCAAATATAAATTAGGCGCGATGGTCTAGATTGCTTCGTCCAGATGCGTTGATTGCAATGGCATAGGTTTGGAATCCTAATTTTACCTGGTTTGGGAAACCCCAATTTTGTAACCTGCAAACCCTAAGATTTCAAACATGGCATAATCTTGTATGATCAATAAAAACGCAATTAAACACCACAGTTAGCTTTAGAACTTCACAAGGAATAAGAATCAACAAATAAAAATGCAAAAAGATGTTTGAATGATGCTATACAATTTCAAGAATTTTGTTTTGCGGTTTGAGTTCTTGATACCAATTCAGGATGTTTTGCCTATTGTTTGTGATAGGTACACGTTCAGTGAAGCTTGAGGATGATGATAGAACGAGAATTGAAGCTTGAATTCACCTATAACCTTGATTTCAGATTTCAGTTTTAAGGCAATTTTCTCAAGTTTGTATGTTGGTTTCCTGCGCAGCTTAGCCTCTAATGCAATTAGGTTTTTCATCCTGCATATGTAGTGATCATTTTAGGTTAACAAAATTCCACAAAATCTCATGAATTCATTGTTTTCAATATTTGATTCCCTTAATATCTTTTTGAATCTTATCATGTGTATTTTGTATCAATTTGCCTCCAATTAGACCAAAACTTTCCACAATTGAACAAACATGAAATATTGAGTATCAAACATGCATAAAAAGATTTTTTAGGTCAATTTAGATATTTTCTATATATTTAACTAATTTAAATGAATTAATATTCAAATAAATAATTAAAAAATGAGAAAATACTTCCCCTTGGGCTTAATGGTCGTGCATAGGCTTGGCATGAAGAAACTTGGAAGAAAAATGGGCCCATTTGCATTTTTGGATCATTTGAACCATTGTTGACTTTTCAAAATTCCCAAAAATTTCCCAACTTCCACAAGGCATAACTTGGTCAATTTTTAAGCTTTTCACATGTTCTTGGACATTTTGGAAAGGTCTTTGAGTCCTTTAACCAATGCCTTTGGTCCCATGTCATTTTGATTTACCAATCTCAAGTTATGGCCTTTGACTTAAAGTCCCTTTTTGTTGACTTTTGAAAATGACCTATAATGTTGAAATTGATAACTTTTTGTGAGAGCATTTCTTGGACTTGAAATATGAAGATGAATTGTAGGAAATGTCTTTCTCTTCAAAATGAGCTTTGGATGGAATTTTTCTGATAATCCATGTGAAAGTTATGCCCTGGTCAATTTCAGTTGACTTTTTCAGCTGTCCAAATATAGCAACTTTTGCATCCTGATGATTTTCTGAGCCAAATTTTGAGAATCATGATCAAGCATTGATCAAATGATGTTTGTGGCTTCAAAATGATATATTGACCAAAAATTTGAACTTTTGACTGTCAAATGACCATTTTGCCCCTACAGTTGACTGTAGTGCAATCTAGGGTTTTGACTGTGCAATTTTGAGCTGAATGCCTTGAAACTTGACATGAGGATACTTGACCATCTTTGTGAGCATATGAGACTTGATTGGGCCTTTGAAATCTTCCTTTTCTTGATCAGAACCCAAACCCTAGTTTTGACTGTATAGGAGACAGTTGAACTGCATAGCCCTTGGAGAATTTTGTGACCTTGACTTGACAAATCTTGAAGAATATGGGAGGGCAAATTTTGGGGTGCAACAGTTGCCCCTGTTCAATCTTCTTAGACCTGAGGATGCAGATTGGCTGATATGCCTTTCGTAATCCGAGGGTAGAAGATGATTGGACACTAGAGTGCCCAGAAATTTGCGCTCACATAGTAGCAGTGATGATGGGAATGGGCTTACAGATGCCATTTGGTGATTGTTGGATAGGATGATGGGCTTATAGATGCCATCTGGATGTTGATCGGGTAAGAGATTCCTTAGCGAGAACCTGCATACCTGCAAAACAGAAAAATGAATACCTGACACGTTGCAGGAGCTGATCTTAGATGCTTGATACGGATGTGTCCTGACTGGTTACAGGAGCTGAATCTGGAGCTTCAAACGCTGATGAATGAACCAGGGATGGTTACTACCTTAGCATGAATGGTAAGAGAACCTCGGATGATTTTAACTTCAACAACGCTCGTTGAGAAAAATCTTGGCGGGAATTACCATCTTTGCAACATCGGGAAGAGACCCATAGGCAATTATAATCTGAAAGGAATGATCACCTCACACTCATCGTCGGAGAGGGGAACATCTGAAAAAAGGAATTACCGCCTCACACCGTCGGAGAGGGGACCATCTAAAAAGGGATTACTACCTCACACACTGCTGGAGAGGGAACCATAGGGGACTGCTGAGTCTTTATCAGAAAAATCTGTTGGGCATCGATTTAGCTGGACTAGAGGAGGTCTTGAAATATCTTCAACTGGAATAAGTGACAGAATGTTGCCATATCTGGTTTACATCTGGACTATATCTGGAAGGAGATCTGGAAGCAGCATCAGAACGTCACCATATCTGGATCATATCTGAAACTATATCTGAAGGATACCTGGAAGCAATATCAGAACGTCACCATCTCTGGGTCATATCCGAAACTATATCTGAAGGATACCTGGAAGCAGCATCAGAACGTCACCATTTCTGGGTCATATCTGAAACTATATCTAGAAGGGAATCTGGAAGCAGTATCAGAACGTCACCATCGCTGGGTTTACATCTGAAACTATATCTAGAAGGGAATCTGGAAGCAGTATCAGAACGTCACCATCGCTGGGTTTACATCTGAAACTATATCTAGAAGGGAATCTGGAAGCAGTATCAGAACGTCACCATCGCTGGGTTTACATCCGAAACTATATCTAGAAGGAAATCTGGAAGCAGTATCAGAACGTCACCATCGTTGGGTTTACATCTGAAACTATATCTAGAAGGGAATTCTGGAAGCAGTATCAGAACGTCACCATCGCTGGGTTTACATCTGAAACTATATCGAGAAGGAAATCTGGAAGCAGTATCAGAACGTCACCATCGCTGGGTTTACATCTGAAACTATATCTAGAAGGAATTCTGGAAGCAGTATCAGAACGTCACCATTGCTGGGTTTACATCTGAAACTATATCTAGAAGGGAATTCTGGAAGCAGTATCAGAACGTCACCATCGCTGGGTTTACATCTGAAACTATATCTAGAAGGAATTCTGGAAGCAGTATCAGAACGTCACCATCGCTGGATCATATCTGAAACTATATCAAGAATGAATTGCGGTTAGTTGATAGTAGTCATTTTTGTATTGATCTTTTTCCTGAAAAGGCGAGACATAATTGTATGCAAAATCATGATGCATGAACTGTATGTCTTCAAAATCAATGAGATTCGTGTAATATGATGCATATGCATGCTATAATGATGTATGTGACGTTTTATGAATGTATGTTTGTCTAAGAAAATAAATCCTTGACGGGTGCCGGGAAGTCGTATCCTGGGCTGATGTTGAAGAATAGTTGCAAGAATTCCCATAGACGAAGATAACTCCGTTGGGGATAAGACTTGGCGAATGGAGGATTCTGCGGGGAGAAAAAGATATTCTAGCGACCATGTTGGGGAGAAATGCTCTGTGGGGAGATGCTTTTGCTGAATTGTTGAGGATGATTCGTTGAGGATACCTTGCTGTATTGGCAGTATGAATAGACTTCGCTGGGGGTGAGAAAATTGCGTCGACGACGATCTTTCCGTGGCTTTTGGCTGAGGATAACCCAGTTATATCCTGTTAAGGAAATAACTCTTTGAATAAAGCCGGGCGACGCGTTCGTGCCTTGCGAGGGGAGAAGCTTCCAGAATTTACTGGGGGTACGCTTATTGCTCGGGGATATGAATTCCAACTTTCCCGGGGGACTTGGGTTGGACTCTCCTGGGGAAGCTTTGAACTGTGTTGGTTAGGTCTTTCAATGGAACCTGCCTTGATACCCTGGAGGATAGAACGACCAGATTGCTTGGACCACCCTTTATTTCCCCTGTTTCTTGTGGGGTGCTGATAGTTGTTGGCGGACAAACCTTCTTCTGGTAGACAGATGGCAGGACATAGTCGTACGCTTTAATCCCTAACTTTTGCCTGGACCGCCCTTTCGGGTTTTCAGTCCACCGGGATACCCATCTTTGCCCAAGCCGCCTTTTCAGGTTTTCGACTTGCCGGGTGTACGGATTTTTTCATTTCATCCCTTCATTTTGCCCGAACCCTTTTGGTTCGCCGGGAAGCCCTTATTTTTGCCTAGGTGTGTCAACCTAGCGGGTCTTTGATTGTGCGCAGTATTTTCCGACTATGTCCATGTTCTTAGAATGCCGGTAGGTGCCCCTGGCTGCTTGTATTTCCATATTACCAGAAGATGTCTGATCGGGCAAGATTCGTTGCTGGAGTGCCCCAAGTGACTCAGGCAAAGATTTGCCCCAGGCTTTTTGGCCTTTTGAGAGATTCCCTGGGTATTGACTTAACTGCCCCAGATGATGGACAATAGTCATGCCATGCCCCTTGATTGGAGATACTCCTGTTCATTAGACTTTCGTCGTGCAAATTTCCCTGATGTTCAAACAAAAAGTCATATGCAAACAAAGTTATGTTAAAAATGCAAAGCCTATGTCTGTCTTGAAGTTTTTGAAAATGCATTTTTTCCACAAAACAAGTGAATATTTGTAAAGCGTGATGTCAACTCCGTATTTTACCGTGAGCCTTAAGGAGTCAGGATACCTTTCATCACAGTATGCTTTCGAACTAACCCATGCTTCAGCTAGGACTTTTAAGGGTTATAACGTGGCCTGGTTCACGGTTTAAGAAACAAAGGATAAAGGCTCAATTTATTTGTACCCACCCACTCTTCGTGATGTTCTTCAAACCTAAGCTCAGTTGATCGTGCGTTAGACCTTGTTTGAGTCTTTGCTCTGATTTTCCGGTGATGATTCGGATGTTGATGATTTATTTCAAATAGGCAGTCCTTCTTTGTTTTTGTTGAGGGTTTGTGAGACCTCTTTTTTGATTTCGTTATCCCTATTTTTTCCTGAACTGTTTCCTTTTTGGAATCACAGTCAGCGGGATGCCCCAGTTTCATAAGTCCCCTTTGTAGGTTTAGACTTTTTGGGCTTTTCATTTATGAATTTTGATAATGACTGCCTGTCCTTTTGATTGTTCTGAATCATTACTGTCTTTGTTCGTTTCGTAAAGATCTCTTCGGTGCCATTCGTCATGCACTTGGATCAACTGAGGGAACTACCCTGCCCCAGGTTATGATTAAGGGTTTCAATTTTCGAAAATAAAACTCCTGCTTCTTTGGCTCAGATGGGTTGACGAGGGATTATCATCCTTATAACTCCAGTGTTTAGGGATTTGAAACAATGCCTGTACCTCATCAGCGGGGTCCGTTCAAAAGCATACTGTAAAGATCGTGGTATCGTTTTCGTCATCCTCCCTCAAGAGGCTCAGAGTTATTAACCGAGAGTTGACATCAGAAAAAATATGAAAAGAATATAACAAAAATAATTGTATTAATTCTCCAAACAGACATATGCGATGCATTGATAGAATAAAAGAGTTTGCTATGACATTAATTGTTTGTATAAGCAAAGAAAAATACAACTTCAAAAATTCAAATAAACAAAAGGCTTCAATGATTGGGCAATGGAGCAGTGATTATGTTCGGAGTCTCTGGCACTTCAAACTGAATCTCTCCGGTGTCAATCATATCTTGGATCTTGTTCTTGAGAGGCCAGCAGTTGTCTGTAGTATGCCCCGGGCTATCCGAATGGTATGCGCACCTATCGTTGGGATGATAGTTGGGAGCAGAAGTGTTCGGATTCCGGAGAGGAGCCCTTAAGGTGATCAACCCTGCCTTCAACATTTGTTGCAGTGCTTGATCCAACGACATGTTGAGTTTGGTATACTGTCGTTTCTCCTTGCGCTGCTGCCCCTGTCCTTGTTGAGCAGGTCCGGGATTGGAGATTTGGATTGCCCCTGCCTCATGACGGCTCTTTTTACCGTGCACAGCATTGGATTCTTTCTTTCCATGATGAGGCTTTTTATCAGAAGGTGCAGCCTCTTGAATTTTCCCAGACCGGGTGCCAGCTTCTATTCGCTCTCCAGTCAAGATAAGATCTGTGAATCCAGCAGACGAGTTCCCAATCAGGTGGTTATAAAATGGACCAGACAAGGTCCCCAAGAACATGTCCACCAGTTCCCGATCAGTCAGAGGTGGTTGTACCCTTCCAGCAAGATCCCTCCATTTCTAAGTGTACTCCTTAAAACCTTCGCTTGCGCCTAACGACATACCCTGGAGTTGAGTACGCGTGGGGGCAAGGTCGGCATTGTACTGGTACTGCTTATAGAAAGCAGTTGCCAACTCCTCCCAGTTACGAACTTTGGTCCCATCCAGTTGATAGAACCATTCGAGGTGAGTCCCTGAAAGACTTTCCTGGAAGAAGTGGATCCACAAGTTTTTGTCCACCGTATATGGTTGGATCTTCCGAACATAGGACCTTAGATGCAGCTTGGGACAAGACGCCCCGTCATACTTAGAGAAGGGTGGTACTTTGAACTTCCGAGGAATAACCACGCCAGTTGACAAACCCAGATCTCCGAAATCCAGCCCAGGTACCTGTTGAACCTCCATAGCCTTCAACCTATCCTCCAACTGTTTGTACTTGTCCTCAGCCGGAGGGTATTGTTCGTCGTCGAAATCTGTTTCATTGTCAGAGACCACTGGACTGGGCACCCTTTCCTCTGGATGACTGCTCTTCCCCACAGATGGAGTTGTCCTCTCGGTTTCAATCTGCGGTGTATTCCCAGATCTGCGCCTAGGGCTGAACAAGACAGTCCTCTTCTTCTTCTTGTCCTTCTTCAGAAGCAGAGCCTTCAGGTCTTGTTGCCCCTGGGTCAGATTCATGATCAGCTCTTGGAACTGGGCGTTCTGAGCCTGGAGGTTCTTGATAGTCTGCTCGGCTGATGATTCAGGATTCATGACGAGCGGCTGAAATAAACAGCGGAGAAGGGTAAGCAACCTGTCAAAGGGATACCTGCAATGCAATGAGATGTATGATATGCGTGCAATGTTTTCAAGGACCTCGCGGGGTAGACAAGAAAATTGTTAGCATTGGAACCTGGTGGCTTGATTGAAGGTACTTCATATTATAGAGAGTCCTTCTTCAAGGGTCAAAGGCTCACCATATCCAGTGGGTCATAGCCCCTGACGACCTTGGCTAGAGGAAAATAAATCCTCTTTGCCCCTTGCTGAATGTTTGATTCATCATGACCTGCATCACAAGCCCTTGAGATCCTTGAAATGGGTTAGGGTGTATGCAATGGTATGCAATGGTATGATGTCATGCTATGCATGGGATGATGTAGGTAAGCCCTGCTATGAGTCCCAATTAAGGACTATAAACAGACCCTGCAAGAAATTCAGTACACTTTGTTATGAGTCCCAATTAAGGACTATAAACAACACCTGCAAGAAATTTGGTAAACCCTGTCATGAGTCCTAGTTAAGGACTATAAACAAGACTTGCAAGAAATTTGGTCAACCCCGTCATGAGTCCTAGTTAAGGACTATAAACAAGACCTGCAAGAAATTCAGTATCCTGTTATGAGTCCCAATTAAGGACTATAAACAAGACCTGCAAGAAATCTAATATACCCTGTTATGAGTCCCAATTAAGGACTATAAACAGGACCTGCAAGAATCCTAAATGAAACCTGTCATGAGTCCCAATTAAGGACTATAAACAGAACCTGCAAGTGGTTAGTACCCCCTGTTATAAGTCCCAATTAAGGACTATGAACAAAACCTGCAAGACATCAAGGGTCAGATAACAAGCATGCAAGTAGTCAAGTACGAAGGCACACAAGTCACACAAAAGAGCCCCTAGAGTTTAGGCCAGCATGAGGTCTAGGTATTACCCTCTTTCAGTTTGTTGGTTCATACCTGTCCTATCAAAGTAATCGGGTTCTTAGAGGATCCCAATATCATTGACTACCCTCAATCGGTCATAACTCCAGCATCGCAATCTTTTCTTGCGGCCAGAACCATCACGAGAGTTTAGCCTCAATGGGCGTAGCATACTGCTACTGTTCTAAAGGCCAAGTTGTGTCAATTAAGGTTCTAAGGTCTGTTGGTGCTTAATGACTCCTTGGAAGACCCATATTCTCCCCGTTTCAACACGAGGGATATCGGTACAGACCAAGGCGCCACACCAACGTAGCCACTGCTTCACCCATGTGGTATACGCCGGACAGGTCCCTCACAGCTTATGCTACCTAAACAGGGTATCCCCAGATCCGGGTTAGGATCTATGTAACTCCCATGCAACCCACAAATTTAAAGCAGACAAGTCAATACAATTGAAAACACAGTTATGAACTAACCCTAAGGTACACCTCACTTTAAGTTTAAGTCCCCAGCAGAGTCGCCAGTTCTGTGATCGGTGGATCTGGAACTGACTGTTTAACGCTGGTTCGCGAAATGTCGCGGAAGCAAGAGTCGCCACCGTCTTTTATTTTCTCCAAATGGAAAGGACAAAAGCACAGAAAAATTCCTTAAAGAGATTGCTCTCGGTTCGGGAGGTAGGTTATAGAAAGGGAAGGTGTTAGCACCCTTTCTATCCATGGTTATCCATGGGCTCTTAGATACTTACTCAATGTGTTTTCAAAATTGTTTGTTTGCTTTTCAATGTGGGTTAAAAAAGTTTCTTTGAAAAATTTCAGTTCGACTCGTACGTCAGAGTGTTTGAAAAATTTGCTTTGAAAGCTTTTGAAAAGTGTCGGTGTGAAAAGTCTTTTTGAATTTGTTTTGAGATTAGAGCAAGTATCCTTGAGAACCTACCTACCCTAAGGAATTCGTCTGTGTAAGAGTCCTTTAAAGTAGTGCCATCCCACCATTGAGAGGTAGGTAGCACCACCGTTGGAGGTGTTCGGGTCAATTCGAGTTTTAGGGACGTGGTGATCACCGGAGCAATGGGAAGACACCTTAGAAGCTACCCTCATGCCAGGTTCCCGGATCATGAGGACTTACTAAGACATCCTCTACTCGACGATCACCTTTCGAAAGGCAACAGTGAGGCGTACCCTAGGGGTGGTGTGTGTGATTCGTGTGTCGTTTTCATTGATTTGTCTTTTGTCATGTCATTGTGATCTACGCTTGATTTTAGTTAGGGCCATTCATTCTCGCATGCATATTTAACAGTCATAACGTTTGCGGGAAAATAAAGCTAAGGCTATTACAAAGGCGCGGGTCCACATCGCCAAAATTAAACCGGACCCGATTTAGCGGAAAATAAATAAAGCGATAAATAAAAGTGCGAGAAATAAAGTTACATGGCTTTAGGAGATTTACAAAATTATTTAAACGATTATAAAATAAATGCGCGAAATAAAGGAATTAAACAAAACTAGGGCGTTGGACCCTTTTGCAAATAATTTAAAATTAATAAGGAAAAAATTAAAATTAAATGAAAATGGTATTTTTGTGTTTTTTAGATTTAATGAGAAAAAGGAGTTAATTGAAATTAAATTAAAATGTCCAAACCCTAATTCTAACATTTTTAAGTTTATTGGGAAAGAAGTAAATTAAAACCTAAATTAAACTCTAAATTATTTATATACAATTTTTAATCATGAAAATAAAATAATGAATAAATAATATTGTGAGGAAAAAAAAATAAAAAAAGGTATAAAAATTATCAATTAACCTAATTCTACATTTTTTAGATTTTTATTAAAAAAGGAATTAAAGTGAAAAACCTAACTAAAACTAAATAATTTACATATTAATTTGTAAGAAAACAATATTATTAATTATATTTTTCTTGTCTTTTCTGAATTTTATGTTTTTTTTTTGTAAAAATAATTACTGAATTAAAATAACAAAATAAATAAAATAATGATTAAAGGATATAAAGAAAATAATTAAATTAGCAAACCAGTGTGGGGTGCAGTCCCAAAATTGGAGGTATAGACCTGGACTTTTGGCCCATTGAGCTTTGAAATTCATTGACCTTTTGGATTAAGCGTGACATGTTGACCTACATCCATGGTATGTCTCCAATCTGAACCCTTGACTAGATCTCCTGGGACACGTGTGCGCTGATCCCTGAGCGTGCATGATGACCCTTGGCGTGAGTGCTACACAGGAGTGGTTAATGAAAAATAGCATGGAAATTTGCCAGACCTGGGACTTGAACCCAGGTCTTGAAGGTTGCGTGCGTTAGTACCTGCCAGCGGAGCCATATGATTTACATTTAATATATGTTAACGTGTAAACAATATAAATGGATACAATGCATTAGTGGAAAGAAAACGCGCCAAATTCAAACCAACAAATCGCTGGTTGACACGATATCATCTTCATCCTGTTCCTGTAATATTAAACGCATAGGCAACGGTTTTTGAGCGTGGCCTAAAGCTAGCTTCCAGAAAATAGCGATTAGGTCATATCCAAATATAAATTAGGCGCGATGGTCTAGATTGCTTCGTCCAGATGCGTTGATTGCAATGGCATAGGTTTGGAATCCTAATTTTACCTGGTTTGGGAAACCCCAATTTTGTAACCTGCAAACCCTAAGATTTCAAACATGGCATAATCTTGTATGATCAATAAAAACGCAATTAAACACCACAGTTAGCTTTAGAACTTCACAAGGAATAAGAATCAACAAATAAAAATGCAAAAAGATGTTTGAATGATGCTATACAATTTCAAGAATTTTGTTTTGCGGTTTGAGTTCTTGATACCAATTCAGGATGTTTTGCCTATTGTTTGTGATAGGTACACGTTCAGTGAAGCTTGAGGATGATGATAGAACGAGAATTGAAGCTTGAATTCACCTATAACCTTGATTTCAGATTTCAGTTTTAAGGCAATTTTCTCAAGTTTGTATGTTGGTTTCCTGCGCAGCTTAGCCTCTAATGCAATTAGGTTTTTCATCCTGCATATGTAGTGATCATTTTAGGTTAACAAAATTCCACAAAATCTCATGAATTCATTGTTTTCAATATTTGATTCCCTTAATATCTTTTTGAATCTTATCATGTGTATTTTGTATCAATTTGCCTCCAATTAGACCAAAACTTTCCACAATTGAACAAACATGAAATATTGAGTATCAAACATGCATAAAAAGATTTTTTAGGTCAATTTAGATATTTTCTATATATTTAACTAATTTAAATGAATTAATATTCAAATAAATAATTAAAAAATGAGAAAATACTTCCCCTTGGGCTTAATGGTCGTGCATAGGCTTGGCATGAAGAAACTTGGAAGAAAAATGGGCCCATTTGCATTTTTGGATCATTTGAACCATTGTTGACTTTTCAAAATTCCCAAAAATTTCCCAACTTCCACAAGGCATAACTTGGTCAATTTTTAAGCTTTTCACATGTTCTTGGACATTTTGGAAAGGTCTTTGAGTCCTTTAACCAATGCCTTTGGTCCCATGTCATTTTGATTTACCAATCTCAAGTTATGGCCTTTGACTTAAAGTCCCTTTTTGTTGACTTTTGAAAATGACCTATAATGTTGAAATTGATAACTTTTTGTGAGAGCATTTCTTGGACTTGAAATATGAAGATGAATTGTAGGAAATGTCTTTCTCTTCAAAATGAGCTTTGGATGGAATTTTTCTGATAATCCATGTGAAAGTTATGCCCTGGTCAATTTCAGTTGACTTTTTCAGCTGTCCAAATATAGCAACTTTTGCATCCTGATGATTTTCTGAGCCAAATTTTGAGAATCATGATCAAGCATTGATCAAATGATGTTTGTGGCTTCAAAATGATATATTGACCAAAAATTTGAACTTTTGACTGTCAAATGACCATTTTGCCCCTACAGTTGACTGTAGTGCAATCTAGGGTTTTGACTGTGCAATTTTGAGCTGAATGCCTTGAAACTTGACATGAGGATACTTGACCATCTTTGTGAGCATATGAGACTTGATTGGGCCTTTGAAATCTTCCTTTTCTTGATCAGAACCCAAACCCTAGTTTTGACTGTATAGGAGACAGTTGAACTGCATAGCCCTTGGAGAATTTTGTGACCTTGACTTGACAAATCTTGAAGAATATGGGAGGGCAAATTTTGGGGTGCAACAGTTGCCCCTGTTCAATCTTCTTAGACCTGAGGATGCAGATTGGCTGATATGCCTTTCGTAATCCGAGGGTAGAAGATGATTGGACACTAGAGTGCCCAGAAATTTGCGCTCACATAGTAGCAGTGATGATGGGAATGGGCTTACAGATGCCATTTGGTGATTGTTGGATAGGATGATGGGCTTATAGATGCCATCTGGATGTTGATCGGGTAAGAGATTCCTTAGCGAGAACCTGCATACCTGCAAAACAGAAAAATGGATACCTGACACGTTGCAGGAGCTGATCTTAGATGCTTGATACGGATGTGTCCTGACTGGTTACAGGAGCTGAATCTGGAGCTTCAAACGCTGATGAATGAACCAGGGATGGTTACTACCTTAGCATGAATGGTAAGAGAACCTCGGATGATTTTAACTTCAACAACGCTCGTTGAGAAAAATCTTGGCGGGAATTACCATCTTTGCAACATCGGGAAGAGACCCATAGGCAATTATAATCTGAAAGGAATGATCACCTCACACTCATCGTCGGAGAGGGGAACATCTGAAAAAAGGAATTACCGCCTCACACCGTCGGAGAGGGGACCATCTAAAAAGGGATTACTACCTCACACACTGCTGGAGAGGGAACCATAGGGGACTGCTGAGTCTTTATCAGAAAAATCTGTTGGGCATCGATTTAGCTGGACTAGAGGAGGTCTTGAAATATCTTCAACTGGAATAAGTGACAGAATGTTGCCATATCTGGTTTACATCTGGACTATATCTGGAAGGAGATCTGGAAGCAGCATCAGAACGTCACCATATCTGGATCATATCTGAAACTATATCTGAAGGATACCTGGAAGCAGTATCAGAACGTCACCATCTCTGGGTCATATCCGAAACTATATCTGAAGGATACCTGGAAGCAGCATCAGAACGTCACCATTTCTGGGTCATATCTGAAACTATATCTAGAAGGGAATCTGGAAGCAGTATCAGAACGTCACCATCGCTGGGTTTACATCTGAAACTATATCTAGAAGGGAATCTGGAAGCAGTATCAGAACGTCACCATCGCTGGGTTTACATCTGAAACTATATCTAGAAGGGAATCTGGAAGCAGTATCAGAACGTCACCATCGCTGGGTTTACATCCGAAACTATATCTAGAAGGAAATCTGGAAGCAGTATCAGAACGTCACCATCGCTGGGTTTACATCTGAAACTATATCTAGAAGGGAATTCTGGAAGCAGTATCAGAACGTCACCATCGCTGGGTTTACATCTGAAACTATATCGAGAAGGAAATCTGGAAGCAGTATCAGAACGTCACCATCGCTGGGTTTACATCTGAAACTATATCTAGAAGGAATTCTGGAAGCAGTATCAGAACGTCACCATTGCTGGGTTTACATCTGAAACTATATCTAGAAGGGAATTCTGGAAGCAGTATCAGAACGTCACCATCGCTGGGTTTACATCTGAAACTATATCTAGAAGGAATTCTGGAAGCAGTATCAGAACGTCACCATCGCTGGATCATATCTGCAACACACCCCATAGACAGTGACAATTCTTCCTTTGACCGGATATTTGAGCTTTTGATGGAGTGTTGAGGTTACTGCCCTAGCTTTATGGATCCAAGGGCGACCCAACAAACAATAATAGGCAGGATGGATATCCATGATGTAGAAGGTGGAGTTGAAAATTTGTGAGTCCACCTTGATTGGAAGATCTACCTCTCCATGAACTGTCCTTTTTGATCCATCAAACGCTCTTACAATGATATCACTTGGCTTCAAGACTAAACCTTCACAGTCTAGACGGTCTAACGCCCTCTTGGGTAGTACGTTTAAAGAAGGACCAGTGTCGACCAGAACATGTGCTAGGGTGGTCCCCTTGTACTCGACGGAAACATGTAGCGCTTTATTGTGGTTCTTTCCAAGCGGTGTTAGATCAACATCTGAAAATCCCAAACCATTATCAGTCGTCAAGCTCGCCACACAATTCTCAAACTTGTCCATTATGGTCTCATGAGGGACATAAGCCTTCTTCAAGAATTTAATTAATGTCTGAGCATGAGCATCTGAACAGAGTAGCAAAGACAACATAGAAATATTGGAAGGGGTTTTCCCCCAACTGTTCCACAATCTTGAAGTAGCTCCTTTTTATTATTTTCAAGATTTCGTCCATCTCACGAGCGGAAGGTTCTCCATCAGTAACGTCCTTTGCGGGTATTTCCGTCACGACCGGCTCAACAACTTTCTCTTTCCCTCTGGTATCAGTACTTGGCTTAGCAACAGTAATATGGACGGGTGACTTTGTAACAACTGGTGGTGAGATATTTGGGTGAAAAGATTCTCCCAGTTCTGGTCACTTTTGTTGAGCCAGTTATGTTACCAACATTATCAGCATTGTCTTCCTCAATCCAAGCGTCTTGTTTTATCCCACGGTAAAACACCTTAGCACCATAGTTCCATGGCACTGCTTTGTTTGAAGGGTAGGGAATTGGTCCAGGATTGGTAATTACTAAGGGAGCAACAATTGGTTCATTTGAAATCCTGATAGGACCTTTGGAGGAGATCCTAAGAGGCTTGTTTGAGATGGTTAAAATGGAGAGATCTTCACATTTATTAGTCAAACTTTTGGCAAGTGGAGTCTTCTCAAATAGGATCTCGTGGCTATCCATCCTGCGTTGAATGCTTTTCTTCATCCCATCGCATCCATTGAGTTGTTTGGCACAGCAAACACAGTCCTTTACACAACCAGGGAAGATCCCGACTTTCAACATATTTTTTTAATGATGTTCAATGGAGTAGTCAAGTCTTCAACAGAGGCAACAAAAATTGTATCTTCAACAGCATTAACACCTTTGCCATGATTTGACATAGGCGTGGTGATTACATTCAGATTTGAAGGAGGATCAAATTCAATAGTCTTGTTATCGATCAAGTCCTAAATTTTATTCTTCAGGGCCCAGCATTGGTCAGTCTCATGCCCGAGGCTACTTGAGTGGTAAGCACATTTAGAATTCGGATTATACTTTGGTAAAGAGGTATCTGGATTGGAAGGAGGATCACGCAATGTGACCAAATTATCCATTAGAAAGTGTTGTAAGGTTTGAGATAGTGACGCGCCTAACCTCGTGAATTGTCTTCTTGGAGTTTCAAAACATTGATGATTAGCAGATGGTCTTTGAGCAGGAGTTGGATTGGAGATTCGGACAGCGTTAACAGACTGGTGGTCATCCTTCTTGGTACGTGCCCTTGCCCCATACATAGCATTGATTTCTTTCTTCGCGGTAAAAGGTTTCTTTATAGGATTGGAAGTGGAGGCAGATGCCATGGAGATCTTTCCACTTTTGATGCCACTTTCAACTCTTTCACTGGTTAAGATTAGTTCGGTGAAACCAAAAGAAGAGTAGCCAACCAATAAATTAAAGAATGGACCAGATAAAGTGCCAATAAACATGTAAATGTGCTCCCTATCAGTCAAAGGTGGTTGAACCCTACTGGAAAGGTCTCTCCACTTTTATGCATATTCTTTAAATCCTTCATTCTTCCCCATTGTCATATCTTGCAACTAAACTCTTCTTGGTGCCAAGTCGGCATTATACTGGTATTGGTGGTAAAATGCGGTGGCTAAATCTTCTCATGTATTGATACGGGAACCATCTAACTGATAAAACCATTCTAGTTGCGTCCCGGCCAAGCTTTCTTGAAAAAAGTGAACCCAAAGTTTCTTATCAGCAGTGTGCGGCTATATCTTGCGCACATAAGATTTCAGGTGAAGTTTTGGACATGAAATTCCATCGTACTTTGCAAAGACTGGTATTTTGAATTTTTGGGGAATAACGACTCCAGAGATCAAACCTAGATCATCAAAATCTAAAACGGGGACGGCTTGGATCTCAACGGCCTTCAATTTGTCTTCTAACTGCTTATACTTGACATCAGCGGGGGGATACTGTTTGTCAAAATAATCATCCTCATCAGACGCTTGATCGTTGATGCATCCAGCCTGGGTACTTCTACCTTCTTCATTCTTATTCTCATCTTCTTCAGACGAGTCTTCCACTACCGGGATCTGATGGACTGACTCTTTGAACCTTCTTCCCATGTTGACTAGAGCTTTTCTCTCAGGTTTCTTCTTGGCTGCCAACAATGCCATCATATCTTGTTGCCCCTTGGCTAGGGCCAGTAGAGTCTCTTGGAATTGAGATTTTTGTACCTGAAGGTCCTTTACAGTTTTCTCTATATCCATCTTGCTGAAATAAACAGCAGAAAGATAAGGAAACCTGTTATGTGAAAACTTGTCATGTTATGATGCATGGAAGATGTATATGCAAATGATTTCAAGGATTTATGAAATTTAAATTTGTATAGATAAAAGAATGAACAAACGTAAATTTTCATTAATTAGTTTGAAAAGATTACAACATGCCTCTTGGGCTTACACAATAACTCTCTAAGATAAAAAGACTGGACGTGTCCTCTTCGGTGCAAGGTAGGCATTCACACTTTGCTCTTCTTGTAGCTGCTTTGTAAGGTCCAAGACCCTCTTCTCACTAGCATAGAATTGAGCTTCAAAAGTATCTCGTTCTTCCTTTAGCTGAATACAACCTTTTTGCAAGTCTTCGAGAGAAGTAGGCATGTCAGGATGGAGGACGGTGTACGGGATATCTCCTTCAACCACAGGCACCATGATAACTGATAAGATGGAGGGATAAGGCATCACAAGTTTTTGAGCACGAGCTCGTACCCACTTAAGGTAAGGGTCGAGGGGAATGGAATTCTTGTGTCCCAGCGTCTTACTATCCACTTTGGTTACCATCCTCCAAGCTCGTATAAACCTCTGACGGTAGCTTTGATCGTCGTGCTCGTAGTCAAATACCACTCCTTGGATGAGCATCTCATGAGGACCATCTCTTTGAGCGTAACCAAACCGTCGTAAGGCTAAGCAAGGGTTATAAGTGATACCTCCCCTAATTCCAAGTAAAGGTACATTAGGTAATTCCCCATAATGGTCAATGATAGTAACATTCTTTAAGGATCGAGAACACCACTGAATATCTGAATGTCTGAGCATCATTAACCTATGGGACCACCTCAAACCTTGCTTGTTCTTCAACACGGACCAGGGAAGATGCGAAATAAACCATCTAGCCAAGAGAGGAGTGCAACACATGAGGATCCCTCTCTTCCTCATAGTGCGAGAGTGAAAAGAATGTAGGATATCTCCCAATAAAGTAGGCACCAGATTGCGAGACATGAAGATTTTGACAGCATTTACATATATGAGTTGGTCAGGATTTGGAAACAAAACCATCCCATAGATGAGAAGGGCCAAGATTTCTTCAAAAGCTTGTAAGTCCAAAGAGTTCCAACAATCTTGAGTTTTCTCAAACAAGAACTTGGCTAAGAAACCTTTGACACCACTCCTTGTTCCAATTAGTTGTAATATTAGATTGTTGCAAGTGTAGTGCTTGGGTAATCTCTTCAGGTTTTGGATCTCTTTATGTTCCGTTAAAGGGTAGTTGATTGATAATGGGAATCCTCAAGAGTTGAGAGAATTCTTCTAGAGTTGGTACAAGCTGATAATCAGGAAAAGTGAAGCAATGGTTTAGAGGATCAAAGAACTGGAAAAGCACCTTCATCATATCTTCATCAGTGTTGGAGGTAACCAAGTTTAGGAGGCGACCATGTCTTTCGGTGAATGAATAATTCTCAGGGAACCTTGATTCTAACTCTTTGAGTTGAGGAGGAATTCTTACGCGATTGACTTGGATAGTGTTCCTGCGGATAGAAGCCATGTCCTACAAAACAGAACAAAAATAAATCCCAATAATCCTTGAAATGGTTAGTGAGAATGAGTATGATGTTATGATGTTTATGATGTTATGTACAAGTAAATATATACAAACAAGTCCTTAGATTTAGGCTTGCATGGAGTCTTATAGGTAAGTACCCTCTTGAAGTTTAGTTGTCTCAAACCTGTCCTAGAAATAGTAACCATGTTCTAAGGGATCTCAATATCACTGATCTGTCTTATCGGGCATTGTTTCAGCACAAGCCTCTTTCATGACGACCGAAATATCCCGAGAAGTCAAATCTCAATGAGTGTAGTATCGAGTATCAACCAACTTCAAACTGCACCAAAGTCGGTTATCTCACTATGTCCTAATGGCCAAGTTGGTCAAGTAAAGGTTCTAAAAGTCAGTTAGTGCTTCATGACACCACACAGCGGCCCCTATTCTCCTTGACTACTCAAGGGCTACCGGTACCCACAAATATGTGACACTAACGTAGCTATTTCTTAGACCATGTCGGTATACCCCGCACAGTTTCCACAACGTATTGCTACTTACCTATAAGGTATCCCAAATCCGAGTAGAGGATTTAAAATAAGCCTAAACAAGGAACCAAAATGTAAAGCAAACAAATCAAACAATGAAAGCAAATAAAGGTGATCTAGCCCTAAGGTAACCCCACTTTTAAGTTTTTCCCCAGCAGAGTCGCAAGTTCTGTAATACGGTGGGAGAACTGACTTGGGATGTTTTGTGTTTGATTGCAAATGTTGCGGTTAGCAAGAGTCGCCACCGACTTCTCTTTTATCCAAAAGGAAAGGCTGAAAAGAATAGGAAAGACCTTTGAGATTATTTCTTGAGTTCGGAGGGTAGATTATGAAAAGGAAAGGTGTTAGCACTCTTTTCATCCATATTTATCTATGCGCTCTTAAGTGCTTGCTAGATCACTTGCTTTTGTTTGAAAAATGTGTTTTGTGTGTTTTTTGAAAGTATTTTGAAAAGGCACCTTCGTTTAGGCAAACTTCGTAATAGTTCTCGTTACTAAGAACGTATACAAAGTGTTGAGCTTTTGAAAATATTTCATGTTTGGAAAAGGTTTTGAAAGTGTTGGTGTTTGTTTTGAAAATAAGCAAGAGTGTTTAATTTAAAAATGAGCAAGCAACTAGGAACAATCTACCTACTCAAAAGTCTTTGTTCATTTCTTCCTTTCCTTTGATATTGCTATCTTGCCATTGATTGGTAAGAAGCCTTATCTTTGGATGTAAAGGGACGGGTGTGGGTCATCGCATAGTCATGATAGCAATGTTGTGAGATATCTTAGCATTTCTCTTTGAGGGACAATGATCATTTTGAAAGGCAACATTGATAGCGCCATCGAGGGACTATGATCTTATATTTTTGATTTGTTTTTGCTAAGATATCCCACATGCATAACATGGCCATTTTTGTAAGGCAACAAAGTGGAATTACCCTAAGGGTGTAAGTGTGAAAGTGTGTTTGATTTACATGCATTGTTTATCTTGGATTAGGGTTTGCTACTTGTTGATTTTAATCTTGCCATACAAACCCTAATTACTAACATTTGTATAAAAGCGATAAATTACGGAAAGTAAAATTACTACGCTATTACATCATTAGGGGAGGGGGTATACAAATTTACAAATGGGGATTTGCAAGAAAACTAAACCTAATTATCTATTACAACCATATTGAATAATATACAAGAATTGAAAAGAAAATAATGCAAGAATGTAAATGGAAAAAGAAATGATATTTGTTTGGTTTTTATGCAAGGATTAATTTTGACCTAATTAAGAAAATGATTAATAAAATTTAAATAAAATTTAAACAAAATTAAACCTAAACTAATTAAGAAAAGAAATTAAGTTTGAAATATTTCTTAGGGTTTTTTATGAAAACAAAAAGGTTTTAACTTAATAAAAATAATATGAAAATTAATTAATTAAAAGAAACCTAAATTCTAAGTTAATTTTAATTTTAAATGGAATAAAAAATAATAATTAAATCTAAATCTAAATATTAATTATTTAACAAAAGGAAATTAATTTGTTTAAAAAATGTTTTTAGTCTTTTTTGTTTTATAAAGAAAATAAGCATAAAAAGGTGAAAATAATAAATAAAATTATTTTTTGGATTTTAATAATAAAAATAATAATAATGATAATAATAATAATAATAATAATAATAATAATAATAATAATAATAATAATAATAATAATAATAATAATAATAATAATAATAATAATAATAATAGTAAAATAAAAAACTGGAAAAAAAAAAGAAAAAAGAAAATGAAAATAAATAAATAAATGAAATAATAAAAAGTTGGGCCAGCATGCAAAAGTAAACAGGGGGGTTAGAAAAAGCAAAAAGTGGAAGGCCCACTGACTTAGGCCCATGCGCTGTTGTTTGAAACAAAAAAAAAGAAGAGGAAAATGTGAGAAAATGAACAAAAGGTAGCACTGGATGTTGAACCCATGACCTCCAATATACATGTGCACTACCTTTGCCACTAGGATGGATGTACATCTGGTAACATTGATGAAATAATAAATACATAACATAAGTCATATCCTGAATGTGACTTCATCTTCAACCTTCAGCCTGAACATCTGTAACTTCACCATTTCTCAACAAAAATGAAATGTGCAAACATGAAAGTTGCTCCAGTTTTTCATACGAATCCAACCATTTAAATATCATAAGTTATAAATCAAAGATGAATGAGAATTTCTAAAAGTACCAAATTCTGACCTGATTATTTTTCAGAGATTCAAACATAAAATTCTCTAAGCTCAATCAATATAATGAAATCTATGGACATGTACAGTTTCAGGGCAATGATGTCAATATTTTATCTTCACAAATACAAGCCTAACAATGCCTAAATTAGAAGATAGAAGTTCAGAAAATGTACTTCAAAATTGGAAATCGTGAAATGAGTTTGAGCTGCTTTTAAGGAGTTGCGATGATCGGGTTAGCTTCCTCAAGTTCCCAGGAATTTGATGCAATGCTTACTTGATGCTGGGAGTGTTTAAATCGTGCTAGAGAAGTCAAGGTGCAAGCTCTATTTTTTGGTTACGGAAGTTGATAAAGATGATGTTACAGTCTTGTAAAAGGGACTTGGACCACTTGTGTATGATGTATGTAAGGTGTTTGTATGATTAAGAAACAAAACGCACGAGTGGAAATGGAGATGGGAAGTTTTGGCTCAAAACTGTCAAATTTGGGCAATTCTGTGCAGCAAGAGTGCTTGGGAGAGTTTTAGGATGCTTCAAATTATGCCTTGGCTTGAAATAGACTTGTGCATATGTATGGAAAAGGTTGGAGATCAAATGTACTCAAGACTTCTGAGTTCTAGCCTTTTGGCTCTATAACTTGCTTTTAAAGAAAAGTGAGAAGACAAATATCAAAGTGTTGTACAAGCATGTTCTGAGTTCAAAGAGGCCTTAGACACATTGCTTTTGGTTTATAGGGGTTGCGTGTGCAGAAAGAACAAGTGTGAGGCTCAAGAATTTGACAATTGCAAAAGTGATACTTTATCAAAATGGAAATGACAACTTTGTGCCATAAATGGAAAATTATTTTGGAAAAGCTTAAACCAAGTGGATAAGGGCCTAAAGAGTTGTGTAAACAATTAATTATGGAGTGACAAACAAGTTTGACGCCTTCAAAGCAAATATTATGCAGCCTAGCATGGATTTGGTTCATGTGTTCATCAAGAAATGGCTTGTAATTCAAGTTTGAAAACCCTAACTTCTCGCCTTCGATTCTCCTTGCTCAAAAAAGATCTCAATGAGTTCTTGGACATTTTGGAAAGCTTGTAACATCCTCTACAACCTCTATGTTGGACATTTTTGAATATTCATCTTGGAACTATGTGAAAAATTGCCATGAAGTTAGGTCAAAATCCTGCCTAAACTAGGGCAAAATTTCACTAAGTTTTTCAAGTTTCATGAACATGTCTTCTTAAAATCATAACTTGAAATCCATGCATTTCTAGAAAATTTGTGTTCTGCAATGTTTTAGAGATCATTGATATCTACAACTTTCATGTTGGAAGTTTCCTTTCAATCATCTTGCATCATGGTGTAAATTTGGCTCAAAGTTATGAAAAAAATATGAATTTCCAACACTTAGAAAAATTTCTAAGTTTAGAAATTTTGACTTTTCAAAATGAAATCTTGACTTTTTGATTTCTTGATGACCAAGTTTCATATTTTGACATGTCTTGATGAATTGTAATCTTGGAAACTTGATTTTGATCAAAAAGTCAAAGTTTGACTTTTAGTGTACAATTGACTTTTCATCAGTTGACTGAAATTCAACTGTCAATCAATTGAGCTTGAGAAATGTTTTGAGCCATGTCATTAGATCAAAATGATGAATTTGAATCCTTTAGATCATTTCTCAAACCAATGAGTCATTTGTTAGGTCAAAAATCAGAAATTGAACCTTCTCAGTCAAAACCCTGATTTTGACCATTTTGCCCTTTTGATGATCTGATCAAATTTCTTGAGGAATTATGATCCAAACTTAATCAAATGACATATATGAGTTAATAATGTTGATATGGACCAAAAATTATGAAGTTTGACTGTAAATTGACCACATTTGACTTTTTCCCTAATACAACTGATTTTAGGTCAACTGGTCAATTGACTAAGCAAAAATGTGATCCAAGATTTGAAACTTGACATTAGCAATATTAAGGGTCCAAAATGATCCATTAAAGTCATATGGGGTATTAAAAGTCCATTTGTCCTTGTGCAAACTCAAACCCTAATTTTCAGTTGTCAATGCTTGAGGGGGTGTCTTTAGCTGATCAAACCTTGTGCAGTCTTGAACCAAAGGAGATCTTGTAAGAAATTACTTGAGAAATGAGAGAGAAAATTTTGGGGTACAACATTAGGGTTTTGATCTTTATTAATTGTTTTGGTCTTTTTAAGGCAATAAAGCACAATATAAAAGAATAAAAGCAAAAATAAAGATGACATGAATGTAAATGACTTGAAATGTAAATGGAATAAAATTATATTACATTAATGTAAAGTTCATAAAGTAAAATTGAGCAAAATAATATGGAATTAGTGTTAGTAGTTAATCTACCAATTCAGGACAATTTAATGATATGTTAAGCAATCGTAATTGGACTTATGTAGAATTCACAATTATCTGAGGTTGGGCAATAGAAATGTATGTGTCATACATGTTAGAGAAGTGACACAATAAGTCATTCTCCTAAAACATGTAACACAAGTCAAAAACAAACGAAAGAAGAAGAAGAAGAAGAAGAATGAGATGGATAATTGATCAAGCACTAAGGCAAGGAGATTGGATCATTACTTCAACCTGTCTCCTTCATGGTACTTTGAGACAAACTTATTATCAATCCAAAGTACCAAAAATGATCAAATGGTTATTTAATGGTAGATTTGAAATGAAGAAAGTTCATCAAGCACTAATCCAAAGTCTAATTGAACAAGATGCACTTTAATTAAGCAAATTTTACCGAGTCAACAAAAAGTCAGACACACAAATCATCAAAAGCAATCAAATTAATATTTAAATTAAATTTAAAAATGATTTTAAATGGTTTAAAATGGAAATTAAAGAGAAAATTCAAATGATGCATCAAAACATCAAATAAAAAGCCACAAAAATTTGAGAAGGACGGAAAAACTCCAACGATCATGATCTCAAAAGTTGGACTAAAACATATTTCAAAACAATGGAAAATTAATTGTTTAAAGATTAATAAAATAAAATAAAGAAAAAATAGAAAAAAAATGCTAAGTGTAACCTTTAAATTCTAGAATATATATATATATATATATATATATATATATATATATATATATATATATATATATATATATATATATATATATATATATATATATATGGTTGAAAATCCTTTTAGAAAATTATGGAAAAAAACTGAAGTGAAAAATCATTTTGAGCTATTAAAATTAAACTAGAAAAGTAAGAGAAATTAAAATAAACTAGAAATAAAAAAGAAAATAAAGGCCAACGGCTAGCATTGCGTGTCAGGGTCCTATTGGCTGGAAGTTTGAATTTCCCACCAGAGTGCGCGCGTTACATCATTGACTTCAACCTTCAGCTCAATTTCTGCAAATCATGAACTCTGAGTTTTGAGCTTAAACACCACATTTTTTATATTCGTCTCATCTCATCATTCTCATATATCTGCAGCAGTGCAATCAATTTGCTCTGAGCAAAGAGAATTTGCAAAAATACGTAGAAACCCTAAGTCAAGTAAAATTAAATGATGAACACAAAGAATAAATCAAAGGTGAGTGGGGGTCTTTGATCAGTGGAACAAGACGAAGAGAGTGGTAACTTATTTGAGTGGAATAGAAACTCGTAACTACCTTTCGCAACTAAGCTTCAAGGTCTGAAAATGGTGAACTTGAACTGGTACTTGCATGGTGCTTTACACTTTTGTAAATGTTCAAACAACTTCAGTGGATGCCGATAAAGCTTTCTGGGTTGAGATTTGAAGTTAAAATGAGGAGAAATGGAAGTTAGGGTTTCTGGTTTTTTGAGAAGTTTCAAGAGTGAAATTAGTAGGGTTTCAGTGGCTCTCAAAGCTTCCTTTAGAAGGAAGAATGATAACCCATTTATAGGAGAGTGAGTGAGCTCATGGTACGTGTAAAATTCTTCTCCAATCGTGCCAACCAAGTTGAGAAATTTCTAGATCCAAACCGTGTGAAGAATTAGCACAAAATGCGTGAGTGAAGCATGATTACAAGTCGTTTTACATTGTTTGAGATGCGTTTTGGAGGTAATGAGCAAATTTGCACATGATTTGGTGGTCCCATTTGAAGATTTGCATCATTACCAAATTACAGGTCACGATTTAGAACAGAGTCCATTGTGCCATGTTCAAGCTTAGGAAAACTGCAATCCACTCATGCATTTTGAAATGTTTCTTGAGCCAAATGATCCTCTCATGGAGGAGAACACAATGCAAAAAGAACCAAGTCAAAAGGATGTTTAATCTGAAAATGACATGCTTGAGAAATTGAGGTCATGACCTAAAATTTCAGGTCAGGCATTAGGTTGACCATATCATGAACCTAGTCTTGTGCATAATTGACCTTTGAAAAATTCCAAAAATTAAAGGGCTTAGAGGCTGAATTGGCATTTGACCCTTGAAATAAATTTGTAGAGGACATCAAAAGGGACATCGACTCCAAGAAGGACTAAAAAATATTGAGAAATGAGAAAATTATGGGGTTTGGACCAAATGACATGCCATACTTGAATTTAGGTCAACCAACCAGACACCAACTTGAGATTTTTGCTATTTCCTTGCATCCAAAGGCACAATTGTGAGAAATTGAACTCCTCCTGAAAGAAATTTGAATGTCCTTTGAAGAATCTTGAGGGAATGCCTTGAGAAATTGATGAAAATGGCATGGAAATAAACCATGAGCCATGTTTGAACTATCTTTGAAAACATGCAATAATCTTGAATTTTTCTTAATCAAATGATGTTGAATGAAGCTTTACATGAATACGACCTAAGATTATAGGTCATGCCTTAAAGTGAAAGCTCTTGTGAACCACTTGTTGACCAAACTTTGACCTTGAGAATCAAAACCCTAATTTAGAAACCAATCTCGATCCCTTGATTGTAAGCCCTGCCTTGCACAATAAGAAAAAACAACACATATTTTTGTATTTTGAATAAAAGTTAGCAAAGTAAAAATGATAAGCAAACATAAATACAAAAGAAACACAAAAGGTGCTTAGTGATCTCTCTTAAAAGACAAACTCAACAATTAGGAGGATACCATGCTTGTGATCTTGATGAAATTAAAATGATGATAGGTGGAATCTTAGGGGTAAAAATTAGGGTATAACAAATGCCCCTATTTAAGTTTCTTATATCCGGAGATATGAAGATTGAAACCCTTTGTATTGACGAGATTGAAGACACTTAAATACATAAGACCTAATTTTTAGCCCTAATATGCCGCAAAAATGCTTATGATATGCATGCAAATGATAGGACTCTGCAGGAAAACTTTACTGGAGATCAAACTTTGCGTAGATGAACTACAGCTTGAATCTGTTAGAGAAAAATCAGAGAAAGGAGTCTGTCTCGAGTTCGTTCTGAGTATTTGGGAATCACCTTGTTGGACTACAGTTGGAAGTTTTCTCCGAGTGGAAGCGATATGAGTTTTATGCAGATGGATGAAAATGAAAATGTAAGAAAATGCTTGGGTATGCAAAATATTTCATGGATATGTAATATGGTATAGACGTAATATGATGGTAGACGTAGAGGTACTCTATTCGAGTGTAATGATAGACGTGATAATACCCTACACTGACTCAGAGATTGAGACAGGAAGAAACTCCTTAAGGATTGTGGCTAATGAAAGACGACGAGGAGAACCCACAGGATAGGGATGATGATATAAACGGGAGCTCTACGGGCTAAAGATAGTACTGGATGATGGGATAACCCTTGTGGGTTTGTAGATTATAGTGGGATTTGTGAAAGGTGTCCTTAGAAGGTAGGTTCTTAGTATTGGCCTACGGATATTCTACCCTCCCCATAAGGTGTTTTCCTTAAGGGTATCATGAATGACACTAGAGGGAAAGGCGGAAGGGCCTCCCTTGAGCGAAGTCTCTTTACAGACCGAAACTTTCGTCTCTAGGTCATGAAAGGTCTCACCACGAGTTTTTGGTTTAAATGTCGTACAAAGAGTCATAGGTGTCATTCCAAAGTCCTACTTCCCAAGAGGATGTCTCTTAAGAGGTATGCCTTTTTGCAGAATTTCACTGACTCTAGGCGAAGTCGTCACATTAACTCATAGGGTTGATGTAACCCCTTGGTTAATAGACGAACCTTCTTTCTAAGGGTTTTTTGAAAACATTTTTTTGCGAAAATTAAATCCCACCACAGATAAATAAATATGATAATAAAATATAATAAGCAGATAAATAAATAATTAAATAAAGAGAAATAAAGAAAAACCCAAAAATAAGAAGAAGAAAAACCCTAAACCTAAAGGAAAGGCTTCTAACCTAGGGTTGATTCCCCAGCAGAGTCGTCAGCTGTTGTGACTAGTTTTAAAATAAGATTCGTCACCCTTAATTTTTATCCTAAGGAATGGAATGTAAAGGATAACCTTAAAAGTTAGAGATTCTAGGTTTTTTTGGACTCGATTCTAGACGAAGAGAAGGTGTTAGGCACCCCTCATCTACCTTGTTCACAAGGATACTAGGGTTAGAAGCGCGATCTTAGGAAATAGGATTTTAATTTTTATTAGGGGAACTCGCCACGATTTTAGTCGTATGCCTACGTATCCTCTTATGAGGAATCAGAGTCCTAATTTGTAGTTCATAGTTGATTTGTTTTTTTTTTATGGATTGCGAAATATATTTGAATTTTCCGCATACGTAGTCTAAGAGTGTGAATAGTGGAGTTTGTTAGATCGAGTGCGCAGTTGACTTAAATATATTCGTACTCCTTTTTCGAAAACATCTTGGTTTTTTGTTAAGTTAGTAGAAAAAATTATTTGATTGTTGGTTAACTATATTAAGACGTAGAGTAGGGGAGTCTAATTTAGTCTCATCACCACGTGGCCAGATATTGGCTCTGTGTCGCTCGCGGATGGTGAACTTTATGAGTTGCGTGGATTTTGATATTGAATTAATTTAATCATAAAAATTGTTTGATTTTAGAATAATAAACTGATAAACGATGTGCCGGTCTATTTAATTACTCGAAGATGAACACCTTGTTATTCATAGAATGTTTGAATTAATTAATTTAATTTAAAAAATTAATTTATGTATGAAGTTGATGATCTTTAACTTTGTCGGGAGAAAATATTAACGAAAACATGTACAAATAGATAATTTTTTTAATTAATTAAGAAAAAGCTAATTAAAGTGAAACATGCATATTTCTTTTAAGAGTATTTTTTGTGTTTTAATTAAAACTAAACTAACTCTAATAAAAACCCAAATAATTACCAAATTAATTTAATTAACTCTAATACTTAATTAAGTTAATCACATAACACCTAAAAATACTTAGAACTGTATAAGAACTAAATGCTGATAATCAAGTAAATAAAATCAATAACTATAAAAAACACAATATAAAAGGAGGTGTTATTAGTGAATAAGGAGTTAAGGTCGGAGGGAATAAGGCCCAAGACTCAAATATGACAAAATAATAATTATCATGATGTACAAAATAATAATGAAATTATAATAATTGATAATAAATAAATAAAATAACACCAACAGAGGGAAACGTGGGATCAGATCCTCCTCTTGTTCCTTTAAAAGCCATCCACCATTAGAATGACGCCACATGGCTATCATTTAAAACATTAACAAATAAATGGAAGATGAAACAAATTCACTCAGTATACTTATCTCTAACCTCACATATTTTCCTCTCTTCTTTAACAATTACTCTCAACAAACACCATTAATACACTATTTCCAAACAACCTCAAAAATTAGAATTTGTCCACCGTCCTTAAATACTGGGCCTCAACGAAATACATGGGCCTTTTTTGGTTTTATTAAAAAGGTCAGCTTTATTTAAAAACCTAAATAGTCCTTAATCTTATTGTTTTAGATTCCAAACAAATAAATTGCTTTCAAAAAGAAATTGTGATGGGCCTCCCTATTAGGTTTTAACAAAAGACAAATTGTTTTATGCACCCCTTCTAAAAAGAATGAAATCACAATAGTCTTAAAAAAAATCAATTGCTTGACACATTCTTCCAACCCTTTTCAAAAAAAAATTAGATGGGCCTTTAAAGAAAAGATTTGTTTCACGCCTTCTTTAAAGCAATACACCTCCCTTAACTTAAAATGGACTCTTATTAAAATTTATTGGGCCATCAGATATTGATGTCCATTTTAGATCGATACACCCCTCTTTGATGCTTTACACCCCTGTAAGAATAAACAAATATGATTTATTTAAATAGAAAACTAAATATAATTAAGGGTAGGGCAAATTTGGGGTATGACATGATGGTCCTTAAAATGAAATACAATGTAATGTTATGTTTATGCTGACAAAACGATACACTGAAGATCTGGAGAAACCAAAAGACAAGGGAGCTAGATACTTAGCCAATACTCAACTAAGCGGAGATCCTGCCACAAAGTTGTCTTCTATAAAAGTCCTCTCAAGACAATAATTCTACTGGAAATGAGAAATCCATTGGGAAATAACAACGTGGTGATGAAACAATGATCTGCTAGGAAAAGCAAGGAAATTCCACAAGAGGGATAAGGATCTGCTAAGGTGCAAAGATCCGTTGAGGAAGCTCAAACAATTCTCCAGAGGTCAACACTCTTCTGGGGATGTAACAAACTGCTTAGGAAAACCACAACAACATACCAAAGACATCAACAAGGGAACAATGAGAACACATCATCATAATCGAAAATCCTCTGTGGGGGAAAACTCAAATTATCATGTAACCCACAACCTGTACTATCTGAGTAAACAAAACTTCTTAAGGAAATGGAAGACAACATCTACATGGAACACCAAAGGCAAAGTCTGCTGGGAAAGACCAAAAGCGACGTCTGTAGGGGAAGTCTGAGTACTAAACCCTCAACACCACAGCTTTTTGATGACATAGAAACTCAACTCAACTGTGCGGAGAAGAACTAGCTAAAAGAAGATCCACCAAGAATGTCCTGCTCAGGGATACAGAGGGATCATACCAAATACATATGTGGAATAACTTGCAAACAAATGTGCTGGGGAAACACTTCCAAACGACCATGTTGAGGAAAGCTTCCACACAACCATGCTGAAGAATCCGAGTTCCACACTGAGGTTCGATCATATTTGAACAAGTGCCGCTATTCCTTTTAGTTTTATTCGAAAGTTAAAGGAAAATGTTTTGTAATTTTCAAAAACATGATTATTATTACTTTTGTTTCAAAGATTATTATAAAAAATAAATTACATTTTGTGAAAGAAACAAATATATAAGAATTGAAATAAATTGGAGAAGGAACAAAATTTTATTAATAGAATGAAAGACTGTAAATGGCGTAACTCCAAGATCTTTACAAAGTTAGGAAAATGGTACATAGGAAGGCTACATTGAAATACAATGACCACTATTCTCCATAACAACTTTGAATTCTTGTAATCAAGCTTCTGTTGAGAGAGATTGAACTAAGACATTCTGATGATGTTGTTGCTGCTTCAAGTAATCAAGTCTGGCCTGATGCAGTTACTTACCATATCCCTAACTTTTTCCTAGATTGTCCTTTTTAGTTTCCAATCTACAGGGATGATTTATTTATGTTTATGTCTCTAATGTTTTCCTGGACTTCCCTTTCGAATTTTCAACTCACCGAGATGCTCATATTTTTCCTAAGAGGCCCTTTTAGTTTTTCAACTTAGCGAGTTGCTCTTTTGATTATTTAGGCTAAGTATTTCTTGACTGCATCGACGTTCACCAAACGAGTGAGCTCCTTACCATCCATAGTTGTAAGAATCATTGCACTTCCAAATAAGGATATCTTAAAAATATATGGGCCTTCGTAATTGGGAATCCACTTGCCCTGAAAATCATTATGGAAAGACAAGATATTTTTTAGCTCGAGGTCAACTTCTCTGAATTCACGAGGTCGAACCTTCTTATCAAATGTTTTCTTCAACCTCCCCTGGTACAACTGACAATGACACAAGGTTGTCATTCTCTTTTCTTCAATCAAATTCAACTGATCATACTTATTCTAGAACCATTCAGGCTCTGGAACCTTGGCTTCCATCTAGACTCTCATGGATGGGATCTCAACCTCTATGGGGAGCACTTCTTTCATGCCATAAACAAGAGATAAAGGGGTTGCCACTATTGAAGTGCGGATGGATGTACAGTACCCACGCAAAGCAAAAGGGAGCATCTCATGCCTTGTAGATTACAACCATCTTCTAGATAATCTTCTTAATATTCTTATTAGCTGCTTCAACAATCCTGTTCATCTTGGGTATGTAGGGTGAAGAATTGTGATGTTTAATCTTGAAACTTTCACAAAGTTCTTTCATCATCTTTTTATTAAAATTCGAACCATTGTCAGTAATGATCTTGCTTGGAATACCGTACAAGTAAATGGTTTTATTCTTGATAAATAGGACCACTAGTTGCTTTGTCACATTAACATACGACGTCGCTTCAACCCACTTGGTGAAGTAATCAATAACTACCAGAACGAAATGATATTTGTTAGAAGCTTTGGGCTCAATCATGCAAATCATGTCAATTCCCCACATAGAGAAAGACGATGGAGATGAAATAACATTGAGTGGAGTCGGGGGCACATGCACCTTATCCGTATAAGTTTGACATTTATGACACTTCTTAACGAATTGACAGTAATCAGATTCTATTGTCGACCAATAGTAACCTACTTTGAGAATCTTCTTACCCATAGAATGTCCATTGGCATGAGTACCAAAGGACCCTTCATGAACTTCATGCATTAACATGTCTGCTTCATGTCTATCCACACATATGAGCAAGGCCATGTTGTAATTCCGTTTGTACAACACATACTCATTGAGAAAGAAATTGTACGCCAATCTTCTCAAAGTCTTGTTATCTTTTTTTAATGCCTCGTGTGGGTATACTTCACTCTGGAGGAAACATTTGATATCATAATACCATGGTTTATCATCCGCTTCTGCTTCTATTGCAAACACGTGAGCAGGCTTATTTAGACGTCTGATTGTAATATGAGATACTTCATTGTGAAAATTCACTCGGTACATGGAGGATAAAGTAGCCAGAGCATCTGCCATCTGATTCTCCTCTCAAGATATGTGATGAAAATTGACTTCATTAAATAAAGATAACAACCACCTAGCATAGTCTTTGTATGGAATCAAACCCGGATGACGAGTTTCTCATTCGCCTTTGATCTGATTGATAACCAAAGCTGAATATCCAACCACATCAAGGATCTTAATCCTAAGACTGATAGCCTCTTCAAGACCAAGAATACAAGCTTCATATTCTGCCATATTGTTTGTACAATCAAACATAACCTCGCAATAAAAGGAATATGGGAACCTAGAGGAGTGATTATAATTGCACCGACTCCATGACCATAAGTATTAGAGGTTCCATCAAAAATCAAACCCTAATGGGATCCAGGTTCTAGTCCTTCCTCAGGGCCAGGCTCATCACAATCTTTGGCTCTGATGGCCATCACATCTTCATCAGTAAAGTCAAACTGGATAGGTTGATAATATTCAACTGGTTGATGAGCCAAATGATTTGCGAGTATACTTCCCTTAATAGCTTTCTGAGTATAATACTCAGTGTCGTATTCTGACAACAACATCTGCCAACGAACAATCCTTCCTGTCAATGCAGACTTCTCAAAGATATACTTGATAGGATCCATTTTGGATATCAACCAAGTAGTGTTATTCAACATATAATGTCGGAGACGGCGAACAGCTCATGCTAAAGCACAAAAAGTTTTATCAAGCAAAGAATATCGAAATCCACAATTTGTAAACTTCTTACTCAAGTAGTAGATATCATGTTCTTTTCTACCTATCTCATCTTATTGACCGAGGATACAACCCATCGATCTTTATAAGACTCTTAAGTACATAATCAAAGGTTTCTCTTCCATAGAAGGATCAAAATAGGAGGCTTAAGCAAGTAATCTTTGATACTATCAAAATCTTTCTTATAATCTTCACTCCACACAATACTTTTATCTTTACGAAGTAACTTGAAGATTGACTCTCAAGTGGCAATCATGTGAAAGATGAACTGGATATATTATTCAAATGTCTTCGAAATCCTCTGACTTGCTTCTTTGTTTGAGTCACATGCATATCACGAATAGCTGTGACTTTATCTAGATCCACTTCAATACCTTTTTGGATGACAATGAAACCCAAAACTTTCCCAGAACATACACCAAAAGAGCATTTGTTCGGATTCAAGCAGAGTCTATACTTTCTCAAATGCTTAAACAAATTCAACAAGTACTGAACACGATCCTCTTCAGTCTTAGACCTGTAAATCATATCATCAACATAAACCTCGATTTCTTTATGTATCGTATCATGGAATAGGGTAGTCATAACCCTTTGGTACATATCATCAATTTTCTTTAGGCTAAAAGACATCACTCTGTAACAGAATATTTCCCAGGGAGCGATAAACGTTGTTTTGTCCATGGCCTCATACGTCATCTTAATCTAATTATAACCATAGAAACCATCTATAAAGGAGAAAACATTAAATTTCGATGTATTATCAACCAACATATCAATATGTGGCAAAATAAAATCATCTATCGGACTAGATTTATTCAAATATCTATAATCAACACACATTCTTACTTTTCCATCTTTCTTTGGAACTAGCACAATATTGGCCACCCATTGAGGATAAAGGGATGTCATAAGGAAATCGGCATAAATCTGCTTATGTACTTCCTTTCTGATCTTGACAGTCATATTAGGATGAGTTCTTCTCAACTTTTCCTTTACTGGCAGACGTTCTGGCTTAAGCGGAAAATAATGCTCAACAATATCAGTACCCAATCCTAGCATATCTTGATAAGACCAAGAAAACACGTCAACATACTCTTTCAAAAGCTCTATCAACCTTTTCTTGACATCATCACCAAGCAATTCCCCAATCTTGACCTCTTTTTTGTTCTCTTTAAAACCCAAGTTGATCAGTTCGACATGCTCTCTGTATAGTTGAATAGTTTTCTCCCCGTGCTCAAGCAACCGAGAAATTTCTGCTGGAATATCACCATCTTCCTCACTCTCTTCTTTCACTTTAAATACATGGAATTTAAAGTTGGAAAAGGGCACATGGTCATTGTTTTCAATGGGTTTAAGATTTGTCAATCTGCACATATGATTTATGATTTGTTTTAGAAAATAGATATATGCGAAAGTGACATGCAATAATGAAATTGTTTTTATTAGGTTTTTTAGTTACCATTTTCCAAGAAAAATGAAAAAAGTAAAAAAAAAACACAATTGGATAACAAAGAAATCTTTTATTATTAATCTTAAAATTTGAAACAAATCCCTGACAAAGTCACTTTCACCTTAGACAGAGTGAAAGAAATTATTTGAAAAAGACAAAAACATAGAATAACACTAGAAATATCGACGACTATCCAATTCTGAGCGTTAGTCTCTCCATGGGACACAAAGCTAGGTCCATCCGAATCTGAATCTTAAACAGTGGCAACAATACTTGAATCTCTAGGATGAATGAAGCCATCACTATGAAAAACTTACTAAATTATTTTGACATCAGCTTCAGGCTTGAACGATCTTCCAGACGAATAAGGTCAGAACCTTAGACAAACTCTATTCTTGTTCTCAGGAAACATGACAATTTGTCCCCAACCGTCAGCTTGACCACTCTGCACAACCTGTTGAGCATCCTCCAACGAAGAAATATATGCACCACTTTTCTAAACATCATTAATAATATCGAGATCTTGGAACTGTGTTCCAACAGCTTCTGCATCAACATCTATTTACCTGAAAGAGGATAGATTACTAACCAACAAGGCTTATTCACCATACACGATAATCAACTTTTCATTCTTCACAAACTCCAGTCTTTGATGAAGAGTAGACGTTATTGTCCCAGCATCATGAATCCATGACCTTCACAAAAGACAAATGTATGTAGGATGGATATCCATCACTTTAAAATTGACCTGGAAAACATGAAGACCAATCTATATTAAAAGATCAACTTCACCAATAATTATTCTCTTAGAACCATCGAACACTTTGACAACAACACCACTATATCTCATGGGAGTACCATAATATATATATATATATATATATATATATATATATATATATATATATATATATATATATATATATATATATATATATATATATATATATATATATATATATATATATATATATATATATATATATATATATATATATATATATATATATATATATATATATATATATATATATGCAAACATTACTCATTTATTCATATAACTCTAACATATCAACTCGGCTCACCAAACAACAGCAAACACTCACCACACTTGAAAATAACTCGAAAAGTCAAATCAACGACCCAAAAACGATCAACGCAGGGTTGACGGTTAACCTTTAAGGCATGACAACAATCACACCCACCCGTCATTCCTATCTCTCACAAGCCCGTCATCCAGGCAACGTCTAACAAGGTCGTCTGCTCCGGAGACCATAATGATCGCCTCCTCACCATGTTAATACATGTCAATTTAACTGATGCAATGACAATTGACTCGTCACAAAGGTAGCAATTGTCACCATTGTGCAGAAAACTAAAATCTGCGATTTCACTATTGAAGCACCTTCTGAAACTCTGATTTCTACCCTAGAATACCTAACTCACATAGAAATCATTACCCACCACTATACAACATTTATTACAGTAATTACTGAGATTAAAAGTATCAAAATAAAGATTTATAAATTGTTAGTAAATACTAGTATTAGCCTAATATTTGCCTTAGTCTTTCATCCATGTATTTCTCCCTCAAGATCTTAACAATTTAACTCTATAACTTTCTTTTATTCCTCTTTCTTCGAGAGTCCGTTTATATAAAATGATTTTTATAATATTATATATTTTTTTTAAATGACAGAATTTTTTTAAACTTTAAATAAAAAATTGATTTAACTAATTATTTAAAATATCAATTCGGCTTCAATGATCAAGGAAAAGCTTTTGATTTTAAATCAATTGGTTCTTCAAGTAATGACTATGGTATTACTCATTTATTCATATAACTAACATATCAATTCGACTCACCAAACTCACTAAACAACAGCAAACACTCACCACACTTGAAAATAACTCAAAAAGTTAAATCGATGACCCAGAAACAATCAACGTGAGGCTGACGGTCAACCCTTAAGGCATGACGATAGTCACACACACCCGTCATCCCTATTCCTCACAAGCTCGTCATCCAGACAACATCCGACAAGGTCGTCTGCTCCGAAGACCATAACGGTTGCCTCCTCACCATGTTGATGCCCGTCAATTTAACCGACGCAATGACAATTGGCTCGTTACGAAGGTAGCGATCGTCACCACTGTGCAGAAAATCAGAATTCGCAATTTGACCATTGAAGCACCTTCCAAAATTCTGATTTCTACTCCAAAATACCTAACTCACATAAAAATCATTATCCACCACTATACAACATTTATTACAGCAATTACTCAGATTAAAAGTATCAAAATAAAGATTTATAAATTGTTAGTAAGTACTAGTATTAGTCTTAGGGGGTGTTTGTTTCAAGTCTAAAAATAATATTTCCGAAAATACATGACTGAAAAATAATTATTTCTATGTTTGATAGAAAGTTGAAAAAAAATTATTCCCAAGAATAAAAGTTTCTTGTCATGAAATAACTTCCATAATTCTCATAGTTTTATTCCCATGAGAAGAAGGTAAGAATATTTATTCCCATGAAACTTTACATAATTTTAAAAAAACATATATATAACTACTCATTTTCCAAGAAACTTCAAATTATATGCCAAACACAATTTTTAAAAAATACCTTGAAATTAAATCTTCATATTTTTATTCTCCGATAACTTTTTTCTGAGAATCTTTTATGAATCCTTGAAACAAACACCCCCCTAACATTTGTCTTCCCTCTTTCATCCATGTATTTTTATAATATCATATATTATTTTTTTAAAACGACAGAATTTTCTTTTTAACTTTAAATAAAAAATTGATTTAACTAATTATTTAAAATGTTAATTTAGGTATTTCAACATTTTATTAAAAAAAATTAGATATTAAAATTTTAAAAAATCACTTAAATTTTAAATATTTTTTCATAAAACAAAACATTTTTGATTGGGAACAATTATCAAACACTTGGTGGCACAACCAGCTTCAATGATCAAGGAAAAGCTTTTGGTTTTAAATCAATTGGTTCTTCAAGTAATGACTATGGTATTATGAAGGTAAGGTTAATTAACAGAAAAACTAGTAATACTGATCATTAGTTGTGAGATCTGAGATTTGAAGATTTTTTGTTTTTATGTTTGTTTTCAGTGTGTTGGGATTTGGAGAAATAATGGAGAAGAAGATGCAGTTAAAGATGAGGTTAGTTAAAATATTTTGAAGGTTCTTCATTATTCTGAAATATATGATAACCATCAGTAAACAACTTAACTAAGCTTTTATTATAAAAGTGCTTTTGTATACTATTTTTATTACAAAAGTATGAGTTGTCCTGAAAAATTTATAGAAATAAGTTGGAAACAAAATCATAATATTAACAATGCCAGACAATTGAATTTCAGTCTGGCAAAGTTCAAAAGTATTGTTAACAAAAGAACAAGATGACAAACTAGCATATGTGAAATCAATATATTTAGATATTTAAGGTTTCCTTAACAATGCAACTTCAATCTGTAACAACCTGTTTTTTCTTTGACTTCTCTTCCCTCTCATTGACTCCATGTTTTGTTTTCTGATCATTTTCAGCTTGTCACGATGCCTCTTCTTCGCGAATGAGTTCTTCTTGTCTCTTTAGAGCAACAGCTTCCTGATAAGCAACCTCAATTTTGTTGCTGTACACATGACATTAGGAATTAGGATTTCAAACTAATTGTATTCATGCATTAACCATTTCTTACGGATTACTAATTAAATTAGTGGAGTCTACTTCCCCACTATATTAGCAAATACACAGTACCCATACAGATAAAATTCGGTAGTGTATAAGCATGCCATTAAGCTGACAAACAGAATAAAACTAATTACAAAAGTATTGTTTATGTTACCTGAATATATAAGCAAGGACAAATATTTCCAAAGTCCTGCGCCCTAATTCTATGAGACGCCTTTCAGCACGCTCAATAGAATCTTTATTGTAATCCTCCCCAGAGTTTCCATCCTGTAAAAACACGGGAAACAGATTCTTTCTTGGCAATCAAAAGAATTCCAAAACTATAAAGCCAAAAGGTGTCATATATCCCATATAGCCCTTTTGGTACTTATAATAATAAACCGGGCTACTAAAGATACCATTCCAAATGTCTAATATATGCCAATTCAGAATACAGTATCCAAGTTTTCAGTATAACTTGTTTACAGATTTCAACATATTGGCATGACTTTGATCTACTCTTTTATTCAAAACTCAGTCCTCTGAAAAACCCTTGCCAAAGTTCCATTAATATCATAACATGTCAATTGTGTCAATGCTGATCTATATCACCATCTATTAGGGGTCAACATATAAATCCTTAGTTACTTTAACAAACATTACTCTACATCTTACCTTTGTACGATTTTGAGGACCCTTTTCATCTTTTGGAGGGAAATGTTCTATAGCAGCCCTTTCAAGAAGCGGTAAAACATCCTCCACCAGTACAAACATGTCTTTTTCAACACGGACAATAGGTGCTGTTATTTCTGCTGAATCCAACAAGTTTACCAAACCTTTTTTGCTAGTCTGGCCCTCAAGAGTCTTCAATCCACTGTACAAGGAATCCACTACCAAAGTAGAAACAACTTCTTTCTCAATAAAAAAGTGTTTCACTACAACCTTTAAAATTACATCTGTCTTCTCCCTGGACATCCGGCACCTAGATGTTTGGTCAATGTCCCTCCAGAAAGCAAAGAAACTGCATATTGAAAATTACTGTTTAATCAACTTATAAAATCAGAACCACAACCAAGGTTGTCAAAATCAAGAGTTAAAAGCAAACGTGTTTGTTTATGATAAATTGAGTAATACAAGTTTAACTCATTAAAATAATATATACATGACAGATATATTCATATCATACAATAAATGCATAAGTTTAAGTGTGAATGCGTAACTAGCCATTATTAAGTGAGGATATTAATGGCTTTATGTTACTCACACTTTAATTCCGAATTCTTCGAGAATTTTCATTAACTGGTTCGCAAAAGTACCGCAAACCGGAACTCGTAGCAATTTGCGGTTCTTTAGGGAGGCCAGCAGATTATGTAACAATGAGCCTGACACAAGTAGCAATGGATACTCACGCATTCATTATTTAAACTGGGAAACAGTGTCATTGCAATAAATTTGAAATGGTAATAATATAAAATCAGATTTTATTTCTAAAAGGGGTAATTTCAGAATACATATGCACAAAACTGGGCAAAAACAGGCGGTTGTTATAACACATCAAACCATGGTCAACGGTTTGATTTATTTAACAAAGGAACTCAACCACTTCTGTAACTTTTCTTCCCAATTGTCCAAACTTTTTCACCTTTCTGGATTGAAAAGGAAATAAGTCTTCTGTAACTTTTCTTCCCAATTGTCCAAACTTTATCACCTTTCTGGATTGAAAAGGAAATGAGTCAACCCAGAAATAGACTTTTCATGTTTTCATGTAGATGTACTGAGTGCTATTATTAATAGGGGGGTGTCAAAGAAAAATGTAAGGATCCTTGCTTTTATTAGGCGACGCTTTCGTGCAAGATAACATTTACAGCATACATCATGTGACAAAAAAGATTAGGCATAGTATGTCAGAAGCAAGACAGTTTTAAAGGAGAGCACAAAGTACCTCGACCACCTAGCTTTATCCTCAATCAACTTCCCTAGCTTGCTCCGTCTTTCCTCCACAAAACGCCGACAAATTTGTTCTACATTTCTCAAATATACCCTAACAAGTTCCCTCCTATAATGAGAATCAAGGCAACGGAAAGGCTGGTCTGATTTCTCCCTGCATCAATAACCAATAAAAAATACAATGTCACGCGTCTGAATTAAATGCTCCGAGTTAAAGTGCAAACAAGATTGGCATGTGAATGTCAATCTCTGGGGGTCTTAAATAACATGAATTTAAGAATGGAATACCTGATGACTTGAACTTGAGCTTTTACTATAAAACTGTCAGAAGTGTCAACAAATCCGTCATACACCTTTGACACCTCCATAAACTTTTTCCATCCCCAGTCATGCTCCTCCTTCCAAAATCGGTGCAATGTATCTGAAAAACTCAGGAACAACTAATGAGTAATGGTGATAGAAAAAAATTGTCATCTCCATTAATAAAGCCAATTATTAGCTAACAAACCAGAATATTTTGACTTCTTTGGGTCTTTATTGACCACAGATATTGTAAATTGTGCAAAATGACTCCATCCTGTATCACCCCAATGAGAAAACAGGAAAATAAGTCAAATACTATGGAACAAGCTTTAGTACGTAAAAGTTAACTAACAATTAATTATTAATGTAAACCGAGAAACAAATTATTGATTTTACCTGGAAGAAGTTTGTCATGATTAGCTACACACAGAAACAGCGAGAGATGATTGCGCACATTACAACCTTGTGGATGCATTAAAATATACCTGCCAATAACCAGAGAATGATTAGGTTATGATGTTTTGATAGAATTAATGTTATAGGACCACAAAACATTCGTGCGTAAAAATTGTTCTAAAAGAGTAAGACTGTCAATGAAACTATGAAAGTGAAGCAACAGATTTCCATAAGTTTATCTAGACCCTCATACCATTTGTAGCCTCCAACCTCAAATGCATTACTGTGAAGTTCCCTTTTGGTAATCTGGGAAAACTTTTCTATCTTCCATGTATATTTCCCATATAACTCGGAAGGTTTTGGTCCTACAAGGAGAAGAAGTAAGAATTTTAGCATTTTTAAGGGAAACAAATTTACAATCAACCATGACCCATCATGAAAGGATCAAGAATCAGCACAAGCTAAATTGAAAAAGCAATCATTTAGAAGAGAATATAATAAAAGCAAACACAAAAAAAGGTGACTGCCACCTCAAGGAAATCTCATAAGTTCTTGAGACATTATCTTCACCTCTACACTGTAAAAATTCTCTAGGAAATTGAATACGTGTGTCGAATTAACTGAACGTAGGACCGGAGATCATCAAGGAGAATGGAGTGGGTTAAAATTAATTTTGAGCTTTATATCCTTTTGTTTCAAAAAAAGTGAATCAGACCATACTACAACCCTCCCTCAAAAGACCTAATTGAGACAAGGTTTATTTTGAAAACATTTTACAGCAATAATTTAGAGAAGAGAATTTAAAAAGCTACATTTAAACATGCATCTATGGCTGTGAACGGTGTCAAATATTGCCACACAAGGAAACATCTGATTCAAGTAGAATTAAATAAAGGAAAATGAACCGACCACCATGATCTTCGTCGTCTGCGTCCCAATAAGGGGGAGAAGTAGATGCCGCCAATGCTTCCCCGGTAGAAGTCTGGCCACGCGAAACCCCCTCCAGAAGCTTACTCACTCCAGACTCCTCACTCAACACCTCAGCCATTCCCTGATCAAGAAATATTTCAGTAACACTCCCACAATATAGCAATCACTTGTAGAAACTAGAAACTAGAAATCAAATAACAAGTAATCTAAGCTATCCATTCTATTGAGAATTTCATAAAACAAGTCATAAAATCAAAACCCTAAAATTGAAACAAAAGCGAATTACAAACTAGATAAACCAGAGCACAACGAGATTGCAGAACCAACTCAATGAATCCAAATTACAAAAAAGAAATAAACCTAAAATTCACAACAACAGTAACAACAACAGAAATCAACGCCGGAAACAAGAACATCCTTTGCAAGAATTACCGGAAACAGCGAAAAGAAAAGATTGAAAGAGAGAAGGGTTGAGCAGCAACACAGAGCAGAGGTATAACCCAAATTTGTTGTACTAAGAGAGAAAGTTTCCTTTTTCTATCAATCAAATATATTTCCCAAAAAAATAACAAAAAAACGTGTAGAATGCACTTAATAGTATTACTAGTACGCCTATACTGTATACTAGTTCTTGTTCCGTGCGGTACACGAAACTTAATGATTTCATTCGATGAATTTATAATTATAATTAAGAAAACTAGTAAAACTTAATGATTTTATTCAATGAATTTATAATTATAATTGAGAAAACTAGTATTTTTACCCGATGCACCGAAAATCACTTATATTAATATAAAATTATAATAATAATATATCTAGTAATTAATTATATGTTTAAATAAATTTTAATATGATATATTTAATTATTAAAAATTATATTAATTTTATTTATAATCATATGATAAATCTTGATATTTTTATATATGCTAGAAATTTTGTTTAAAATAATTTTACATTAGACTTAATAATAATAATAAAAATAATAATAACAATAATAATAATAATAGTTACACCTAAAAATAAATATAAAAAAGAGAAAATTACTAAGGACCTTGGTATGAAGTTATAAAAGGTTGAAATTACTAATGGTCTTAATCTGGAAGTTAGCATGGTCGAAATAAGTAAAGAGTCTGACATAGAAGCAGACGAAGAAAGCACTCAGCGAACTGAAGACCAGATGAGGGTTGATTATTCCAACGTGGATGAGAATCTGGTAGAATTCCCTCATCGTTGTTAGAAAAAGATGTTTGAAGTGATGTTGTACCCCATGTGCAGTTTCGTGTTCGATAGAAAAGCTGTTGAGAATGTGGAAAGAGTTCGAATAGCCCATCATAAGAGAAATTGGAGGGATGTCATAAGTCAGTATACCTTCAACAAAAGAGGAGTCTCTCGCGGACAGCAACAAAGCGGCACAAATCTCTAGACGAATAGGCCAGCCATATAAACCCAGTGGATGCTTTTGTTTCGTCTAATTTTGACGTGATTAAGCACACGTTGTCCAAGACAATTCTTCATAGTCGAATTGGAAAATGGGCCCTTGCCTTATTAGAATATCCACTGACTTTTATGCCTTTGAAAGCTATGAAAGGGCAAGTGGTCGTTGATTTTATAGTCGACCATGCTCTAGTTGAAATGCCCCTGAGTTACCTAGAACTCAAAACTTGGAAGTTATTCTTCGATGGTTCTAGCCATAGAAATGGAACTGGTGTATGATTGTTAATTATTTCACCAAATAACATCCCAACGAAGTTCAAGTATAAGATTGATGACCCTTGTTCAAATAATGAGGCTGACTATAAAGCTCTAATAGCAGAACTTGAGATGTTGTTGGAACTGGGGGCAAGTCGAGTTGAAATAAAAGGAGACTCTGAATTGGTGATTAGACAACTTATGAAAAAGTATAAATATGTTAAAGAAAATTTGATCATGTTTTTCGGCACAGCAAATCTATGATACGGTGGGAAGAACTGACTGTTTTTGGAATGCTGGTTTGTGTTTTGCGTTTTTTGTTCGCAAAATGTCGCGGTAAGCAAGAGTCGTCACCGTCTTTTATTTTATCCAACAAGGAAAGGAAAAAAAAACACAGAAAAATTCCTTTTTCGAGATTATCTCTGAGTACGGGGGGTAGATTATAGAAAGGGAAGGTATTAGCATCATTTCTATCCGTGGTTATCCACGGGCTCTTAGGTACTTGCTCAATTGTTTTCAAAATTGTTTTCTTTGTGCTTGTGGGTTTGAAAAAGTTTTTGTTTGAAACTTCGATTTAACTCTTGCTTCTGTCCTCAAGAGTGTAATGAAGTGTTTTGAAAACTTTGTTTGAAAAGGAGTGTAAGTGTGAAAAAGTTTTGTTTTTTTGAAAGAGCAAGTATCTAAGAACTATCTACCTACTCGAAAAAGGAATCGTTCTATGGTAATTTCCTTTAGACAATATTATCCCACTATGAGTGAGTAGGTAGCACAGTCGTTGGAGTTTGATGGTCAATTCGAATGAGGAACATACGGTCACTAAAGCAATGTTAGAACGCCTTAGTAGTAACCCTAATGTCTTAGATCATTTGTTTGAGGCAACAATATCTGAGGCAACCATTTCGAGGCGACTATGATCTTTTAGACAAGAGGATGACCTCTAAAACGATCTATACTCAATGACCGTGTATGAAGGCAACCAAGTGGGGTGTACCTTAAGAGTGCGCATGTGCGAGTGTGTCATTTTCAGTTATTTTTATCTTTGCACATGTTGAGGGTGATCTAATTTAATTTTAGTTTAAGCATTCATTCTTGTCATGCAAGCCCTATTATCAGACATCTAGCAGTTATAATTTACGGAATTAAAATGCGGAAATTAAATTACAAGGCGTCGGGTATTTACATCGCCAAAAGCAACCCTTTGAAAATAAAATAAAGCGGTAAATGAATAAATGGTCCTAATTATCTATTACATACCTGTTTACAGTGATTTCTGGTAAACAACCGCTAGTCCTCCAAACTATCGAATAATCTTAATGACTGTTATTCAATCTCTCTGGTAACTCGCAAGATCGACTAGATTGATCCTAGGATGTATTGGTCATTTGGATAACTCTCATTATAGAACTGGTATTCATGGTTGGTATTTAGAATGTTATGTAGGCGTTTAACTTACTTCGATTACTCTATTAAAGATCTAAAGGCGTGATCAAGTAAATGTGCACGAAACTAAATTGCATGAATAAAGTTCAATTGTAAAGACATGTAAAACTGCATAAAAGACAAGTGAATGACTTCGAAGCATAAAAACATGTAATGTAAAAGATTCTCTGGAATGTAAAAGATTCGAAATATGAAGAAAGCGTTTAAATGCAAGAAAACAGTAAAATGACTTTAAGTGAAAAAAGTGTTCGAATGATAAAAGCTTGAAGATCAAGGCATGAAATGTGCAAGAGTTTCTGAAATGTAAAGTATTTGAAATGGAAAGAAAGCATTTAAATGTAAGGAATCAGTAAAAAGACTTCGAATGAAAACATTTTAGTGCAAAAGCTTTTGAATGGTATTGACATGAAGATAGAGGAAAATACTGGAAATGATAAAGAGTTTCATTAAATCATAAACACTTGGTGTTATCATACGTACATTGCCCGTGCATTCGTTTCCCTAGCCATGTGGTATTTTGAATGTTTACTGAGTTTTTTGTACAATAGATATGACACACGAAATCCTAATGTTAAGACTTCTATTTATACTACTTCGACCATAACGGTCTTGCCATAAGATTCTGCCACGTTCAGAACATGCAGAGCAATGCCTCTCTCTAGCTTCCACGCGTCTTCGAATGCTCCAGCGCATATATTTTAAATTTCGAACATCCCGCTTGCATTTGAATTTCAAATGTTTTGGCACTTCTTTGCTTCGAACGCATTTCTTGGACACAGCTTTGTTATCATTCTGAGACTTCTTTGAATATATTCTCATAACTGTCACTCGAAGCTCCAAGCTTTGATATGCCCATTCGAAGCACTGCTTCTACCATTTCGAAACATGACATCTTGCTTTATTCCAATCGAAACGTCCAATTTGCTTTGCTTCTAATAATATCATCAAAATCTTCAGCCAACAAAATACCCCTTTAAAATATGTATTTCGATTCCTTTGAGAAATACTTATTTTAAACATATACACAAGATTTTGATGCGACCTTCGAATCATCGTAACATTTATTGCATATGACTCCAGTCACATCAATCACAACGCTTTTCAGATTCCTTAACCGCCTTGAACCATTTCACAGCATGGTGCAGTTACAAAACAATGATTATCTTTAATCACGCCTATTACCAATATTAACTTTACGCCACCTCCTTCTCAAACCAACCCACGACTACCACGTATCACAATCTTACTCAGTGGATGTTTAAACTTCCACACTATAAAAACCCATCAACTTAGTCTTTTCTTTTCTTCCCACATTCTGAATCTTTTCTTCCTCTTTTCTCACCGAAACCCTAAACTTCCAACATTCTTCCAACAATGTCTTCTTCAACTTCATCTCAACTGAAAAAGGCTTCCAAAAAGAAAGGAAAGAACACAGGAACCATAATGGAAAGCAAGGTTGGCACCTACCAAGGTCAATTTGTTCTTATTCCTTAGATGATCTCAAAAGAGAAGGAAATGCTCTATGCATCCCAGGTACTCATTCCTACTAACGCCGCTGGCAAGAGGTTAGCTTTAATGGGCCCTCTTACAGTCTTTGAAATCTTAAAAGACACCAGAAAAATTTTCCCTGTTTGTTATAATTTTAAACCTCTGTTTAATAAAATGGATACCCCTAAGACAGTAGAGTCTTCTGATTCGACCACCGTGGAAAATCCAATCATTCCCCCTAAGGACCCTTTTGTGCTAGATTATGTAAAGAGTAACTTCAAACCATTTCGATCTTGCCCCACCTCCGACACAGCTTATCACAAACTGGTTTACTAAAGTAGAAGCTAAGAAATCCCAGCAATGGGAAGAATTAGGTATTTACAACTTGATTAAACTATCGAAACCAGGATTTACTTATAGCCACCCATTATTATTCGCGTCCTTATATTTCTGGGACAGTACTTACAATACTTTCCATCTCCCTGGTGGAATGATTACACCCACCTTTTTTGACATAACAGCCATTACTGGGTTATCACCAATAGGAGAAACCTATATTCCTGACAATGAAGAGCATTCGAGTATTATTGACTTCGAAGTCAAGCTAGCTAGCTTTTCAAAGTTTATCAGCCACTATCACACTGAAGGAGACAGTGTGTCAGATGTGGAACACATTGCTTTCCTTACCTTATGGTTGTCAAGGTATGTCTTTTGCAGCAGATCCCTACAGGTAGCCAGTAGGTTTATTCCTCTAGCTAGAGATTTGCATGAGAATCAGAGGGTGTGTTTAAGCGAACTGCTATTAGTTGATCTTTACGAAAGTCTAAGGTCAGTTGTTTCGAGTTTGAAATCTCACACCTCCAAAAACATCCTGCTAGCTGGTCCTTTCTGGTTACTCCAGTTATGGCTTAATGCCATGTTCGAACCTTCACTATCAACTACCAACACTATTGTTGAACAAGACCCAAAAATAGCGGATAGAATCATCGAAGGCACTAGGCTGCGAAGACTTACCCCAAACGATGATAAGGATGACTTCAAAGTTCTCTTCTCAAAATATATCATGATTTTCTCCAAGAGGCATAAATTCGAAGAGACCATGGCGCCTTTTGCTTCAAGGACTCATGGACCCTCATGGTTCACCATGGCTCTCTCAGAAGCAGTCAAAAGCAAAGAAATTCAAGATGTATGGAGAGCCTTTTTGCTACCCAGACTAATCTCTTCACGAATTACTCCTGCTAAGAATCAAATCTTCCTTTTTGCTTATCAACCCAACTTCGTTTCGAGATAATTTGGCTTGTGCCAACTAATCCCTGAACCCCTATTCCAAACAGAGAATGCCATCACCTCTGGGCGAACCTTCAAGGCAAGAGAAGCCAAACTACAGCAGGAACAATACCAAGGCTTCGCCCACTTTGAACTAATAACTTTCGAACCTACACACCTTACAGCAAAGGGGTTTTTAGAATGGTGGACAAAGTTCTATCAGACTTATATGTTTGATACTCTTACTATTCAGCAAAAACTAACTGATGCATTCGATGTGCGGGTACCATCCAAGAAAGGTATGTTCACTCATGCCAAAGAGATTAAGGCTTTTCAAAATTATTTCGAAACTACTTATGATCCCACACACTTGGAATCCACTGTGCATCAAGCGGCTGAGACCTTGAAGGAAAAATTCAAAGAAAAAATTTCTAAGTTAAAACTTCCTTCAGGGTTGTCACCTGAGGATAGGTATAGGTTGGCATTCGAAATGCATCCACCTAAATTTCCTAGATTACCTACCCCAGAACTGGCTCTGGCTTGGTTTCCTCCATACCCTTGGTGGTTCACTTGCAAAGAAATGTTAAAATATCTTCAAAAGAAACCAAAGCCATCTGAGATTGTGACATGGGCTCGACATTGGCTCCACGATTTCCCAGGACATCTTCGCTATGACCTTTCTGCCATGTCGATTAAATCTGATCAAGGCACAGATGCGAATGCTTGGGAAAATCTCAAATGTTTCTCATTTTCTACATTTTAACTTTTTGTCTTAATTGTTTCGATTTTCAGCCATCTGGATAAAGACTGCTGCTTCAAAGTCAAAAGAAGGGAGCGCCTCTCAGGCCTCTGTCGAAACCATTGATAATGTGACTCTATCCAAACCAACAACAACTGCTGCAACAACAACAACAACAACACCAGTAATAACCAGTGCTCCAACTCCACAGGTAATCACTTAGCCTTGATGTTTCGAATACACTAATGTTTCATGATTTGCATCTAACTTATTGTTTAAATCTTTTCAGACTAACAAACTCCCGCCAACAACTCCAAAGAAACGAAAAACAAATACTACTGGGGAAGACCCCAATGCTGGAGGGAATTTACCAGCTGCTTCGAAGAAGAAGCAGAAGAAGGAAATTTCTAAAAGTGTTGTACCAACTAGTGTCTCTGGACTCGATTCCCAGGATGCTGCTCCCTCACCTAAATCCAAAATTCCATCTTCGACCTCCAACGTAATGTTGGAACGCATAGCTAGCAACCTCTCTTCTGAGAGTCCACAGGTAAATTGAACTTTAAATCTTTGACAAAATAATTATTCACTACCTTGGTGCATGCTTTTAATATCCTTTTGCCTCTGTAGGATATTTTGAATCCAGCTCTTACCACTTCGACTTCACCATCAAAAACTGCTGCTCCGATCAACTCTTCTCCTCAAGGGGATTCCAGCAACCTTGTGAAGAACAAAGGTTCCTCCAATATGGCGGTTCTGGCTGGGGCTTCAGAGCAACAAGATAATCAGAGTACTTCTCCTCCTCTAAAAGAAACAAATGAAGCAACGCTTCATGAATCTGCAGAGACTTTACAAAGAACTTCTCTTCAAAAGTCCCCTCTTGAAACCCTTCAAGAGGATCCAAAGGACATTCACGATGAAGGAGAGAAAGCTGATTCTGATCAAAGAAACGAAGAATCTGCAGAGGAAGGGTCTGAGGAAGGAGATGCGAACGATGGTTCGACTGCTGGGCCAGAGTCAGACGCAAATAGCAGCGAGAACGAAGATATCGAAGTGGTGGATTTGGATGATAATGAAGAAGACGATTAGCATGAAACGAATGAAGGTGACAGTGACGCGACCAATAAATCCATGGAAGTCGAAATGGATGTGACTCCCCTGCGCGTGGAACTCCCTCAACCGTCTCTGTCCCGAATGACTGAAGAGGAGCTTGCTCTCCTGAGACGAAATGACCCTATTGGGTACATGAAGGCAAAGCTGGCTCAAAGGGATATTTCACCTACTAGGGCTGGTACAAGTTCGACTAGCCATCTGTTGCCCACAGATGATAGAATTGTACTTCTTAACAGGATTAGGAGAACAATTCTTGATGTGGATTTGTTCGAAGTGCTCAAACAAGATAGAACAACTTGCTACACTATGAAGGAGTTACTTACAAAAGTCAACCTTGCTACCTGCTCCTTGCCAGTTAGCACTATCTTGTTCGATCTTCAATCTTTGCTAGACAACGTGACTGGGTACCTTCTCCAAGATGAATTTGCTGCCAGAAAGGTCCAAGAAAAACGAACTGCAATGGATGCTGCTTATGAGCATGCTTCGAAACTCTCTCAAGAAGCTGAGGATCAAGCCATGCATCTAAAGCAAGCAAAAACTGATTATGAGGCTCGAGCTGAGTCCATCCTTCTCTGGGAAAGGCAAATTCAGGAACTTCAACAGAAGGTTAAAGAGGCTCAAGAACAACAATTAGCCTACGAAACCAATACTGCTGGCAACCAATTCGAAGAGCTCCTCAACAAGGGGCTTGCAGAAATGGAAACTGCAGAACAACTCAAAGGAGAAGTGGCTACCTTAGAGGGAGCAAGACGTTTTGCTCAGCAAAGGCTTGAGTCTTTTCGAAGTACCTTTAACAGATTGAAGAATAATGCCTATTTCTAAATCTTAGTGTTGATTTGGTTAAAATTTGGTTTTTTGTATGTAACATTTGAACAACGCCATTTTGGCAACCCCATATTGCCATTTTGGCATTTTTATGATATTCTGATTACGTTGTTACTATTCGAATCTCCTGCAGGCGTGGCTTATATTTCTTTAAATATTTCCCATTAACCTTTAGGATACGTTTATCATCCATCAGCTCTTCGATTTCATATGCATTGTTTGAGAATACCTTTATTATTCGAAAAGGCCCTTCCCAATGAGGTGACCATTTATCTAACGTTTTATTTTTCTTGTCCATGGGCAATATGACTTTCCAGACTAAGTCATTAATAGTGAATGCTTTTCCTTTCACCCTTTTGTTATATGTCCTGGCCACTCTTTCTTTTTGTCTCATCAGGATTTCCAATGCATGCAATCTAACTTCGTCCAACTCAACTAACTCAGTCATCATCATCTCCCAATATAATGCAACTGGAATTTCGTTTTGTCTTTGAATTCGAACTGATTGTAGATGAATTTCTACTGGCAGAACTGCATCATGACCAAATGTGAGTTGGAAAGGCGTGGTGTTAGTAGCTTCTTTAGGAGATGTTCTACAGGCCCATAGTATTTGGTCCAAAGTTTTGTGCCAGTTCCTTGGCTTTTTACCAATATGTTTCTTGATTAACCCTATTATCACTTTATTAGATGCTTCGACTTGACCATTTGCTTGAGCATAATATGGCGTTGATGTTAGTAATCTAAACCCCATTTCTTGAGCAAATTCTTGCATCTTTCTACCAGTAAACACAGAGCCTTGGTCTGTGGTTATGCTCTCTGGCAATCTGAACCTATAGATAATTTGTTTCTGTATGAACTCAATAATATCCTCTTGATCAACAACTATTAATGGTATTGCTTCGATCCACTTGGTAAAATAATCTATTCCTACCAAGATATATTTCTGTCCTTTAGACGAAGCAGGATTTATTTCTTCTATTAAATCCAATGCCCATCCTCTAAATGGCCATGGTTTAATGATTGAATGCAACTCACTTGCAGGGGCATGTTGAATCCCTGCATGTTTCTGACATTCTTCACAACCTTTAGCAAAGTCTATACAATCTTTGAGCATGCTGGGCCAATACATGCCATATCGAAATAACAGCCATTTCATTTTATGACCTGCTTGATGTGCCCCACATGCCCCATTGTGGACTTCTGACAATGCTAAGTATGCCTCACTTTCTCCTAGGCACTTCAGTAATACGCCTTCTTGGGTCTTTTTGAACAATTCGTTTCCCATGAGGACATATGACAATGCTCTATATTTTGTCTTCCTATCAACATTCAGAGTTGGGTTTGTTAAATAACTCACAAGTGGACTTCGCCAATCTGCATCTGATAAAGTGTTTATGGCTAATATTTCGAATCCCTGTTTCTCAGCATAACCCAATTTCATACTCTCTAGATCTGATGGTGTGAATCTAGTAGCCATAACTCTACCCCTTAATTCAACTAAATCCTCAAAGTTTCTGGTAGAAACTTTATAACCTGAAGCCAACTGTGCTAAGTCATTTGCTTCTTGGTTTTCTATTCTTGGTATATGTTGAATATCCATGTATTCAAATTTTCTAAGTAGCCTGTTAACTATGACGAAGTATATCATCAGGTTTTCCTTTATGCATTTATACTCCTTTGTTATTTGTTTGACCACTAATTCTGAGTCTCCTTTAATTTCGACTCTAGTTGCCCCCAATTCCAACAAAGCTTCAAGTCCAACAATAAGCGCTTCATATTCAGCTTCATTGTTCGAGCAACGAGGACCATCTAATTTATACTTGAATTTTGTTGGAATTCCTTCAGGAGAAATTAGAAGGACTCCAACACCACTTCCATTCCTGTGGGTCGAACCATCAAAGTGTAATTTCCATGGTTGCATTTCGACGTAACTCATGACAGTCTGTTCAACCAATGAATGGTCCACAATGAATTCAGAAATCACTTGGCCTTTCACAGCTTTTAAAGGCATGAAAGTCAAAGAATATTCTGTTAAGGCTAAAGCCCATTTACCAACTCTGCTATGCATTATTGGTTTCGAAAGCATGTGTTTAATGACATCGAAATGAGATGAAACATAAACATCAACAGGCTTTATATAATACTTGAGTTTCATACAAGAGAAGTACAAACAGAGACATAGCTTTTCTAAATTGCTATATCTGGTCTCTGCATCATTCAATACTCTACTTAAATAGTATATGGCTCTTTCGATGCCATTGCTATCTTCTTGTGCTAACATACTACCTATACTAACTTCAGAGGCAGATATGTACAATCTCATGGGCTTTCCCCATGAAGGTGGAGACAAGATGGGAGGCTGAGAGAGGTATCTTTTTATCTTGTCAAATGCCTCCTGATGGGCTTCGTTCCACTCGAAGGCTTGGCCTTGCTTTAAACGAAGCAACGGAGAGAAAGCTTGGGTTCTTCCACTTAGATTCGAAATGAACCTTCTGAGAAAGTTAATCTTCCCTAGCAAAGATTGCAGCTCCCTTTTTGACGTAGGTGCTTTTGTCTCCATTATGGCTTTGGTTTTGTTCTGGTTGATCTTAATTCCTTTCTTGTGAACCACAAAGCCAAGGAAATCTCCAGCCTGCACAAAAAATGCACATTTAAGGGGATTCATCTTTAAGCCATGTTTTCTCATTCGTTCGAATGATTGGCTCAAATGATGCAAATGGGTTTCTGCAGATATAGATTTGATGACTATATCATCAATATACACCTGCATAAAGGTTTCAATGAAATCATGGAAAATCGAATTCATTGCCCTTTGATAAGTTGCCCCAGCGTTTTTTAAACCAAAAGGCATCACCACCCATTCGTAGGTGCCTAAGGCTCCTGGGCAACGAAATCCTGTCTTGGCAACATCTTCTTCAGCAATAAAAATCTGATTATACCCAGAGTATCCATCTAACATACTTAAATATTCGAATCCTACAGCAGAGTCTACTAGCATTTCTGCCACAGGCATGGAGTACTCATCCTTAGGGGTTGCAGTGTTTAAATCCCTAAAATCTATGCAGATTCTCAAAGAACCATTTTTCTTAATAACAGGTACTATATTTTCTAACCATTCGACATACCTTGTGGTTCTAATGAATCTGCAACGCAACAACCTTTTGATCTCAGCTTTAATCTTTGTGAGAACCGCTGGTGTGAATCTTCTAGGAGTTTTCTTGATGGGCTTCTTGCCATCTTTGATTGGAAGTCTGTGTTCGACTAACTCCCTCTTTAAACCAGGCATTTCGTCATAATCCCATGCGAAGCAATCTTTGTTTTTCTTGAGGACTTCGATCACTTCCTGCTTGAGGCCTGGGCTAAGTTTTGCACTTATGTAGGTTATTCTTTTCGTGTTCTCATCCCCTAAGTTCACTTCTTCGAGTGGATCCTGCGCCAACATTTTGGCACCTGTGTCTATGGGGTCCCTCTCGAAGCCTAAGGGTTCTTTATCATAGATGGCGTCCAGCCTTTGATCTATCCCAAGTTCTCTAAAGGGTGAGCCTTTCTAGCTATCCCCCTTTATTTCGTTCATCTTTACAGCCAGTTTATTCATTTCAGCCTCTAAGGCCGCCTTTGATTTGTTCTCAGCCATATAGGCCGAAATCCTTTCGAAAAAGGAGGACTCAGTCATGAGTAAGGTTGTCGAATTCCCAGCCTGCTGGCCGTCTTTGTATAGTACTTTCGACTCCTTCGTCTTCACTGATTATTCTTCTATCCCAATATATGCCATCATGGCGAAGGGTCATATAGTAGTGGGCGTTTCTGGTTTCGTTGATTTCATCATTTGGGACACAAGGAGCATTCTTTGCCAGATGTTTGTCATAATTCCTCTTGTCAACTAAGTTGACTGTTGACATGAAGTAACTCTGGTCTGCTTCAATGTTTTCCACGATCCCATCTTCTCTCCATAAAACTAATCGCTGGTGCATTGACGAAGGAACTGCCCCTACGCCATGGATCCACTCCCTTCCCAGCAACAAGTTGTAGTTGGCCTTGGCTTCGATCACCATGAACATGGTGGGCCTATAGCTTGAGCCTATTGTCAAGTCCAATTGAACCACCCCCAGTGTTTTGCCTACTTTCCCTTCATAATTGGACAGAACCATGTTGTGTGGTTTGATGTCTCCTTCGCGTATTTCTAACCTTTTCAGCATGAAATGGGGTATTAAGTTAACTACAGCGCCCCCATCCACTAGAACCTTATTCACGCCATGGGCACCAACCTTTGCCCGAATAAATAGTGGCTTAAGATGGTTCTTCATAGCTGGTTCTGGATGGTCGAAGAACGCATTCTGCTCCTCGACAGCTCCATTATCCATCACATAGTAGCACACAGGCCTATGCTTCATCAGGTCTATGGTATCTTCTTCCTCATATTCATCAATTTCAGTTTCCTGTCCAAACTCACAAGGAAGCACAGATACCACGTTGCAATTGAGGTTGAACGAAGACTCCCCCTCTGATTCGAAGTTGTCCGTTATCATATCTTCGTCTTCTTCTGGACCTGGAGTGTATTCCTTTGGTTCATCTAGTTGTACTTCAGAAAAGAGCCTCCTATTAACTGGGGGTTTGTCTTCAGTTTTATTTTTTGGTGTGGGTTTGTTGGTGCTAGATTCACCTTGGTTCTTTGTTGAAGTTGCCCCTTTATTTGCCACAGCTTCCCTCTCAGCCTTTTGAATCCTCTGTTGCCTTCGCCATTGAGATCTTGACATGGGGTTTCTTCCTTTGTAATTCTCTAATCTCACCTCTTCCCTCTTTGCTATGTTGAATTGCCTTCTATATGTCATAGCGTGGCGTGCGTTTCGTTCAGTGTTTCTCCATTTGTCTTTGCCTTTGTCATTTCTGACTTGCAGCTATCTGTCTGTTGGCACTTCAGCAGGGATTTTGAACATCACTCTTCGAGTACCCTTGGGATGAGGACTATCAGGCCTTCGTTGTTTGTATTTGCTATCGAAACGTGGGCCCATCTGAACAGTTTCTTGGTGGTTCCAACAAGGGGCGAAGGGGATTGTTTCGAAGGCTCTGGCCATGTTTTGATCATACACAGCGGAACACCTTGGGCATATCAAGCACTTGGTTTCCCCTTTGTAGCAGCGAAACACAAATTCCAGCAAACTTTCTCCAGCCTTAGGATAACACCTGAATAACTGGTTATCCCGGCGCCAGTTGTTGCCGGTTCGCGCCCTTTGTACCCTCTCGAAGTTTGCAGCGATTCTCTGGTTGCAGAGGTTGCTGCACCTAGGGCATAGTATCATTCTTGTATATCCTTTGTGGCACATCATGAGGTAATCCTTGAGACTAGCATCTTCAGCATGATTATCCTCCATTTTATATTTCTCTTTTTCTAAGTATCTCTCTACCTCCTCCATCTCAGAGCGAGGTCCCTCCATATCCACCATGTTTACCTCAACATCCTCCCCCTTAGCTTCATCATCTCCCCATCCAGTGGGTTTTATATCTTCAATGTGGACCTTTGAACTCTCTGGGGCAGAATATTTGACCAAGTAGTCAAACTTTCCACTGGGTTCCCCTAGAGTATCCCATATTTCTTTCTAAGGGGAGGTTGGCTTCGTGATTTGGACTTTCTCCAATTCTAGCCTCAGGCCTTCAGTAACCTGTGTCAATTCTTGGTTTTGGTTTTCCCGGCCTTCAGTAGCCTGTATTTCCTTTGCAACAACTAAAGGTGTTGCTTCAATCGAAGTCTCTGGTTGCTTGTGGACGTCTTCAGTGACCCTCTTATTGACTTCGACTATCACCCAACTTTCATTTTCAGTACCTTTCTCTCCTACTGGAGTGTCACTTTGGTCAGCTTCCACCATGTTAATTTCTCCAATACATGCAGGCTCAGAGTAATTGGTGTCTGCGACGTCCAAAGGGTCTTCGTCCACTTTCATTTTTGCCTTATCAGCAAACTTCAGTCTTCCATCTTTAATTGCATTCTGAATTAGGTCCCTGAAAAGAAAACACTGTGAGGTTTTGTGGCCTAGGAAACTATGATATTTGCAAAATCCTCTTTTCTTTCTTTGATCTAAAGGAGGTATTTTGACATTTGATGGCACAATGAGTTGGCCATCTTTGACAAGTAAATCAAAAATCTCGTCACATTTAGTGACATCGAAGGTATAAACCTTCTTTGGGAATTTGTCACTTTTCTCATTTTCAACAGTTTCTTTCCCTTTTGTGGGAACTAATAATTTGCAGGAGTAAGGTGGTGCCTGTTTTAATTCAGCGAGGTCGATTTCGACCTCTTCGAATTCGAATTCAGGATAATCTTCTGCTTCCTCAGTTCCAACATAGGAGATCCTTTCCTTCTTGTTATTTTTAAAGACTCTGGCCTTTTCGGCCTTTAGCCTTTCGACCTGTCGAACCCTATCGGCTAATTGAGCCATATCCCTCAAGTATTGAGTGTCTAATTTCTTTTGAATGGAGTAATCCAGGCCGCCAGCAGCCATTTCGACTAACTCATGTTCAGGCACTACTGTAAAGTATCTAGATTTCAAGTGCCTGAATCTATTCAGATAATCATCTATGGGCTCAGTGAACTTCCTCTTGACACTGGCTAGTTCCTTCAGACTGATTTTTGATTGTCCCATGTAGAACTGTTCATGGAATAATCTCTCCAAAAGAGCCCAAGTATCAATGGACCCAGGAGGCAAAGTGGTGAACCATGTGAAAGCGTTCTTAGTCAGGGAACTTGGGAAATATTTGATCCTGAGGTCTTCATTATTAGCTATATCTCCTGCTTCGGTTAGATACCTGGCTATATGTTCGACTGTTGACTCATTGGTATCCCCATCAAACTTTGTAAACTTAGGGACTTTATATCCCCTTGGTAAATCAGTGTGCATTATGTAATCTAATATAGGGGAGGCATAATTTTGCCTTCTAATTCCTGTGTTGAGGCCATTCTGGGCCATGATCCTCCCTATCATGGTGGTTAAATTATTTTCTGCCAAGATGTTATCGTTTCGAATTCTATGAACGACTGCATCAGCATCTTGATTTCGACCCACCATGATAACCCCTCTAGGTTGTTCTTCTCGAAACTCTGGGACTTCCAGCATTTCGACCCTTGCCCCTGGTTCCATAATTTCCCTTTGTGGGCCTTGGATCATTGGGGCTTCTAGCCTTTGTGCCCTTGCCCCCAAATTAACCTCCTCTCTGGCTGGTCTATAGGGTGAGTCGTTAGCAACTTGTTATATAATAGGTACGTTCGCTCGAACTCCCGCCTGATTCTGCCTACGCCTCTCCGGGGGAGCGAAAAAATCTGCTATTCGACTCATATTATCTGCGTTTTCTCTGTTTGTCACAATTACATTTTGTATTATTGGGGCAAAGATTTCCTGCATAGTTTGTGCTAACACTCCTATCATATTATGGTTACTGTCATCCATCAATTGCCTAAAAGCCAATTGGTTTTCTGTGGTTAAAATAGGCATTGCACTATAACCCACTGACCCTTGGTTATTTGTCATAAACTGATTTGCCCCAGATCCAGACCCTAATTATGGTGATGAATTCGATGTGGAATTGTGTAAGCCTGCCATAAAAGATGTTGGCATTCCATAAGAGGAATTTCTGGTTCTATTACCATCGAAACCGAGTGGTCTAGTTAGTGGGGTGGCGAAATGGGTTTGTGTCCCTGATGGTGGGACGAATCCCCCAGGATAGCCAATGGTTCCAGTATTTCATAGGATCAAACTATTAGTTGATATGCCACTTATTCCATTAGTGGCTATATTACTGGTAGAGGATGCAACAGACTGTGCATTCGAAGGGATCATATTAGATGTTCCCATCGAGGCGGAGATATTAGTGCCTGTTGTATGTGGGGCATTTTGTTCCCCTTGTTGATTGTCAGAATTAGACATCTTGTTCAAACGTTTTCTTCTGGATAAGGGTTGGTTGCCATTGGTTATTCTACCACTTCTAAGGTTCATAAAACAACAAACTTATCGCTCAGAGAGTATTTTTACAATGGTTATGTCTTAACAATTTTTACTCTGTTCTAAATTCCGTAATGGCCAATGACGAGTCCCATCAGGTGTGCCAATTTCTTTACAGTGATTTCTGGTAAACAACCGCTAGTCCTCCAAACTATCGAATAATCTTAATGACTGTTATTCAATCTCTCTGGTAACTCGCAGGATCGACTAGATTGATCCTAGGATGTATTGGTCATTTGGATAACTCTCATTATAGAACTAGTATTCATGGTTGGTATTTAGAATGTTGTGTAGGCGTTTAACTTACTTCGATTACTCTATTAAAGATCTAAAGGCGTGATCAAGTAAATGTGCGTGAAACTAAATTGCATGAATAAAGTTCAATTGTAAAGACATGTAAAACTGCATAAAAGACAAGTAAATGACTTCGAAGCATAAAAACATGTAATGTAAAAGATTCTCTGGAATGTAAAAGATTCGAAATATGAAGAAAGCGTTTAAATGCAAGAAAACAGTAAAATGACTTTAAGTGAAAAAAGTGTTCGAATGATAAAAGCTTGAAGATCAAGGCATGAAATATGCAAGAGTTTATGAAATGTAAAGTATTTGAAATGGAAAGAAAGCATTTAAATGTAAGGCATCAGTAAAAAGACTTCGAATGAAAACATTTTAGTGCAAAAGCTTTTGAATGGTATTGACATGAAGATAGAGGAAAATACTGGAAATGATAAAGAGTTTCATTAAATCATAAACACTTGGTGTTATCATACGTACATTGCTCGTGCATTCGTTTCCCTAGCCATGTGGTATTTTGAATGTTTACTGAGTTTTTTGTACAATAGATATGACACACGAAATCCTAATGCTAAGACTTCTATTTATACTACTTCGACCATAACGGTCTTGCCATAAGATTCTGCCACGTTCAGAACATGCAGAGCAATGCCTCTCTCTAGCTTCCACGCGTCTTCGAATGCTCCAGCGCATATATTTTAAATTTCGAACATCCCGCTTGCATTTGAATTTCAAATGTTTTGGCACTTCTTCGCTTCGAACGCATTTCTTGGACACAACTTTGTTATCATTTCGAGACTTCTTTGAATATATTCTCATAACTGTCACTCGAAGCTCCAAGCTTTGATATGCCCATTCGAAGCACTGCTTCTACCATTTCGAAACATGACATCTTGCTTTATTCCAATCGAAACGTCCAATTTGCTTTGCTTCTAATAATATCATCAAAATCTTCAGCCAACAATACCGGAAGCAGATACATTAATATGGATAAAAATAAATAAAGCGCGCGGGGAATTAAATCGAATGCGAATTAGGGTTTTGACCCTTTTGATTAAAAAAATGTTTTTTTGTTGTTTTTATTTAAGAAAAGAAATTAATCCTAAAATTAAATACTAAATTAATTATTAAAAAAATTAAATGAAAAAATAATTAACGACATGTTTTTGGAGTTTTTATTATTTTAAGAAAGAAAATAAAAATAATTAAATGAATTAAAACCTAATGATTTCTAATTAATTTTAAATATTTACAAAATAAATTAAAGTTTCCTAATTAATATCCTAATTAATTAATAAGTTTATTAATAAAAATAAAAGTTCTAAAATTTGATTGGATAAAAAAAGTATTTTTGTGATTTTTTTATAAAAAAATAAAAGTGTGATTGGTTAATAAATTAATTAAATAAAATAAAGTAAATAAGTTAAATAAATAAAATATAAAGAGAATGAGAAATTGGGCCTTTTTTTTGGAGGTGCTGAAAGCATTTTTTTTGTTGGCCCATTTGCTGATCCGTTTCACTTTTTGGGATCCGATGTTCCTGCGTTGATCTGCCCTTTGGTGGACCCTTGATGCTGACCACCAGATCTGGCCATCAGGCCATCTGGAGTGTGGATTGGTGAGGGAGTATGGTGATCCCTTGGCATGCGCGCATGCTGGATTAACTGAAAACAAATAATATTGAGAAAGGGGGGGACATGAGATTCGAACCCAGGTCCTTAAGGGATATCCAATGCCAAGCTTGCCGCTAAGCTGTGTTGTTTTAGTTGTTAGTATAATATGAAGAAATAATAATATAATAAAACAAACTCCATGACCATAAAAAGAAAAAAAACGTGCGTGATTTGAATAGCCCAGTGGATGGATGCCACATATTATCCCTGACCTCCCAACTGTGGCTAAAACACAGAATACCTTTACCAACGGACCAAGTTTCGTCACTACAAGCTTGTTCATCTCCAAAATCTTGCACAGGCTACAAAAATGGACTCTAAGACCATGGTTGGATTTGTCACAACCTCCTGATCACAACCATGCCCTTCACGTGGACCAATTGTACCTGAAACGAAAATCCTTAAAACCACAAACCAAACCCTAGCAATGGTGGTTCTTCATACAGAGCACATAAATGAAATTGGTTATAACAAACAGTTTGCAAATGATGTGAGGGTTAAGAATATGCAGTTATTTCATGAAAACAATGCCTAATTTCAGAGATACGAAATCAAGAACAGGGCCATGTTACGAAGGACTTACAGTGCGTATGGATGCTTGAAAACGCCTGGTTGTGATTGGTTTAGCTTGTGAGAGTTTCCAGGAAGCGATTGGGACCAATATCAAGTCCTGAAAATGCCTCTAACTTTGATTTCGATCTCCCACTTTTTTGTGATTTTTGCAACTTTCATTCTGCCTCTCCTATTGCTCTCCAACCCTGATTCTCGTGCCTTTTGCTTGCTCATGTAATATGCATTGTATTAGGGTAACAAACTTTGTCCAAATCTTGCCCTATCAATGCTCTTGAATTTGATTTGATTCTTCCATTAAAACTTCCCAAACTTGGCCTAAATCCAATCTCCTTGTGCATAATGCCCTTGATACGAATTTGATGAGGTACTATCTGTCCATTGGAACCTGAAATCATTAAAAAATCTTTGGTTATCAATATCTTCGATTTTATGTGATTTTATTTGATTTAAAATGAATTAATTCAAATAAAAATCAAATTAAATAATAAAAATAAGATATGGACACATGGCCAAGGATAGGGCACGTGGGAAATAAGGCAAACTAAAAAAAAGTGAAAAAGAATGGGCCCATTTGGCAAAATTTGATGTTTTGGGGATAGTTGACTTTTGGCAATTTTGCAAAAAAGTCCAACTTCAACAATGCATAACTTCTTCAATTTTGAACTTTTGGAGGTGTTCTTGGACTTTTTAGAAATATTGAGATGTCCTATAACCAACCCTTTTGGTATCATCTCATTTTGATATTCCATGCTCAAGTTAGAAGCTTTGACAAAAAGGGTGTTTTTGTTGACTTTCAAAAATGACCTATAATGTCAAAATTCATAACTTCTTGTGAGTGCATTTTTTGAACTTGGGGTATGAATATGGATTGTAAGGAATTAAATTCTATTCAAAATTATCTTTGTATGGGTCATTTCTCATGAAGTATGAGAAAGTTATGCTTGGTCAAATTTGGGTTGACTTTTCCTACAAAACCCTAATTTAGCAACTTTTGAATCTTGATGAATTTTGAGCAATCCTTGATGAATCATGATCAATACTTGATAAAATGATGAAATATCATTCAAAATGAGAACGTTGACAAAAAATCCTGAAGTTTGATTGTATTTGAGTCACGGTTGACTTTTGCCCTAGCATAGTCGATTTTTGGACCTTTTGAGCAATTGACTGAGCAAACTTCCTCTGCAAGGCTTGAAACTTGACATGGATGACCTTGAGAACATATTAGGACATTGGGGAGAACTTGAGGTCAATTGTACTCAAGGATATTGATGCAACACAAAATTCTAATTTGGGGTAAACTGCCTTGGGAGAGAGCTTGCCTGACCAACTTTGAGCAACCTTGAGCAACTGGGAGATTTTTCTTGCAATGTTTTGAGAAATATGGGAGGGAAAATTTTGGGGTACAACAGCTGCCCCTGTTCAATCTTCTTAAACCTGAGGATGTAGATTGGCTTTCATGCCTTTCGTGATCCGAAGGTGGAAGATGATTGAACACTAGAGTGCCCAGAAATTTGCACTCGAATGAAGTGGTATCTGCCTTGTGATGTAGGGAATGGGCTTACGGATGCCATTTGGAGATTGGTGGCGAGGGGATGGGCTTAAAGATGCCATTTGAAGGAGTGTCGATCGCATAAGAGATTCCTTAGCGAGAGCTTGTATACCTGTTGTTTGAGGAGGATTCCGCTGGGGAAGTCCGATCTTTGTTGAGATTTAGGAACTCGCCCATAATTCAACTGAGGGGAAACATCTTCGTCGAGATTTAAGAACTCGCCCGTAATTCAACTGAGAAAACTTCTCTGCTAAGATTTAGGAACCTGTCTGTAATTTGATGGAGGAACTTTGTCGAGATTTAGGACCTTGTCAGTAATTCAACTGAGAAAAACTCTGTTGAGATTTAAGAACTTGTCAGTAATTCGACTGAGGGAAACATCTTCATCGAGATTTAAGAACTTGCCCATAATTCAACTGAGAAAACTTCTCTACTGAGATTTAGGAACATGTCTGTAATTCGACGAAGGAACTTTGTCGAGATTTAGGACCTTGTCTGTAATTCAACTGAGAAAAACTCTGTTGAGATTTAAGAACTTGTCAGTAATTCGACTTGGAGGGAAACATCTTCATCGAGATTTAAGAACTCGCCCGTAATTCAACTGAGAAAACTCTGTTGAGATTTAGGAACCTGTCTGTAATTCGACGGAGGAACTTTGCCGAGATTTAGGACCTTGTTTGTAATTCAACTGAGAAAACAACTCTGTTGAGATTTAAGAACTTGTCAGTAATTCGACTGGAGGGAAACATCTTCATCGAGATTTAAGAACTCGCCCGTAATTCAACTGAGAAAACTCTGCTGAGATTTAGGAACCTGTCTGTAATTCAACAGAGGAACTTTGTCGAGATTTAGGACATTGTCTGTAATTCAACTGAGAAAAACTCTGCTGAGATTTAAGAGCTTGTCAGTAATTCAACTGAGGGAAACATCTTCATCGAGATTTAAGAACTTGCCCGTAATTCAACTGAGAGAACTCTATTGAGATTTAGGAACTCGTCTGTAATTCGACGGAGGAACTTTGTCGAGATTTAGGACCTTGTCTGTAATTCAATTGAGAAAAACTCTGTTGAGATTTAAGAACTTGTCAGTAATTCGACTGAGTAAAAGCTTCATAGCTTTTGATTTTTATGAGAATTTAACTGCATCCTTCCTGAAAAGTAAAGGTTAGTTGTATGTAATGCATGATATGTATCAAACGATGATGTTCTCAGAATAAATGAGATTGGTGTTGTATGATGCGTATATGCATGTGTCATGATGTATGGAAATGTAATGTTTTAGCTGGGGAAAAGAGTTGAATTCTTTGTTTCCGCTGGGGATAGCGAATGAAGATGATTGTGAGAATAAACCTGCAGGAGAGGATAACTCCGCTAGGGGATAAACTGATGAGGAGATTACTCTATGGGGAAGAGATGTTTTGTAGAGGATTCCACTGATAAATTCTGCTGGGGATGAATTACCGTTGTTGGCGATACTGAATCTTGTTGGGGATTGAGTTTCTATTTGTGAAAGGAATAAACTCCACTGGGGATGATCTTTAGTTGCGACTTCACTGGGGATAACCTTTTAGGCTCTTCTGGGGACAATCTTCCGAAGTCTACTAGGGATGATTCTCCATACTCCACTAGGGAAGCTTTTCAGACTACGCTGGGGGAAATTTCCAAACTCCATTGGGGATATTTTATACTCCGTCGGGGATAATAAGACCTTTCAATGCTGATGATAGATAAATTCTGCTTGGGGAGAATATTACTGATTCGTTTGCGGTTGCGAGTCTCAGCTGGGAGAGCTAATATTACTGTCTCTTCTTACTCTGTGGGGAGTGAAAGAACTTCAGCCATATTCTTCATCTAAATCTACCTTGTACCTGGTGGACAGAGCAACTGTAAAGCTTGGACATTTCTCATTGCCCCTGTTTCTGATATTACAAGTAATCGTCTTTTGTTTCGCATGTAAACATTCATGAGCAGCAATTAATGTCAAATGCATATATAAAAAATGAACATTGGACATTTTTTGCAAAACAAAACAGATAAAGGAAAAACAGTTTGAAATTTCTTTGAAAATGAATTGTATTGATTTTGAAGTTTGGCATGTAAATAGGCGTTTTTGTACAAGAGACTGACGTCCTAGTAAGAGAACGCCGCCGAATAATAGAATTTACACAATTTGTTAAAAACTAAACAAAACAGCTATGTGAATAATCCCACTGGGTTCCAACTCTGCTATTGCCTTTATGTCCTCGAGCATCTCATCACTTTGTTACTTGGTTGAAGGTAGATCAGATTGATTAGTGTCGTCCGAGCTTGATAGTCGATACTGAAGTCTGGTTGCAAGGCGATCCAATGAGACATAGTGTTACGCTTTGATCCCTACTTTTTGCCTGGACCACCCTTTCGGGTTATCAGTCCACTGGGATACCCTTTTTTGCCCAAGCCGCCTTTTCAGGTTTTCGACTTGCCGGGTGTACAAATTTTTTCATTTTCATCCCTTATTTTTTCCCGAACCCTTTTGGTTCACGGGGAAGCCCTTATTTTTGCCTAGGCCAGTCAACCTAGCGGGTCTTTTATTAGGCGTAGTATCTTTTCACTATGTCTGCATTGACGGGGTGAGGAAGGTCGTCACCATCCATGGTGGTCAGAATCATAGCTCCTCCTGAGAAAATGTTCTTAACCACAAATGGCCCTTCGTAGGTAGGGATCCATTTGCCCCTGGGATCAACTTGAGGTAAGATAATGCGCTTGATCACCAGATCCCCAACTTGATACTCTTGTCGTCTAACTTTCTTGTTAAATGTCTTGATCATCCGCTTCTGATACGTCTGACCATGACAAATAGCAGTAAGTCTCTTTTCGTCGATTAAGTTCAGCTAATCAAGTCGGGTCTGGATCCAGTCATCTTCGCTCAAACCTACATCTTTCATAATCCGAAGAGAGGGTATCTGAACTTCAATGGGCAAGACTGCCTCCATACCATATACCAAGGAATAGGGAATTGCCCCTGTTGACGTTCGCGCTGAGGTACGGTACCCATGAAGAGAAAAAGGTAACATCTCGTGCCAGTCTTTGTATGTCACTGTTGTACCCCAAAATTTGCCCTCCCATATTCTTCAAGGTTTGCTAAGATCATGCTTCAAAATCTCCCAAGGGTTGCACAGTCCAATTGCCTCCTAACAGTCAAAAATTAGGGTTTTGGTTATGACAAAGAAGTTGAGGTTTCCAAGGATCCAATCAAGTCCCACATGCCTATAAACATTGTCAAGCATCCATATGCCAAGTTTCAAGACTCACAGCATCAAATTGCACAGTCAAAAACCCTAAATGCTTCACAGTCAACTGCAGGGGCAAAATGGTCATTTGACAGTCAAAAGTCAAAAATTTTGGTCAACATCTTATTTTTAAGCCACAAACATCATTTGATCAATTCTTGATCATGATTCTCAAAGCATGGCTCAAAAAGTCTCAAGATGCAAAAGTTTCTATTTTTAGACAGCTGAAAAAGTCAACTGAAAATTGACAAGGGCATAACTTCCACATGGTTTATCAGAAAAATCCCATCCAAAGCTCATTTTGAAGAGAATGACATTTCATACAAATCATCTTCACACTTCAAGTCCAATAAATGCTCTCACAAAAAGTTATCCATTTCAACATTATAGGTCATTTTCAAAAGTCAACAAAAAGGCACTTTAAGTCAAAGACCATAACTTGAGATTGGTAAATCAAAATGACATGGGACCAAAGACATTGGTTAGAGGACTTCAAGACCTTTCCAAAATGTCCAAGAACATGATCAAAGATTAAATATTGAGCAAGATATGCCTTGTGGAAGTTTGGAAATTTTTGGGAATTTTGAAAAGTCAACCTTACTTCAAATGCCTCAAAATTGCTAATGGGCCTCAATTTCTTCCATGAATCATTACCCAAAGGCTATGCACGACCCATTAAGCTAAAAGGGAGTTATTTTCTTATTTTTAATTAATTAATTGAATTTTTAATCCTATTAATTCATTTAATTAAAATTAATCATGAGAAAAATACTAAACAAAGGTTTTGAATCTTTTTGTGTAGCATATTCTTCCATTATGAGCTCAAGATTTCGTGTGCCTTCTCAAAGAGACAAAATCTTCCAAAATTAGCAAGTTTTCATGGCAAAGAGATTTAAAAAAAGATATGAAAAATCAAATATTCAAAATCATAAATGGATGGATTTTGGGCTGGCTTTTTGACCTAATTCTATCCACACATATATGCAAGACTAAAACCTAATGCATTAGACACAAGAGGATGCGCAGAGAATCAATAACAAACTTGCATTTTTTCACAAAAAACCTTGAAACTGTTTTCATAGCTACTGCACGTTTCAAAGCCAAAAGGCCATTCCAATACACTCCTGACACATCCAGGAAACGATTCCAATCGAAACCAAGCCTCCACGTGCAGAGAATTGGTAGAACAGAACTGCTTTCTTTTCCAAATTATTCATAATCGTATTTTGAATTCCATGCATGATTTATGACTTTTAATGTTTGATTTATACTAACATGAACATTTTGAAGCTATTGGTGCCATTTGATTGAACTAAGAACGCCTGTATCCAAAGTTGCCATTAAAGCATTTTAGGGTTTCAGAAGCTTGAATTTAGGGGTTCACACATATGGTAAAACCAGGCCTTAAAACCTATACCATTGGATTCGTGACATCCAAACGAAGCAAAACCACCCCTCGCGCCCTTTTTATAATTTCTTATGTGCTAATCGCTATTTTTCCCGTTCATGTTTAGTGGGGGTTTAAAACCCCCGCTATTTGCTTTTGTTTACAGGCAAAAAGATGAAGAAGACGCTGATGTGTCCAGACGCGGTTGGAGTATTCAAATAATGGAGCGAATTTTATTGTGTACACCACTAACGAACGCTTTTGCATATTATATTTCTTAGTTATCCAAATAACAGATACGCGCGTTGGTTCAGTTGGCAATTGAAGTGGCATGCAGGTATTGGGACCTGGGTTCGATTCCCAGGTCCCCTTATGTATTTCATAATTTTTTCATTAGCATGTTCCAGTGTAGTGCCTCTCCCAGGGTTCATCATGCAACCCCCATGTCCAAGCCAACCAAGTGTCCCTGAAGGTCAATCCAAAGGCCAGAATGTGCTGTCTACCATACGTGCTGGTCAAACACTCTGCATGCAAGCGCTGGAAAAGTCAAAAAGGGCCTGATTCAATGGGCCTATTTGCTTCAACAAACCTCTCAATTGGGTCAGCCACCCCCATGGTTTGCATATTTTCATTTTTTATTTTAATTCTCCTTTTTATTCTTTCATTTGCTTTATTGTTTTATTTAATCCACAAAAATAATTTTCATAACACAAAAATCAGAAATCAAAAAAATAAAATATGTTTATTTAATATTTAAATATTTAATGTATTAATATTTTTGTAAATAAATCTTTAAATCATAAATTTAGTTAAATTAGGTTTTAAAATTTAAATGTTTTTCTTAATAACTAAAATATGTAGAAATTAGTTTTTTAGCATTTTTTATCTTTTTCTTAATAAAATAATTTCCTTTTATTATTATTATTATTAATTATTAATTATTTTGTAAATACCCATGTAATTAATCAACTAGTGTAAATTAGGTTAAAACTTGAATATTTTTCTTTAACAATTAAAAATAATTTAGAACTAGGGTTTCATTTAATTTCTAATTTTAATTAATTTTCTTTATTTCATAAAATACCAAAAACCATAAAAAATAACTTCTTTTCTTTATTTAATAATTAATTAACTGTTAATTTCAATTTAATCTTTAAAGGGTCCAACGCCCTCGCATATTCGATTCTAATTTCTTTTCGCGCGTTTGTTCTTATTTTTTCTCTTTAATATTATGTAATTGCTGAAGCTTTGTAATAGTAATTAGGAGTTTATTTACTTTCTACATTTTATTCAAAAACGGGTCTTTGTTAATTTGGCGATGTATAGACCCGCGCCTTGTAATAGCGTAGGACTTTATTTTCCGCACTTTAATTTCCGCACCTTTAAAATTGCTAAATTTTGCATGAAAGAATGGATGGCCCAAATAAAATCAAAGCGTAGCTCACCAAATGCATGACAAGATAAAACAAAACTGAAAACAGCACACAAATTCACACACCACTCTTAGGGTACGCCTCACTGTTGCCTTGCCCCTCGAAAAGTGGTCGTCGAGTATAGGACGTTTTAGTAAGTCCTTATGTCCATGAACATGGCATAAGGGTAGCTTCTAAGGTGTCCTACTGTTGCTCTGGTGACCACACTGTCCCTACAAAAACGAATTGACCCGAACACCTCCAACGGTGGTGCTACCTACCTCTCAATGGTGGGATGGCACTACCTTAAGGACATTTACACAGCCTAATTCCTTAGGGTAGGTGGATGACTCATAGATACTTGCTCTGTTTCAAAAACAAATCAAAAACTCTTCTCACACCGACACTTTCAAAACAATTTTTTCAAACACTCTTGAGGACTGATACAAGAGTCGATCTGAAATCTTTAAACGAAACTTTTTTTCAAACCCACTCACACTTGAAAAGCAAACAAACATTTTGAAAACACAAATGAGCAAGTATCTAAGAGCCCATGGATAACCATGGATAGAAAGGGTGCTAACACCTTCCCTTTCTATAAATCTACCTCCCGAACCGAGAAACTATCTCATAAGGAATTTTGCTGTGCTTTTGTCCTGTCCATGTTGGAGAAAATAAAAGACGGTGGCGACTCTTGCTTCCGCGACATTTCGCGAACCAGCGTTAAACAGCCAGTTCCAGATCCACCGATCACAGTCACCGTCATCTTCTGCACAATTTTCTTAATGTTCTTATTAGCCACTTCAACATCCCCATTCATCTTCGGCCGGTAGGGAGAAGAGTTGTGATGTTGTATCTTGAACTGCTTGCAGAGCTCAGTGATCATATTATTGTTGAGATTTGTACCATTGTCCGTAATTATCCTCTCGGGTACACCATATCGATAGATCAGATTGTGCCGAATGAACCGTGCGACGAAGTTCTTGGTTACAGTAGCAAAGGACGCCGCTTCAACCCACTTCATAAAGTAATCAATCGCTACCAGGATGAAACGATGCCCGTTGGACGTTGTAGGTCTGATCTCACCAATCATGTCAATGCCCCACATTGCAAAAGGCCATGAAGTTGTCAAGACGTTTAGAGGTACTGGAGGTATGTGCACCTTATCAGCATAGACTTGGCACTTGTGAAAGGTTCGAGAATGCTGATAACAGTCGGCTTCCATGGTGGACCAATAGTATCCTACCCGAAGGATTTTCTTTGCCATGGTGTGTCTACTGGAATGAGTTCCAAAAGTACCATCATGTAAATCGGCCATGATCCGTTCTGCCTCGTTCTTATCCATACATCACAGTAAGGTCGAATCATGGTTACGCTTATAAAAGATACCGTTACTGATGAAGAACTTCACCGCGAACCTCCTCAGAAACTTCTTATCATTAACAGATGCACTCTCGGGGTATTCCTGAGCCTCAAGATACCTCTTCACCTCATGAAACCAGGGTTTATCCATTGCCTCTTCAGTCTCAATATCATAGCAATATGCAGGTTCGTCCAACCTTTCAATGGTAATCCGGGGAGCTTCGTTGTCCCAATTGAATTTGAACATAGAAGACATTGTAGCTAGTGCGTCCGCCGACTGATTCTCCTCTCTAGGGAAGTGTTCAAAGGTTATCTCTTCGAAATGTGGAAGCAACGTCAATACATACTCCTTGTAAGGAATAAGATTCAGGTGTTTCGTATCCCACTCGCCTTTGATCTGACTGACCACGAGAGCGGAATCTCCGAAAACACTTAAGAACTTAATCCTCAGGTCAATTGCTGCTCGAAGACCCATGATGCACGCTTCGTACTCCGCCATATTGTTGGTGCAGTTTGAAACATAGTCGGGCGGTAAATGGAGTATGAGAGCCTTTAGGAGATATGATCACAGCGCCAATTCCATTACCCAAAGCGTTTGAAGCTCCATCAAAGTACATAGACCATCAGGATCCTTCATCAGGTCCTTCATCCGGTCCAGGTTCTTCACAGTCAGTTACCAACATGATGCTTTCATCCGGGAATTCAAAGTTCATAGACTGGTAATCGTCCACTGCCTGATGTGCCAAATGATCTGCCAACACACTTCCCTTGATTTCCTTTTGGGTCGTGTATTGGATGTCATACTCAGTCAAGATCATCTTCCATCTTGCTATTCTTCCTGACAATGCAGGCTTCTCGAAGATATACTTGATTGGATCCATCTTTGATATCAATAGAGTAGTGTGAGTCAGCATATACTGTCTCAGCCGGCGAGCAACCCATGCCAAAGCGCAGCAAGTTTTCTCGAGCAGTGAGTATCGGGTCTCACAGTAGGTAAACTCTTTTCTAAGGTAATAAATAGCATGCTCTTTTCGGCCAGACTCGTCATGATGTCCCAGCACGCACCCCATTGAGTTGTCGAGTACTGTCAAGTATAAGATCAAAGGTCTCCCTTAAACTGGAGGCATCATGATATGTGGCTCTTGGAGATACTCCTTGATCCTTTCGAAAGCGGCCTGACATTCATCGTTCCATCTTACCACTTGAACTTTCTTCAGTAGCTTGAAGATCGGATCACAAGTAGCAGTCAGGTGTGAGATGAATCGGGCAATGTAGTTCAGACGTCCCAAAAAGCCTCTGACTTCTTTTTCTGTTCGGGGAGCTGGCATTTCCTGTATAGCCTTCACCTCTGCAGGATCCACCTGAATACCTTTGTCACTTACGACGAAACCCAACAGCTTACCAGATCTCACCCCGAAGGTGCACTTGTTCGGGTTTAACCTCAGCTTGTACAACTTCAACCGGTCAAATAACTTCTGAAGGTGGTCAAGATGTTCTTCCTCAGTCAGAGATCTTGCAATCATGTCGTTGACGTATACCTCAATCTCATGATGGATCATGTCATGGAACAAAGCGACCATGGCACGCTGATATGTTGCCCCAGCATTTTTCAAACTGAAAGGCATGACCTTGTAGCAAAAGGTACCCCATTGAGTAACAAAAGTTGTCTTCTCCATGTCTTCGGGCGCCATCTTAATCTGATTATAACTGGAGAAACCATCCATAAAGGAGAAGACCTTATGCTGTGCAGTGTTGTCAACCAGAACGTCGATATGAGGTATAGGGAAATCATCCTTGGGACTTGCCCTGTTCAGATCCCTATAGTCAACACATATTCGAACCTTACCATCCTTCTTCGGCACTGGAACCACATTGGCAACCCACTGTGGGTAAGAAGTTACTGCTAGAAAATCGGCATCGAATTGTTTCATAACTTCAGCCTTGATCTTCTCAGACATCTCTGGGCACATCCGGCGAACTTTCTGTTTTACTAGAGGACAATCGTCTTTGGTAGGCAATCAGTGAACCACAATATCGGTATCCAACTCAGGCATATCTTCATAAGACCAGGCAAAGATCTCAACATAGTCTCGCAGCATCTGAATCATCCGTTGCTTAACACTAGGCTCCAAATTTGCACCGATCTTGACCTCTTTCTTGTCCTCTTCTGTACCCAGATTTACTGATTCCACGGGCTCCTTGTGATCGGTGGATCTGGAACTGACTGTTTAACGCTGGTTCGCGAAATGTCGCGGAAGCAAGAGTCGCCACCGTCTTTTATTTTCTCCAAATGGAAAGGACAAAAGCACAGAAAAATTCCTTATAGAGATTGCTCTTGGTTCGGGAGGTAGATTATAGAAAGGGAAGGTGTTAGCACCCTTTCTATCCATGGTTATCCATGGGCTCTTAGATACTTGCTCACTTGTGTTTTCAAAAATGGTTTGTTTGCTTTTCAACTGTGGGTTTTAAAAAGTTTCTTTGAAAATTCCAGTTCGACTCTTGTATCGGTCCTCAAGAGTGTTTGAAAAATTGCTTTCGAAAGCTTTTTGAAAAGGTGTCGGTGTGAAAAGTATTTTTTTGATTTGTTTTTGAAATTAGAGCAAGTATATAGAGTCGTCTACCTACCCTAAGGAATTCGTCTGTGTAAATGTCCTTTAAAGTAGTGCCATCCCACCATTGAGAGGTAGGTAGCACCACCATTGGAGGTGTTCGGGTCAATTCGAGGTTCGGGACATGGTGATCACCAGAGCAATAGGAAGACACCTTAGAAGCTACCCTCATGCCAGGTTCCCGGATCATGAGGACTTACTAAGACATCCTCTACTCGACGATCACCTTTCGAGGCAAGGCAACAGTGAGGCGTACCCTAGGGGTGGTGTGTGATTTGTGTGTCATGTTCATTTGCATTTATCTTGTTCATGTCAGGGGTGATCTACGCGTTTGTTTTTATTTTGTCATTCATTCTTGCATGCCATTATTAACAGTTAAAAATTGCGAGAAATATAAAGTTCCTAAACTATTACAAAGGCGCGGGTCCACATCGCCAAATTTTCCAGGACCCGATTTGAGAGAAAGTAAATAAAGTGCGAAAGATAAATATTTACACGGCTTTGGGAGAAGTACATCAATATTTAAAAGAAGTAAAATAAAATGCGCAAATTGAATTGAAATTGAAAGCGAGGGCGTTGGACCCTTTTTTAATGAAATTAAATTAAATTATTTAAATTAATGAAATAAAAAAGAAATTATTTTTGAGTTTTTTGTATTTATGTTTTTTAATAAGAGAATTAAATGAGATTGAGAAATTAACCCTAATCCTAATTTTTTATTTATTAAGAAAAAATATTAAAATTAAGCCTAAAATTAATCTAATTATTTACATGCAATTTGATTTATAAAAATAAATAATTAATTATTAGTGAAATTTATTTACAAAAAATATTAATTAAATAAATATATTTTGATTTTTATGACTTTTCTGTTTTTTACTATTTTTTATATTTTATGAAAATAAGTTAAATTAAAGGAATTAATTAAAAAAGAAATAATTGAAATAAATAAAATAAGGAAAAGAAAGAAAATACAATACCTTGGGGGGTTTCTGTCCCCTTTTTGGAGGTGAATCGGAGTGGTTTGGCCATTTGTGTTCTGGCCTCATCATGCATAAGTTGTTCTACTTTGGCCATTTGGCTTTTGGCTTTTGGCCATTTGCGTTTTGGCCTCAACGTTCCTTAATCTTCTCAGGATGTCTGTCTCGCCACGTATTGGTGTCATGTGTAAAATGTTCTGTTTTGGCCATTTGGCTTTTGGCTTTTGGCCATTTGACTTTTGGCCTCAACGTTCCTTAATGAACCTGCATGGTATCCTGTCTAAATCTGCAACCTCATGAACACATTAAATAAAATCATAAAAATTCAAATAAAACCAACATATGAAGAAATTTAATGTTTAGGCACAATATGGCATGTATGAATGATTATACCCTTTTGATCATGGAGATCAAACCAATCTTACCCTTACTGGAAAATTAGTGACCTGAATGCTTTTATGCCTTACTGGAAAATTAGGATCATGGAGATCAAGTCAGCCTTATCCTTACTGAAGAAGTAGTGAGGTATTGGTTTGTAACTGTGATGGCTTGTTTGTAGTGAGAGAGGGATTTGTAATAAGGATTTCAAGGTTTTAGGGTTCTTGAAAGAGTTTGATATTCCAACAGTGTTGTGGCAAGGTTTTTTCTCTCTTTTCCATGTGTTCTCTTGCTCTCAATCATGCCAATCAATCCAAATCTTTCCATGTTGGGATGTGCACGAATTATTGATGATATAATGTGCACAAAAAGATTGAAAAAATTAGGTTAGACATTTTTCATATATTTAATTTGATTTAAATGAATTATTATAAATAAAAACTCAAATAAATAAATAAAAAATGAATAAAGACTTCCCTTTGGGCCAAGTGGTCGTGCACATGTCATGGATGATGAATTATGGAAGAAAAATGGGCCCATTAGCAATTTTAGGTCATTTGGATCAATGTTGACTTTTCAAAATATCCAAAAGTTTCCCAGCTTCTACAAGGCATAACTTGCTCAATTTTTAAGATTTTTTCATGTTCTTGGACATTTTGGAAAGGTCTTTGAGTCCTCTAACCAATGCCTTTGGTCCCATGTCATTTTGATTTACCAATCTCAAGTTATGGCCTTTGACTTAAAGTCCCTTTTTGTTGACTTTTGAAAATGACCTATAATGTTGAAATTGATAACTTTTTGTGAGAGCATTTCTTGGACTTGAAGTATGAAGATGAGTTGTAGGAAATGTCTTTCTCTTCAAAATGAGCTTTGGATGGAATTTTTCTGATAATCCATGTGAAAGTTATGCCCTGGTCAATTTCAGTTGACTTTTTCAACTGTCCAAATAAGGAAACTTTTGCATCTTGATGATTTCTGAGCCAAATTTTGAGAATCATAATCAAGCATTTATCAAATGATGTTTGTGGCTTCAAAATGATATGTTGACCAAAAATTTGAACTTTTGACTGTCAAATGACCATTTTGCCCCTACAGTTGACTGTAGTGCAATTAGGGCTTTTGACTGTGCAATTTTGAGCTGAATGACTTGAAACTTGATATGAGGATACTTGACCATATTTGTAGGCATGTGAGACTTGATTGGACCTTTGAAAACTTCATTTTCTTGATCAGAACACCAACCCTAGTTTTGACTGTATAGGAGATCTTTGACTGTGCAACCCTTGGGGGATTTTATAGCTTGTCTTGGCAAATCTTTGAAGAATTATGGGAGGGCAAATTTTGGGGTACAACAGTTGCCCCTGTTCAATCTTCTTAGACCTGAGGATGCAGATTGGCGGACGTGACTTTCGTAATCCGAGGGTAGAAGATGATTGAACACTAGAGTGCCCAGAAATTTGCACTCACATAGTAGCTGTGTGGTGGAATGGGCGTATAGATGCCATTTAGAGATTGCTGGATAGGATGATGGGCTTATAGATGCCATCTGGATGTTGATCGCATAAGAGATTCCTTAGCGAGAACCTGCATATCTGTAAAAGAAAAATGAGTACCTGACACGTTGCAGGAGTTGATTTCAGATGCTTGGCATAGATGTGTCCTGACTGGTTACAGGAGTTGGATCTGGAGCTTCAAACGGTGATGAATGAACTAGGGATGGTTACTAACTTGCATGAATGGTAAGAGAACCTTAGGCGACTTTAACTTCAACAACGCTCGTTGAGAAAAATCTTAGCGGGAATTACCATCTTTGCAGGATCGGGAAGAGAATCATAGGTCATTATAATCTGAAAGGGAATCACCTCACTCACCGTCGGAGAGGGAAACATAGGAGACTATCACCTCACACTCACCGTCGGAGAGGGAAACATCTGAAAAGGACTTACCACCTCACTCACCGTCGGAGAGGGAACCATAGGAGACTATCACCTTACACTCACCGTCGGAGAGGGAAACATCTGAAAAGGAATTACCACCTCACGCACCGTCGGAGAGGGGACCATAGGAGACTATCACCTCACACTCACCGTCGGAGAGGGAAACATCTGAAAAGGACTTACCACCTCACTCACCGTCGGAGAGGGAACCATAGGAGACTATCACCTCACACTCACCGTCGGAGAGGGAAACATCTGAAAAGGACTTACCACCTCACTCACCGTCGGAGAGGGAACCATAGGAGACTATCACCTCACTCACCGTTGGAGAGGGAAACATCTGAAAAGGACTTACCACCTCACTCACCGTCGGAGAGGGGACCATAGGAGATTATCACCTCACACTCACCGTCGGAGAGGGAAACATCTGAAAAGGACTTACCACCTCACTCACCGTCGGAGAGGGAACCATAGGAGACTATCACCTCACACTCACCGTCGGAGAGGGAAACATATGAAAAGGACTTACCACCTTACTCACCGTTGGAGAGGGAACCGTAGGAGACTATCACCTCACTCACCGTCGGAGAGGGAAACATCTGAAAAGGACTTACCACCTCACTCACTGTTGGAGAGGGAACCGTAGGAGACTATCACCTCACTCACCGTCAGAGAGGGAAACATCTGAAAAGGACTTACCACCTCACTCACCGTTGGAGAGGGAACCGTAGGAGACTATCACCTCACTCACCGTCGGAGAGGGAAACATCTGGGATAACTTCTACTTAGTCTTTATCAGAAAAATCTGTTGGGAGTCGATTTGGCTGGACTAGAGAAGGCTTTGAGATATGATTGAGAATTTCAACTGCATCCTTCCTGAAAGGTAAAGGTCAGGCATATGCAATGCATGATATGGATCAAGCAATGATGTTCTCAACATAAATGAGATTTGTATGATATAATGCGTCTATGCATGCTATAATGATGTATGTGATGTTTATGTATGTATGTTTTTGTCTAGGAAAATAAATCCTTGACGGGTGCCGGGAAGTCATATCCTGGGCTGATGTTGAAGAATAAGCTTTTACTTCCGCTGGGGATGATAACTGCAAGAATACCGGTAGGAGAAGATGACTCCGTTGCGGAATAAACTTGGCAGATGGAAGATTCTGCGGGGAGAAAAGATACTCTAGCGACCATGCTGGGAAGAAATACTCTGTGGGGAGAGGGATGCTTTGCTGAGATGTTGATAATAATTTGCTGGGGATACCCTTGCTGTATTGGGAGCATTGATAGACTTCGTTGGGGTAAGAAGACTTCGTCGAGGACGCTCTTTCCGTGGCTTTTAGCTGAGGATAACCCAGTTATATCCTGTTAAGGAAATAACTCTTTAAATCAAGCCGGACGACGCGTTCGTGTTCTGCTAGGGGATAAGCTTCCAGAATCTACTGGGGATAAGCTTACTGCTTGGGGAGATGAATTCCAAATTTCTTGGGGAAGTTTTGATATGCTGGGGAAGTTGCTGAGGAAGTGATCCCTTTGAATGTTGATATACCGCCGGGGAACAATCTTTAGACCAAGACTGCCGGGGATGCTTGTTAAGAATATATGTATTGCTGCTGGGGAATGTTGATATCTGCTGGAGGATACCCAACTTCCTTGAGATTTGATAATTTTGCTTGGAGAAGAATGCGCTGTTTTGCTGAACCACTCTCTGGGGAATTAAGGTATCTGGTTATGTTCTTTAGCTGAACCTACCTTGGTACCTTGGAGGATAGAACAATTGGATTGTTTAGACAACTCTTTTATTGCCCCTGTTTCTAGTGTCACCTGCAATCGATTCCTTTGTTTCATATGCAAATATTTATGAATTAGCAAATTATTGTCAATGCATATATCACAAATTGAACCTTGGACGTTCTTCGCAAAACAAAACAGAAAAAGAAAAAACACTGGCACGTTTAACTGAAAATATATTTGTATTGATTTTGAATGGCCTGTGAATCGGCATTTTGTGTACAAGAGGCTGACGTCCTAGTAAGAGGAACGCCACCGAACAAGAGAGTTTATGCAAATTTTGTACAAAATAAAACAGCTGTGTGAAGTGAATGATCCCACTGGGTTTCAACTCTGCTATTGCCTTTATAACTCCGAGCGTCTCATCACTTGATGACCTTGGTTGAAGGTGAAGCTGACTGATCGATGCCGTCTGAACTTGATGTAGATACCGGATTCTGGATGCAAAGTGATCAATGAGACATAGTATTACGCTTTATCCCTAATTTTTTCCTGGACCGCCCTTTCGGGTTTCCGGTCCATTGGGATACCCATTTTTGCCCAAGCCGCCTTTTCAGGTTTTCGACTTGCCGGGTGTACAGATTTTTTTATATATTTTTCATCCCTTCATTTTGCCCGAACCCTTTTGGTTCGCCGGGAAGCCCTAATTTTTGCCTAGGCATGTCAGCCTAGCGGGTCTTTTTTATGCGTAGTATCTTTTTACTATGTCTGCATTGGCGGGGTGAGGAAGGTCGTCACCATCCATGTTGGTTAATATCATTGCTCCTCCTGAGAACACATGCTTAACCACAAATGGCCCTTCGTATGTAGGTGTTGCACCCCAAAATTTGCCCTCCCATATTCTCCAAGAAATTGCCAAGTCAAGTCACAAAATTCCCCAAGGGTTGTGCAGTGCAAAGGTCCCATACACAGTCAAAACCCTAAATTGCACTACAGTCAACTGTAGGGGCAAAATGGTCATTTGGCAGTCAAAAGTTCAAATTTTTGGTCAACACATCATTTTGAAGCCACAAACATCATTTGATCAATGCTTGATCATGATTCTCAAAATTTGGCTCAGAAAATCATCAAGATGCAAAAGTTACTATATTTGGACAGCTGAAAAAGTCAACTGAAATTGACCAGGGCATAACTTTCACATGGATTATCAGAAAAATTCCATCCAAAGCTCATTTTGAAGAGAAAGACATTTCCTACAACTCATCTTCATACTTCAAGTCCAAGAAATGCTCTCACAAAAAGTTATCAATTTCAACATTATAGGTCATTTTCAAAAGTCAACAAAAAGGGACTTTAAGTCAAAGGCCATAACTTGAGATTGGTAAATCAAAATGACATGGGACCAAAGGAATTGGTTAGAGGACTCAAAGACCTTTCCAAAATGTCCAAGAACATGTGAAAAGCTTAAAAATTGAGCAAGTTATGCCTTGTGGAAGTTGGGAAATTTTTAGGAATTTTGAAAAGTCAACATTGATGCAAATGATCCAAAATTGCTAATGGGCCCATTTTTCTTCCATGATCCATCATTCCAAGCATATGCACGACCACTTGGCCCAAAGGGAAGTATTTTCTCATTTTTTTTAGTTATTTATTTGAATTTATATTAATATTAATTCATTTAAATTATTTAAATATATAGAAAATATCTAACTTGACCTAATGAATCTTTTTGTACACATTTTAGGCTCAATAATTCGTGCCTAAGCCAATTTGGAAAGATTTGGAGCATTGGGATATGATTTGTGCAAAAATAACATGAAAAAAGATATGAAAAGATCCTTAACAAATCAAATATCCAAACCATGATTACAAAGGATTTTATTCAAGTTTCTTAACCTAATTCATTCCTACATAATGTTGGAACACAAACCTAATGGCATGAGACAAAAAGCTGCGCCCAAGAACACTTTACAAACTTTGAAAAATAGCCATAAAATTCAAATCTGAATTCATTATTCTAGGTCGATTCCAACCCTAATACTTATTCCAAAAGCTTCCTTGTGAACTCCTGATCATATTCCAACTCCAAACACCCTTCAAAGCTCCAGGAATTGGTACTTGTAACTCAAACTGCATCAAGAAAAACTCCTAATCGTGCATACCTATTCATGCATTTTTTACAAGTTTTGATATGTGTTTTGCATTCCTGATGAAGTTTACAAGCTAACCATTATGTTTAATTGCATTTTTGTGTCACACACGCGATTTTGCCATGTTCATATTCTAGGGTTTGCAGGTTTCAAAATTAGGGATTCTTAATACAAGCAAAATTAGACCATCCCAGTACCACCATTGCAATCAACGCGTCTGGACGATTAGAATGGTGTACTCGCGATGAATTTATGACCAATAGAATCCTATTCGCTATTTTTTGATATGGCCTCTATGGCAACGGGTTAAAACCGTTGCTTTTTGTTTTTATGTTTCAGAAAATAAAAAAGAGAACGAAGAAGAAGACTCGGTGGCAAGACGTGACTGGCTGTTTCAAATTTGCGCGCGTTCCAAGCACTAGCCCACATTATCTCTTTTATTAATTGTCATTTATTATATGTTAAATATGATTCAAACGGCGTAGTGGTACAGGTGTTGACTGGTAAGGTGCAAGACCTGGGTTCGAGTCCCAGGTCTGTATAATGTTTCATATTATTTTTCAATTCAAGTTCCCATGCAGGCATAATCCTAAGACTCACCATACACCTCCAGATCAGACCATACACGCATCCAAGAACATCCAGATCAAAGGCCAAGATTGAAGAACATCCTACGCGCCAGTCAACGCATCATACATGATTAAGAAAAGTCCAACGAGGCCAGCGTTAATGGGCCAGCATTCCAGGCCTGTACCTCCAATTTGGGGCTACCCCCCCTGGTTTGCCTTCACTAATCTTTTTAGTTATTTTTTATTCTTGTTTTAATAATTACTTTTATTCAATTGTGTTTATTTAATTAATTAGTTTTTTAACAAAAATACATTAAAAACTTAATTAAAAATCAGAAAAGACCAAAAAAATAATAAATATTTTTATTGTAATTATTTTTCTAAATAAATTGACATGTAAATATTTAGTTTTAATTAGGTTACAATTTTAATTCCTTTTTAATAACCAAAAATCCAAAAACATAGAATTAGGTTAAGTGACAATTTTCATTCCTTTTAATTTTTCCTTTTTGATCATAATATTATTATTTATTTATTTTCTATAATTAAATTTTGCATGTAAATTAACTTAGATTTAAATTAGGTTAAAACTTAATATTTTTACAATAAACTTAAAAAACATTAGAACTAGGGTTTAGCATTTCATTTTAATTTCAATCAATTCTTTTTTCTTTTAAATCTTAAAAAACATAAAATACAAAAAAAAAACATTCCTATTTTAATTTTAAATTCTTTATTTATTTAATTTTGCAAAAGGGTCCAACGCCCATGGTCGTAATTCATTTAATTTCGCGTATTTATTTTATGTCGCTTATTATAATTATGTAATTCTCCCAAGGCCTTGTAAATATCATTTCTCGCACTTTTCTTTTATTCGCTTTATTTACTTTCCGTCAAATCGGGTCCGGTTTAATTTTGGCGATGTGGACCCGCGCCATTTGTAATAGTTGTAGATTTATTTTCCCGCAAACTTTATAACTGTTAAAAAGCATGCAAGAATGAATGTCCTAATTAAAATCAAGCGTAGATCACAATAAACATGACAAGACAAATATCAATGAAACGACACACGAACCGCACACACCACCCCTAGGGTACGCCTCACTGCTGCCTTTCGAAAGGTGGTCGTCGAGTAGAGGACGTCTTAGTAAGTCCTCATGATCTGGGAACCTGGCATGAGGGTAGCTTCTAAGGTGTCTTCCTATTGCTCTGGTGATCACCATGTCCCTAAACTCGAATTGACCCGAACACCTCCAACGGTGGTGCTACCTACCTCTCAATGGTGGGATGGCACTGCTTTAAGGATATTTACACAGACGAATTCCTTAGGGTAGGTAGGTTCTCAAGGATACTTGCTCTAATTTCAAACAAACCAAAACATACTTTTCACACCAACACATTTTCAAAAGCTTTCAAAGCAAATTTTTCAAACACTCTGACGTACGAGTCGAACTGAATTTTTTCAAAGAAACTTTTTTAAAACCCACATTGAAAAGCAAACAAGCAATTTTGAAAACACATTGAGCAAGTATCTAAGAGCCCATGGATAACCATGGATAGAAAGGGTGCTAACACCTTCCCTTTCTATAATCTACCTCCCGAACCGAGAGCAATCTCTTTAAGGAATTTTTCTGTGCTTTTGTCCTTTCCATTTGGAGAAAATAAAAGACGGTGGCGACTCTTGCTTCCGCGACATTTCGCGAACCAGCTTTAAAACAGTCAGTTCCAGATCCACCGATCACAGAACTGGCGACTCTGCTGGGGACCTTTAAAGTGAGGTGTACCTTAGGGCTAGCTCATAACTATGTTTTCAATTGTTTTCCTTGTGTGCTTTAAATTGTGGGTTGCCTGGGAGTTCTATAGATCCTAACCCGGATCTGGGGATACCTTCTTAGAAAGTAGCAACAAGGCTGTGAGGGAACTGTGCGGGGTATACCGACATGGTTGAAACAGTCTTCTACGTTGATGTGGCACTTTGGTGTGTACCGGTAACCCTTGAGTTCAGTCAAGGAGAGTACGGGGCCTCCGCGTGGTGTCGTGAAGCATCAACAGACCTTAGGAACCTTAATTGAACTATCTTGGCCTCTTTAGGGTAGTGAGATAACTGACTTTGGTGCAGTCCGAGGTTGGTTGATACTCGATACTACGCTCAATTGAGGGTTGCTTTCCTGGAATATTTCGGTCGCCAGTTCAGTGGCTAAATCGAAACGATGAACAATGAAAGCAATCCCGTGATATTGGGAACCTTAGAACCCGGTTACTTTGATTAGGACAGGTTGAACCCACCAACTTCAAGAGGGTACTACCCAGACCCCATGCTGGCCTAAACTCTAAGGGCTCTTTTGTGTGACTTGTGTGCCTTTGTACTTGCCTACTTGCATGCTTGTTAGCTGACACATGAACTATTTGCAGGTTTTGTTTATAGTCCTTAACTAGGACTCATGACAGGGTTTACCAAATTTCTTGCAGGTTCTGTTTATAGTCCTTAACTGGGACTCATAACAGGGTTTACTAGATATCTTGCAGGTTTTGTTTATAGCCCTTAATTGGGGCTCATAACAAAGTGTACCGAATTTCTTGCAGGGTTTGTTTATAGTCCTTAATTGGGACTCATAACAGGGTTTACCTACATCACCCCATGCATAGCATGACATCATACCATTGCATACATCCTAACCCATTTCAAGGATCTCAAGGGCTTGTGATGCAGGTCGTGATGAACCAACTGTCCAGCAAGGGGCAAAGAGGATTTATTTTCCTCTAACCAAGGTTGTCAGGGGCTATGACCCACTGGACATGGTGAGCCTTTGACCCTTGGAGAAGAATTCTCAACAACATGGGTTTCTTTCCATCAAGCTACAAATTCAAATGCTAACAAATTTTCTTGTTTCTCCCGCGAGGTCCTTGAAAACATTACATGCATGTCATACATCTCATTGCATTGCAGGTATCCCTTTGACAGGTTGCTTACCCTTCTCCGCTGTTTATTTCAGCCGATCGTCATGAATCCTGAATCATCAGCCGAGCAGACTATCAAGGACCTCCAGGCTCAGAACGCCCAGTTCCAAGAGCTGATCATGAATTTGACTCAGGGGCAACAAGATCTGAAGGCTCTGCTCTTGAAGAAGGACAAGAAGAAGAAGAGGACTGTTTTGTTCAGCCCTAGACGCAGATCTGGGAACACACCGCAAATTGAAACTGAGAGGACAACCCCATCTGTGGGAAAAAGCAGTCATCAAGAGGAAAGGGTGCCCAGTCCAGAGGTCTCTGACAATGAAACAGATTTCGACGACGAACAGTACCCTCCGGATGAGGACAAGTACAAACAGTTGGAGGATAGGCTGAATGCTATGGAGATCCAACAGGTACCTGGGCTGGATCTTGGAGATTTGGGTTTGTCAACTGGTGTGGTTATTCCTCGGAAGTTCAAAGCACCATCCTTTACTAAGTATGACGGGGCGTCTTGCCCCAAGCTGCATCTAAGGTCCTATGTTCGGAAGATTCAGCCATATACGGTGGACAAGAATTTATGGATCCACTTCTTCCAGGAGAGTCTTTCAGGGACTCATCTCGAATGGTTCTATCAGCTGGATGGGACCAAAGTTCGTAACTGGGAGGAGTTGGCTACTGCTTTCTATAAGCAGTATCAATATAATGCCGACCTTGCCCCTACGCGTACCCAACTCCAGGGTATGTCGTTAGGATCAAGTGAAGGTTTTAAAGAATATGCGCAGAAATGGAGGGATCTTGCTGGAAGGGTACAACCACCTCTGACTGATCGGGAACTTGTGGACATGTTCTTGGGGACCTTGTCTGGTCCATTTTATAACCACCTGATTGGGAATTCGTCTGCTGGATTCACAGATCTTATCCTGACTGGAGAGCGAATAGAAGCTGGCATCCGGTCTGGGAAAATTCAAGAGGCTGCACCTTCTGATAAAAAGCCTCATCATGGAAAGAAAGAATCCAATGCTGTGCACGGTAAAAAGAGCCGTCATGAGGCAGGGGCAATCCAAATCTCCAATCCCGGACCTGCTCAACAAGGACAGGGGCAGCAGCGCAAGGAGAAACGGCAGTACACCAAACTCAACATGTCGTTGGATCAAGCACTGCAACAAATGTTGAAAGCGGGGCTGATCACCTTAAGGGCTCCTCTTCGGAATCCGAACACTTCGGCACCCAACTATCATCCCAACGATAGGTGCGCATATCATTCAGATAGCCCGGGGCATACTACAGACAACTGCTGGCCTCTCAAGAACAAGATCCAAGATATGATTGACGCCGGAGAGATTCAGTTTGAAGTGCCTGAGACTCCGAACATAATCACTGCGCCGTTACCCAATCATTGAAGCCTTTTGTTTATTTGAATTTTTGAGTTGTATTTTTCTTTGCTTATACAAACAATTACTGTCATAGCAAACTCTCTTATTCTATTAATGCATCGCATACGTCTGTTTTGGGAATTAATACAATTGTTTTCATTATATTCAAATTTCTTTTCATATTTTTTCTGATGTCAACTCTGGATCTAAAATTCTAAGCCTCTTGAGGGAGGATGACGAAAACGATACCGCGATCATTACAGTATGCTTTTGAACAGACCCCGCTGATGAGGTACAGGCATTGTTTCAAATCTTAAACACTGGAGTTATAAGGAAGATAATCCCTCGTCAACCCCTCTGAGCCAAAGAAGTAGGAGTTTTTCTTTTCGAAAATTAAAACCCTTTATCATAACCTAGGGCAGGGTAGTCTCTCAGTTGATCCAAGTGCATAACGAATGGCACCAAAGAGGTCCTTACAAAACAAAGAAAGACAGTGATGGTCCTAAATAATCAATAAAGAAAGGCAGTCATTACTTCTCAAAATAAAAACCCATTAAGTCAAAACCTATGAAGGAGACTTACAAAACTGGGGCATCCCGCTGACTGTAATTCCAAAAAAAGAAACAGTTCAGGCAAAAATAGGGATAACAAAATCAAAAAGAAAGAGGTCCCACAAACCCTCGACAAAAAATGAGGACTGCCTATTCAGAATATATCATCAATATCCGAACCATCACTGGAAAATCAGAACAAAGACTCAAACAAGGTCTAACGCACGATCAACTGAGTTTAGGTTTGAAGAACATCACGAAGAGCGGGTGGGTACAAATAATTTGAGCCTTTATCCTTTGTTTCTTAAACCGTGAACCAGGCCACGTTATAACCCTTAAAAGTCCTAGCTGAAGCATGGGTTAGTTTGAAAGCATACTGTTACGAAAGGTATCCTGACTCCTTAAGGCCTACGGTAAATACGGAGTTGACATCATGTTTTACAAACATTTACTTGTTTTATGGAAAAGAATGCATTTTCAAAATCTTCGAGACAGACATAAGCTTTGCATTTTTAACATAACTTTGTTTGCATATGACTTTTTGTTTGAACATCATAGAAATTCGCATGACAAAAGTCTAATGAACAAGAGTATCTCCAATCAAGGGGCACGGCATGATCATGGTCTACCATCTGGGGCAGTTAAGTCAAGATCCAGAGAATCTCTCAAAAGGCCAAAAAGCCTGGGGCAAATCTCTGCCTGAGTCACTTGGGGCACTCCAGCAACGAATCTTGCACGATCAGACACCTTCTGGTAATATGGCAACACAAGCAGCCAGGGGCACCTACCTGCATTCTAAGAGTGTGGACATAGTCGAAAAAATACTACGCATAATCAAAGACCCGCTAGGTTGACACACTTAGGCAAAAATAAGGGCTTCCCGGCGAACCAAAAGGGTTCGGGCAAAATGAAGGGATGAAATGAAAAAATCTGTACACCCGGCAAGTCGAAAACCTGAAAAGGCGGCTTGGGCAAAAATGGGTATCCCGGTGGACTGAAAACCCGAAAGGGCGGTCCAGGCAAAAGTTAGGGATCAAAGCGTACGACTATGTCCTATCATCTTGTCACCTGCCTACCAGAAGAAGCTTGGTCTATCAACAACTATCAGCCCCCCACAGGTATCTTCCGCTCCCACATCAGAAACAGGGGCAATAATGGATGGTCTAAGCGATCTGATTGTTCTATCCTCCAGGGTATCAAGGTAGGTTCCGTTGAAGAACATAACCAACACAGTTCAATACTTCCCCAGGAGAGTCCAATCTAGTCTCCCCAGGAAAGCTGGAATTCATATCCCCAAGCAGCAAGCTTATCCCCAGTAGATTCTGGAAGCTTATCCTCTCGCAGAGCACGAACGCGTCGTCCGGCTTGGTTCAAAGAGTTATTTCCTCAACAGGATATAACTGGGTTATCCTCAGCCAAAAGCCAAGGAAAGGTCGTCGTCAACGTAGTTCTTTCCTATCCCCAGCGAAGTCCATCAACACTTCCAACATAACAACGGTATCCTCAGCAAGTCATTCTCAGCAATTCAGCAAAGTATCTCTCTCCCCACAGAGTATCACTCCCCAGCATGATCGCTAGAGTATCTTTTCTCCCCGCAGAATCTCCCATTCGCCAAGTTCATTCCCCAACGGAGTTATCTTCTCCTACCGGTATACTTGCAACTATCATCCCCAGCGGAAACAAAATCTATTCCTCAACATCAGCCCAGGATACGACTTCCCGGCACCCGTCAAGGATTTATTTTCTTAGACAAATATACATTCATAAACATCATACCTTCGTACATTATAGCATGCATATGCATCATACTACACGAATCTCATTGATTTTGAAGACATACAGTTCATGCATCATGATTTTGCATACAATTATGTTTTGCCTTTTCAGGAAAAAGATCAATACAACTGACTACTATCAAACTATCGCAATTCCTTCTAGATATAGTTTCGGATATGATCCAGAGATGGTGACGTTCTGATGCTGCTTCCAGATTTCCTTCTAGATATAGTTTCAGATATGACCCAGAGATGGTGACGTTCTGATGCTGCTTCCAGATTTCCTTCTAGATATAGTTTCGGATATGATCCAGAGATGGTGACGTTCCGATGCTGCTTCCAGATTTCCTTCTAGATATAGTTTCGGATATGATCCAGAGATGGTGACGTTCTGATGCTGCTTCCAGATTTCCTTCTAGATATAGTTTCGGATATGATCCAGAGATGGTGACATTCTGATGCTGCTTCCAGATTTCCTTCTAGATATAGTTTCAGATATGACCCAGAGATGGTGACGTTCTGATGCTGCTTCCAGATTTCCTTCTAGATATAGTTTCGGATATGATCCAGAGATGGTGACGTTTCGATGCTGCTTCCAGATTTCCTTCTAGATATAGTTTCAGATATGACCCAGAGATGGTGACGTTCTGATGCTGCTTCCAGATTTCTTTCTAGATATAGTTTCGGATATGATCCAGAGATGGTGACGTTTCGATGCTGCTTCCAGATTTCCTTCTAGATATAGTTTCAGATATGACCCAGAGATGGTGACGTTCTGATGCTGCTTCCAGATTTCCTTCTAGATATAGTTTCGGATATGATCCAGAGATGGTGACATTCTGATGCTGCTTCCAGATTTCCTTCTAGATATAGTTTCAGATATGACCCAGAGATGGTGACGTTCTGATGCTGCTTCCAGATTTCCTTCTAGATATAGTTTCGAATATGATCCAGAGATGGTGACGTTCCGATGCTGCTTCCAGATTTCCTTCTAGATATAGTTTCGGATATGATCCAAAGATGGTGACGTTCTGATGCTGCTTCCAGATTTCCTTCTAGATATAGTTTCAGATATGATCCAGAGATGGTGACGTTCTGATGCTGCTTCCAGATTTCCTTCCAGATATAGTTTCAGATGTAAACCAGATATGGTGACGTTCTGATACTGCTTCCAGAAGTCCTTCTTCAGATGTTTCCCTCTCCGACGATGAGTGTGAGGTGATAGTCTCCTATGGTACCCTCTCCGGCAAGTGCGTGAGGTGGTAATTCCTTCTTCAGATGTTTCCCTCTCCGACGGTGTGTGAGGTGACAATTCCTTTTCCTATGATTCCCTCTCCGACGGCGAGTGAGGTGATTCCCCTTCAGATTATAATAGCTTATGGTTTTCTTCCCGATATTGCAAAGATGGTAATTCCCGCCAAGATTTTTCTCAATGAACGTTGTTGAAGCTAAAGTCGCCCAAGGTTCTCTTACCATTCATGCTAAGGCAGTAACCATCCCTGGCTCATTCATCAGCGTTTGAAGCTCCAGACTCAGCTCCTGTAACCAGTCAGGACACCTCCGTATCAAGCATCTAAAATCAGCTCCTGCAACGTGTCAGGTACTCGTTTTTCTTTTGCAGGTAAGCAGGTTCTCGCTAAGGAATCTCTTACGCAATCAGCATCCAGATGGCATCTATAAGCCCATCACCCTATCCAGCAACCTCTAAATGGCATCTATAAGCCCATTCCCCCATTCACTGCTACTATGTGAGCGCAAATTTCTGGGCACTCTAGTGTCCAATCATCTTCTACCCTCGGATTACGAAAGGCACGTCAGCCAATCTGCATCCTCAGGTCTAAGAAGATTGAACAGGGGCAACTGTTGCACCCCAAAATTTGCCCTCCCATATTCTCCAAGAAATTGCCAAGTAAAGTCACAAAATTCCCCAAGGGTTGTGCAGTGCAAAGGTCCCATACACAGTCAAAACCCTAAATTGCACTACAGTCAACTGTAGGGGCAAAATGGTCATTTGGCAGTCAAAAGTTCAAATTTTTGGTCAACACATCATTTTGAAGCCACAAACATCATTTGATCAATGCTTGATCATGATTCTCAAAATTTGGCTCAGAAAATCATCAAGATGCAAAAGTTACTATATTTGGACAGTTGAAAAAGTCAACTGAAATTGACCATGGCATAACTTTCACATGGATTATCAGAAAAATTCCATCCAAAGCTCATTTTGAAGAGAAAGACATTTCCTACAACTCATCTTCATACTTCAAGTCCAAGAAATGCTCTCACAAAAAGTTATCAATTTCAACATTATAGGTCATTTTCAAAAGTCAACAAAAAGGGACTTTAAGTCAAAGGCCATAACTTGAGATTGGTAAATCAAAATGACATGGGACCAAAGGCATTGGTTAGAGGACTCAAAGACCTTTCCAAAATGTCCAAGAACATGTGAAAAGCTTAAAAATTGAGCAAGTTATGCCTTGTGGAAGTTGGGAAATTTTTAGGAATTTTGAAAAGTCAACATTGATGCAAATGATCCAAAATTGCTAATGGGCCCATTTTTCTTCCATGATCCATCATTCCAAGCATATGCACGACCACTTGGCCCAAAGGGAAGTATTTTCTCATTTTTTTTAGTTATTTATTTGAATTTATATTAATATTAATTCATTTAAATTATTTAAATATATAGAAAATATCTAACTTGACCTAATGAATCTTTTTGTACACATTTTAGGCTCAATAATTCGTGCCTAAGCCAATTTGGAAAGATTTGGAGCATTGGGATATGATTTGTGCAAAAATAACATGAAAAAAGATATGAAAAGATCCTTAACAAATCAAATATCCAAACCATGATTACAAAGGATTTTATTCAAGTTTCTTAACCTAATTCATTCCTACATAATGTTGGAACACAAACCTAATGGCATGAGACAAAAAGCTGCGCCCAAGAACACTTTACAAACTTTGAAAAATAGCCATAAAATTCAAATCTGAATTCATTATTCTAGGTCGATTCCAACCCTAATACTTATTCCAAAAGCTTCCTTGTGAACTCCTGATCATATTCCAACTCCAAACACCCTTCAAAGCTCCAGGAATTGGTACTTGTAACTCAAACTGCATCAAGAAAAACTCCTAATCGTGCATACCTATTCATGCATTTTTTACAAGTTTTGATATGTGTTTTGCATTCCTGATGAAGTTTACAAGCTAACCGTTATGTTTAATTGCATTTTTGTGTCACACACGCGATTTTGCCATGTTCATATTCTAGGGTTTGCAGGTTTCAAAATTAGGGATTCTTAATACAAGCAAAATTAGACCATCCTAGTACCACCATTGCAATCAACGCGTCTGGACGATTAGAATGGTGTACTCGCGATGAATTTATGACCAATAGAATCCTATTCGCTATTTTTTGATATGGCCTCTATGGCAACGGGTTAAAACCGTTGCTTTTTGTTTTTATGTTTCAGAAAATAAAAAAGAGAACGAAGAAGAAGACTCGGTGGCAAGACGTGACTGGCTGTTTCAAATTTGCGCGCGTTCCAAGCACTAGCCCACATTATCTCTTTTATTAATTGTCGTTTATTATATGTTAAATATGATTCAAACGGCGTAGTGGTACAGGTGTTGACTGGTAAGGTGCAAGACCTGGGTTCGAGTCCCAGGTCTGTATAATGTTTCATATTATTTTTCAATTCAAGTTCCCATGCAGGCATAATCCTAAGACTCACCATACACCTCCAGATCAGACCATACACGCATCCAAGAACATCCAGATCAAAGGCCAAGATTGAAGAACATCCTACGCGCCAGTCAACGCATCATACATGATTAAGAAAAGTCCAACGAGGCCAGCGTTAATGGGCCAGCATTCCAGGCCTGTACCTCCAATTTGGGGCTACCCCCCTGGTTTGCCTTCACTAATCTTTTTAGTTATTTTTTATTCTTGTTTTAATAATTACTTTTATTCAATTGTGTTTATTTAATTAATTAGTTTTTTAACAAAAATACATTAAAAACTTAATTAAAAATCAGAAAAGACCAAAAAAATAATAAATATTTTTATTGTAATTATTTTTCTAAATAAATTGACATGTAAATATTTAGTTTTAATTAGGTTACAATTTTAATTCCTTTTTAATAACCAAAAATCCAAAAACATAGAATTAGGTTAAGTGACAATTTTCATTCCTTTTAATTTTTCCTTTTTGATCATAATATTATTATTTATTTATTTTCTATAATTAAATTTTGCATGTAAATTAACTTAGATTTAAATTAGGTTAAAACTTAATATTTTTACAATAAACTTAAAAAAAATTAGAACTAGGGTTTAGCATTTCATTTTAATTTCAATCAATTCTTTTTTCTTTTAAATCTTAAAAAACATAAAATACAAAAAAAAACATTCCTATTTTAATTTTAAATTCTTTATTTATTTAATTTTGCAAAAGGGTCCAACGCCCATGGTCGTAATTCATTTAATTTCGCGTATTTATTTTATGTCGCTTATTATAATTATGTAATTCTCCCAAGGCCTTGTAAATATCATTTCTCGCACTTTTCTTTTATTCGCTTTATTTACTTTCCGTCAAATCGGGTCCGGTTTAATTTTGGCGATGTGGACCCGCGCCATTTGTAATAGTTATAGATTTATTTTCCCGCAAACTTTATAACTGTTAAAAAGCATGCAAGAATGAATGTCCTAATTAAAATCAAGCGTAGATCACAATAAACATGACAAGACAAATATCAATGAAACGACACACGAACCGCACACACCACCCCTAGGGTACGCCTCACTGCTGCCTTTCGAAAGGTGGTCGTCGAGTAGAGGACGTCTTAGTAAGTCCTCATGATCCGGGAACCTGGCATGAGGGTAGCTTCTAAGGTGTCTTCCTATTGCTCTGGTGATCACCATGTCCCTAAACTCGAATTGACCCGAACACCTCCAACGGTGGTGCTACCTACCTCTCAATGGTGGGATGGCACTGCTTTAAGGACATTTACACAGACGAATTCCTTAGGGTAGGTAGGTTCTCAAGGATACTTGCTCTAATTTCAAACAAACCAAAACATACTTTTCACACCAACACATTTTCAAAAGCTTTCAAAGCAAATTTTTCAAACACTCTGACGTACGAGTCGAACTGAATTTTTTCAAAGAAACTTTTTTAAAACCCACATTGAAAAGCAAACAAGCAATTTTGAAAACACATTGAGCAAGTATCTAAGAGCCCATGGATAACCATGGATAGAAAGGGTGCTAACACCTTCCCTTTCTATAATCTACCTCCCGAACCGAGAGCAATCTCTTTAAGGAATTTTTCTGTGCTTTTGTCCTTTCCATTTGGAGAAAATAAAAGACGGTGGCGACTCTTGCTTCCGCGACATTTCGCGAACCAGCTTTAAAACAGTCAGTTCCAGATCCACCGATCACAGTAGGGATCCATTTGCCCCTTGGATCACTCTGAGGAAGGATGATTCGCTTGATTACCAGATCCCCAACTTGATATTCCTGTGGTCTGACCTTTTTGTTAGATGCCCTGATCATCCGTTTCTGATACGTCTGACCGTGGCAGATAACAACAAGTCTCTTTTCATCAATGAGGTTGAGTTGATCAAGTCGTGTCTGGATCCAATCATCTTCGTTCAGATTTGCATCCTTCATTATCCGGAGAGAGGGTATTTGTACTTCGATCGGTAAGACTGCCTCCATGCCATAAACCAGAGAGAAAGGAGTTGCCCCGGTTGACGTCCTAGCTGAGGTACGGTACCCATGTAGAGCGAACGGTAACATCTCGTGCCAATCTTTATAAGTCACTGTCATCTTCTGCACGATTTTCTTGATGTTCTTATTCGCTGCTTCTACAACCCCATTCATCTTCGGTCTGTAAGGAGAAGAATTGTGGTGCTGTATCTTGAACTGCTCGCAGAGCTCAGCGATCATCTTGTTGTTCAGATTGGTACCGTTGTTTGTAATGATCCGCTCAGGGACGCCGTACCGACAGATCAGGTTGTGCCGAATGAACCGTGCCACAACAGTCTTGGTTACCGTAGCATAGGATGCTGCCTCAACCCACTTCGTAAAATAATCAATCGCCACCAGGATGAAGCGATGCCCGTTAGATGCCGTAGGTTTGATATCGCCGATCATGTTTATGCCCCACATTGCAAATGGCCAAGGCGCAGTCATAACATTCAGGGGAACCGGAGGAACATGCACCTTGTCTGCATAAATCTGGCACTTGTGGCATGTCCTGGAATATTGGTAACAGTCAGCTTCCATTGTGGACCAGTAATATCCTGCCCGTAGGATTTTCTTAGCCATGGTATGTCCACTGGAATATGTACCAAAGGTCCCTTCATGTAGCCTTCCATGATCCTTTCCGCTTCAGTCTTACCCACGCAACGCAGTAAGGTTGAATCATGGTTTCGCTTGTACAAGATGCCGTTGCTTAGGAAGAACTTTGCTGCGAACCTCCTCAGGAATTTCTTATCGTTGACAGATGCACCTTCAGGGTATTCCTGAGCTTCTAGGTATCTCTTCACCTCATGGTACCAAGGCTTCTCAGTTACCAATTCAGTCTCGAGATCTCAACAGTATGCCGGTTCGTCCAGTTTCCAGATGATGATCTGGGGAGCTTCATTATCCCATTTAACTTTGAACATAGAAGACATTGTAGCTAACGCGTCCGCTAACTGATTCTCTTCTCTTGGAAAGTGCTCAAAGGTTATCTCTGTGAAGTGGGGGATCAGGGTTAACACACATTCTCTGTAAGGAATCAAGTTTGGATGTTTCGTATCCCACTCTCCTTTGATCTGATTGATCACGAGAGCGGAATCTCCGAAGACACTTAGAAATTTGATCCTTAGGTCGATCGTAGCTTGAAGACCCATGATGCACGCCTCATACTCCGCCATGTTGTTGGTACAGTTGAAACATAGCCGGGCAGTGAGTGGAGTATGAGTACCTTGAGGAGATATGATGATGGCGCCGATACCATTTCCCAAAGCATTGGAGGCTCCGTCAAAGTGCATAGACCATCGGGATCCTGGTTCAGGTCCTTCATCCGGTCCAGGTACTTCACAATCAGTTACTATCATAATGCTTTCATCCGGAAACTCAAAGTTCATTGACTGATAATCATCTACAGCTTGATGTGCCAGGTGGTCTGCCAATACACTTCCCTTGATGGCTTTCTGGGTCGTATACTGAATGTCGTATTCCGTCAAGATCATTTGCCATCTTGCAATTCTCCCAGACAGAGCAGGCTTTTCGAATATGTATTTTATAGGATCCATCTTTGAGATCAACAAGGTAGTGTGAGTCAGCATATACTGTCTCAGCCGGCGAGCAGCCCATACCAAAGCGCAGCAAGTTTTCTCAAGCAGTGAGTATCGGGTCTCACAGTCGGTAAACTTTTTGCTAAGGTAATAAATGGCATGCTCTTTTCGGCCAGACTCGTCATGCTGCCCTAGCACACACCCCATTGAGTTGTCAAGCACTATTAGATATAGTATCAGAGGTCTCCCTTCAACCGGTGGCATAAGGATGGGTGGTCCTTGGAGATACTCTTTGATTCTGTCGAAAGCAGCCTGACATTCATCGTTCCAACGTACTACCTGATCTTTCTTCAGCAGCTTGAAGATTGGCTCACAAGTAGCAGTCAGATGTGAGATGAAGCGGGCGATGTAATTCAGGCGTCCTAAAAAGCCTCTGACTTCCTTCTCTGTCTTAGGGACTGGCATCTCTTGAATAGCTTTGACCTTAGCAGGGTCCACTTGAATACCTTTATCACTGACCACGAAGCCTAGCAACTTTCCAGATCTTACCCCGAAGGTGCACTTGTCCGGGTTCAATCTCAGCTTGTACAGTTTCAACCGGTCAAACAACTTCTGCAGATGATCTAGGTGCTCTTCCTCAGTCTGGGACCTCGCGATCATGTCGTCCACATACACTTCTATCTCATGATGGATCATGTCATGAAATAAGGCAACCATGGCGCGTTGGTAGGTTGCCCCAGCGTTCTTCAACCCGAATGGCATGACCTTGTAACAGAAGGTGCCCCACTGAGTAACAAATGTAGTCTTTTCCATGTCTTCAGGTGCCATCTTAATCTGATTGTAACCTGAAAAGCCATCCATGAAAGAGAATACCTTGTGCTGAGCCGTATTATCAACAAGGACATCAATGTGAGGTAAGGGGAAGTCGTCCTTGGGGCTGGCCTTGTTCAGATCCCTGTAGTCGACACACATTCTGACCTTACCGTCCTTCTTAGGTACCGGCACCATATTAGCAACCCACTGAGGGTAAGAAGTCACTGCAAGGAACCCGACATCAAACTGTTTCATAACCTCGGCCTTAATCTTCTCAGACATCTCTGGACGCATCCGACGGACCTTTTGCTTAACTGGAGGACAGTCTTCCTTAGTTGGCAAGTGATGGACCACAATATCGGTATCCAACCCGGGCATGTCTTCGTAGGACCAGGCAAAGATCTCCATATAATCATGTAACATCTTGGTTAACCGTTGCTTCACGCTGAGCTCTAGGTTGGCACCAATCTTTACCTCTCTCCTGTCTGCCTCAGTACCCAAGTTTATTGTTTCCACTGGCTCCTCATGGGGTTGAATTGCCCGCTCTTCCTGAAGCAACAGTCTTGCAAGCTCGCCAGGCACTTCGCAATCATCTTCACCTTCGTCTTCGGCTAAGTTGATCGGATTTTCGAAGTCATAATTGGCAGTAGCAGAGTTGTTATCAGTGAGATCCAGAGTGGATTGGAACCTGTATGAGTGAGTGTGTGTGTAAATACAGCTGTTTTTGAAAATTATGTAAAGGAAAAGAAAGACAGAAAAGGAGCACAATATTTGCAATGCGAGAAAACGTCCAAGATTTTCATTCATGATATATGAAATGACAATTTATATGCCCTCACAAATGATACCACGGTGCCTCGGGTAAGACACCGGGCCATAGAGTTTATCATTGTTTATTACAAAATAACAAAACATAGGAATTCATTACTCAGTAACAAGAGAAACAGGGAAATTGTCTTTTGCGCTCCAATTGTTAAGTCCACCGTCGATTGCCGGGTAGATCCAGCTATCAAACTCAGCTTCATCAACTTCATCCTCGTCTCCAATAGCATTCACTCCATGGGCAGGCAGGGGAGCTGTCACTACATTAGGCTTCTCAGATGCCTCAAACTGCACCTCTTTGGCGTTAATAAGGTCCTGCAGCTTGTTCTTTAGTGCCCAACAGTCATCGGTAGAGTGCCCCGGGCTATCTGAATGGTAAGCACAACGAGCGTTCGGGTTATACTTAGGAGATGCAGTATTGGGGAACTTCGGAGCCTCCCTGACAGTCACCAAATTGGTGGATAGCAACTGTGGCAGGATCTGCGATAGGGTCATGCTTAACCGGGTAAACTCCCTCCGGGGTCTTTCAGTCCTTTGAGGATTATTTGGCCGGGGAGCGGCAGCAGGCTTAGCGATTATTACCGCACTGACAGATTGGCGGCGCTCAGGTCTCTCTGATTTCCTGGAACCATATACGGCACTAGACTCCTTCTTGAATGGTTTCTTTTCCAAACTAGATGATGCACCCTTCGCAATCTTCCCAGACTTTAATCCCGCTTCAATTCTCTCTCCAGTCAGAATCAAATCAGTGAACCCAGCAGAAGAATTCCCGATCAGATGGTTGAAAAACGGCCCAGATAGGGTCCCCAAGAACATGTCTACCAGCTCCCGATCAGTCAACGGAGGCTGCACCCTGCCAGCCAGGTCTCTCCACTTCTGAGCGTACTCTTTAAAACCTTCGCTTGCACCTAACGACATACCCTGGAGTTGGGTACGTGTGGGGGCAAGGTCGGCATTATATTGATACTGCTTGTAGAAAGCAGTAGCCAACTCCTCCCAGTTACGAACCTTGGTCCCATCCAGCTGATAGAACCATTCGAGATGAGTCCCTGAAAGACTCTCCTGGAAGAAGTGGATCCATAAATTCTTATCCGCAGAGTACGGCTGAATTTTCCGAACATAGGACCTTAGATGCAACTTGGGACAAGACGCCCCGTCATACTTAGAAAAGGAGGGTGCTTTGAACTTGTGAGGGATGGTCACACCAGTTGACAAACCCAGATCTCCGAAATCCAGCCCAGGTACCTGTTGAACCTCCATAGCCTTCAATCTGTCCTCCAGTTGCTTATATCTGTCTTCTGCAGGAGGTTACTGCTCTTCATCAAAATCTGTCTCGTTGTCGGAGACTACCGGACTAGGAACCCTTGCTTCTGCCTGAGGAGAATTCTTGTCAACAGAAGAACCAGCCTCTTCCTGTTGCAGAGTATTGTTAAACCTTCGGCCCGAGTTGAACATAACAGTTCTTCTCTTCTTCTTCTTCTCCTTCTTCAGGAGCATAGCCTTCAGTTCCTCTTGGCCTTGAGCCAAACCCTTGATTAGTTCCTGGAATTGTGCATTCTGCACCTGAAGAGCCTTGATGGAAGTTTCAGTTGATGCAGAGTCGGTATTCATGATGCTGAAATAAACAGCGAAGAACTGTAAGCAACCTGAAAAGGGGAAAAACCTGCTATGCACATGATGAATGATATGTGTCTATGCAATGTATTCAAGGGTTCGAAAGTTCAAATTTGCTGTAGACAAAAGGAACACACGTTATCATTAAAGAAATCATTGTTTAATACATCAAAGCCTCATGGGCAAAAGTACAAAGATCAAATCAATCCCAAAATATGCTGCGCATCCTCTTTGGAGCTATGTAGGTGTTGAGATTCCTCTCCTCATGCAACAGGCGGGTGAGCTCCAAGACCTTCTTTTCACTGGCATGTAGACTAGTCTCAAGAGAATTCCGTTCTTCCTTAAGCTGGATCCAGCTCTTCTGCATCTCTTCCCAAGATGTGGGCATATCAGGGTGCTGAATAGTGTAGGACACTTCCCCTTCCAATACTGGCTCTTTGATTACTGGGAGCATGTGAGGATAAGGCATCACTAACTTCTGGGAGCGGGCTCGTACCCACTTGAGATAAGGTTCCAACGGGATGGAGTTCCTGTGCCCCAGTGTCTTGCTGTCTATCCTACTGGGCATCCTCCAGGCTCTGATAAATCTCTGGCGAAGTCCTTGAGTATCGTTGTCGAAGTCAAAAACTATGTCAGGGATTAACATGTCATGAGGACCATCCCTCCGAGCATAACCAAACTGTCTCCACGCCAGGCATGGGCTATAAGTAATACCTCCTCTGATTCCAAGTAAAGGAACATTAGGGTACTCCCTGCAACGATCAATGATAGTGACATCTTCTCTGGACCGAGGGCACCAATGTATATCTGCATGTGTAAGAGTCATCAACCGTTGTGACCACCTCAAACCCCGCTCATTCTTCAGGACTGATTGTGGAAGGTGCGAAATAAACCACCTTCCCAGGAGAGGAGTGCAACACATAAGGACACCCCTTTTTCTCATGGTTCGAGTGTAACATGAGTGAAGGATGTCCCCCAGCAACGTAGGTATAGGATTCCTGGACATAAAGATCTGAACAACACTGATATCAATAAGCTGATATGGGTTAGGGAACAACACCAAACCATAGACAAGGAGGGCCACAACCTCTTCAAAAGCTTGCAAGTCAAGGGAGTTCCAACATTCATGGGCCTTTTCAAACAGAAACCTGGCTAAGAACCCTTTGACACCACTTCGAACTTCCCAATGTCCCTTGAGGTCAGATGACTGTAGGTGCAAGGCTTTAGCAATCTCTTCAAGCTTAGGTTCCTTTTCTGTACCGTTGAAGGGTAGCTGATCAAGGATAGGGATCTTCAGGAGCCGGGAGAACTCCTCCAATGTGGGTACCAACTGATAATCCAAGAAGGTAAAACAGTGATGCAGAGGGTCAAAGAATTGGAATAGGACCTTGATCATATCTTCCTCTATGTTGGTGTTGACCAAACTGATGAGGCTTCCATGTCTTTCACTGAATGATGAGTTCTCAGGAATCCTGGATATCAGCTCCTTAAGCTGAGGAGGGACCCTTACAAGACTGACTTGAATTGTCTTTCTACGAACAGTTTCCATGTCCTACAAAATAAGAACAAAGATGAAAATTCGAACCCCTGAAATGGTTAGTCAATGCATATGATGCTGGATGATGTCATGATGCTATGATTAAATACACCACAGATATTTACAAAGACAAACATGTAAGGCACACAAGGCACACAAGACAAGCCCTTAAGGTTTAAGGCCAGCATGGGGTCTGGGTAGTACCCTCTTGAAGTTGGTGGGTTCAACCTGTCCTAATCAAAGTAACCGGGTTCTAAGGTTCCCAATATCACGGGATTGCTTTCATTGTTCATCGTTTCGATTTAGCCACTGAACTGGCGACCGAAATATTCCAGGAAAGCAACCCTCAATTGAGCGTAGTATCGAGTATCAACCAACCTCGGACTGCACCAAAGTCAGTTATCTCACTACCCTAAAGAGGCCAAGATAGTTCAATTAAGGTTCCTAAGGTCTGTTGATGCTTCACGACACCACGCGGAGGCCCCGTACTCTCCTTGACTGAACTCAAGGGTTATCGGTACACACCAAAGTGCCACATCAATGTAGCAGGCTGTTTCAACCATGTCGGTATACCCCGCACAGTTCCCTCACAGCCTTGTTGCTACTTTCTAAGAAAGGTATCCCCCAGATCCGGGTTAGGATCTATAGAACTCCCAAGCAACCCACAATAATAAAGCAAGCAAAGAAGACAATTGAAAACACAGTGATCTTAATCCTAAGGTACACCCCATTTTAAGTTTATCCCCAGCAGAGTCGCCAGTTCTGTGATCGGTGGATCTGGAACTGACTGTTTAACGCTGGTTCGCGAAATGTCGCGGAAGCAAGAGTCGCCACCGTCTTTTATTTTCTCCAAATGGAAAGGACAAAAGCACAGAAAAATTCCTTATAGAGATTGCTCTTGGTTCGGGAGGTAGATTATAGAAAGGGAAGGTGTTAGCACCCTTTCTATCCATGGTTATCCATGGGCTCTTAGATACTTGCTCACTTGTGTTTTCAAAAATGGTTTGTTTGCTTTTCAACTGTGGGTTTTAAAAAGTTTCTTTGAAAATTCCAGTTCGACTCTTGTATCGGTCCTCAAGAGTGTTTGAAAAATTGCTTTCGAAAGCTTTTTGAAAAGGTGTCGGTGTGAAAAGTATTTTTTTGATTTGTTTTTGAAATTAGAGCAAGTATATAGAGTCGTCTACCTACCCTAAGGAATTCGTCTGTGTAAATGTCCTTTAAAGTAGTGCCATCCCACCATTGAGAGGTAGGTAGCACCACCATTGGAGGTGTTCGGGTCAATTCGAGGTTCGGGACATGGTGATCACCAGAGCAATAGGAAGACACCTTAGAAGCTACCCTCATGCCAGGTTCCCGGATCATGAGGACTTACTAAGACATCCTCTACTCGACGATCACCTTTCGAGGCAAGACAACAGTGAGGCGTACCCTAGGGGTGGTGTGTGATTTGTGTGTCATGTTCATTTGCATTTATCTTGTTCATGTCAGGGGTGATCTACGCGTTTGTTTTTATTTTGTCATTCATTCTTGCATGCCATTATTAACAGTTAAAAATTGCGAGAAATATAAAGTTCCTAAACTATTACAAAGGCGCGGGTCCACATCGCCAAATTTTCCAGGACCCGATTTGAGAGAAAGTAAATAAAGTGCGAAAGATAAATATTTACACGGCTTTGGGAGAAGTACATCAATATTTAAAAGAAGTAAAATAAAATGCGCAAATTGAATTGAAATTGAAAGCGAGGGCGTTGGACCCTTTTTTAATGAAATTAAATTAAATTATTTAAATTAATGAAATAAAAAAGAAATTATTTTTGAGTTTTTTGTATTTATGTTTTTTAATAAGAGAATTAAATGAGATTGAGAAATTAACCCTAATCCTAATTTTTTATTTATTAAGAAAAAATATTAAAATTAAGCCTAAAATTAATCTAATTATTTACATGCAATTTGATTTATAAAAATAAATAATTAATTATTAGTGAAATTTATTTACAAAAAATATTAATTAAATAAATATATTTTGATTTTTATGACTTTTCTGTTTTTTACTATTTTTTATATTTTATGAAAATAAGTTAAATTAAAGGAATTAATTAAAAAAGAAATAATTGAAATAAATAAAATAAGGAAAAGAAAGAAAATACAATACCTTGGGGGGTTTCTGTCCCCTTTTTGGAGGTGAATCGGAGTGGTTTGGCCATTTGTGTTCTGGCCTCATCATGCATAAGTTGTTCTACTTTGGCCATTTGGCTTTTGGCTTTTGGCCATTTGCGTTTTGGCCTCAACGTTCCTTAATCTTCTCAGGATGTCTGTCTCGCCACGTATTGGTGTCATGTGTAAAATGTTCTGTTTTGGCCATTTGGCTTTTGGCTTTTGGCCATTTGACTTTTGGCCTCAACGTTCCTTAATGAACCTGCATGGTATCCTGTCTAAATCTGCAACCTCATGAACACATTAAATAAAATCATAAAAATTCAAATAAAACCAACATATGAAGAAATTTAATGTTTAGGCACAATATGTCATGTATGAATGATTATACCCTTTTGATCATGGAGATCAAACCAATCTTACCCTTACTGGAAAATTAGTGACCTGAATGCTTTTATGCCTTACTGGAAAATTAGGATCATGGAGATCAAGCCAGCCTTATCCTTACTGAAGAAGTAGTGAGGTATTGGTTTGTAACTGTGATGGCTTGTTTGTAGTGAGAGAGGGATTTGTAATAAGGATTTCAAGGTTTTAGGGTTCTTGAAAGAGTTTGATATTCCAACAGTGTTGTGGCAAGGTTTTTTCTCTCTTTTCCATGTGTTCTCTTGCTCTCAATCATGCCAATCAATCCAAATCTTTCCATGTTGGGATGTGCACGAATTATTGATGATATAATGTGCACAAAAAGATTGAAAAAATTAGGTTAGACATTTTTCATATATTTAATTTGATTTAAATGAATTATTATAAATAAAAACTCAAATAAATAAATAAAAAATGAATAAAGACTTCCCTTTGGGCCAAGTGGTCGTGCACATGTCATGGATGATGAATTATGGAAGAAAAATGGGCCCATTAGCAATTTTAGGTCATTTGGATCAATGTTGACTTTTCAAAATATCCAAAAGTTTCCCAGCTTCTACAAGGCATAACTTGCTCAATTTTTAAGCTTTTCTCATGTTCTTGGACATTTTGGAAAGGTCTTTGAGTCCTCTAACCAATGCCTTTGGTCCCATGTCATTTTGATTTACCAATCTCAAGTTATGGCCTTTGACTTAAAGTCCCTTTTTGTTGACTTTTGAAAATGACCTATAATGTTGAAATTGATAACTTTTTGTGAGAGCATTTCTTGGACTTGAAGTATGAAGATGAGTTGTAGGAAATGTCTTTCTCTTCAAAATGAGCTTTGGATGGAATTTTTATGATAATCCATGTGAAAGTTATGCCCTGGTCAATTTCAGTTGACTTTTTCAACTATCCAAATAAGGAAACTTTTGCATCTTGATGATTTCTGAGCCAAATTTTGAGAATCATGATCAAGCATTGATCAAATGATGTTTGTGGCTTCAAAATGATATGTTGACCAAAAATTTGAACTTTTGACTGTCAAATGACCATTTTGCCCCTACAGTTGACTGTAGTGCAATTAGGGCTTTTGACTGTGCAATTTTGAGCTGAATGACTTGAAACTTGATATGAGGATACTTGACCATATTTGTAGGCATGTGAGACTTGATTGGACCTTTGAAAACTTCATTTTCTTGATCAGAACACCAACCCTAGTTTTGACTGTATAGGAGATCTTTGACTGTGCAACCCTTGGGGGATTTTATAGCTTGTCTTGGCAAATCTTTGAAGAATTATGGGAGGGCAAATTTTGGGGTACAACAGTTGCCCCTGTTCAATCTTCTTAGACCTGAGGATGCAGATTGGCGGACGTGCCTTTCGTAATCCGAGGGTAGAAGATGATTGAACACTAGAGTGCCCAGAAATTTGCACTCACATAGTAGCTGTGTGGTGGAATGGGCGTATAGATGCCATTTAGAGATTGCTGGATAGGATGATGGGCTTATAGATGCCATCTGGATGTTGATCGCATAAGAGATTCCTTAGCGAGAACCTGCATATCTGTAAAAGAAAAATGAGTACCTGACACGTTGCAGGAGTTGATTTCAGATGCTTGGCATAGATGTGTCCTGACTGGTTACAGGAGTTGGATCTGGAGCTTCAAACGGTGATGAACGAACTAGGGATGGTTACTAACTTGCATGAATGATAAGAGAACCTTAGGCGACTTTAACTTCAACAACGCTCGTTGAGAAAAATCTTAGCGGGAATTACCATCTTTGCAGGATCGGGAAGAGAATCATAGGTCATTATAATCTGAAAGGGAATCACCTCACTCACCGTCGGAGAGGGAACTATAGGAAATTATAATCTGAAAGGGAATCACCTCACTCACCGTCGGAGAGGGAAACATAGGAGACTATCACCTCACACTCACCGTCGGAGAGGGAAACATCTGAAAAGGACTTACCACCTCACTCACCGTCGGAGAGGGAACCATAGGAGACTATCACCTCACACTCACCGTCGGAGAGGGAAACATCTGAAAAGGAATTACCACCTCACGCACCGTCGGAGAGGGGACCATAGGAGACTATCACCTCACACTCACCGTCGGAGAGGGAAACATCTGAAAAGGACTTACCACCTCACTCACCGTCGGAGAGGGAACCATAGGAGACTATCACCTCACACTCACCGTCGGAGAGGGAAACATCTGAAAAGGACTTACCACCTCACTCACCGTCGGAGAGGGAACCATAGGAGACTATCACCTCACTCACCGTCGGAGAGGGAAACATCTGAAAAGGACTTACCACCTCACTCACCGTCGGAGAGGGGACCATAGGAGATTATCACCTCACACTCACCGTCGGAGAGGGAAACATCTGAAAAGGACTTACCACCTCACTCACCGTCGGAGAGGGAACCATAGGAGACTATCACCTCACACTCACCGTCGGAGAGGGAAACATCTGAAAAGGACTTACCACCTTACTCACCGTTGGAGAGGGAACCATAGGAGACTATCACCTCACTCACCGTCCTGAAGTAGCAGCCTAGCAAGTTCACCAGGAACTTCGCAATCATCTTCACCTTCGTCTTCGGCTAAGTTGATCAGACTTTCGAAGTCATAACTGGCAGTAGCAGAGTCGTTACCAGTGAGATCCATAGTGGATGTAGACCTGTATATGTGAGTGTGTGTAAAATAGATACTTTGCAATATATAATAAAAGACAAACAAGGAGCGTAAAATTTGAAATTCAAGAAATGTCCAATGCTTTTATTAATGATATATGGAGATGACAAATATCAAGCCCTCACAAACAAAGCCACGGTGCCTCGAGTAAGACACTGGGCCGTAAAGTTTAAAAATTGTCTGTTACAAATTCAAAACAAAAGTCTCATTACTGGGTAATAAAAGAAATTGGGATGAAGTCCTTCGTTGTCCAATGGCTTAATCCACTGTCGGCAGTTGAGTATATCCAGCTGTCAATATCAAACTCTTCATCATCGTCTTCAATAGCATTCACTCCTGCGTCATGTTTGGGCATGGGTGCCGTTATGACATTAGGCTTTTCCGGCGCTTCAAACTGAATTTCCTTAGCATCAATCAGATCCCGCACTTTATTCTTTAAGACCCATAAGTCATTCGTATCATGCCCCGGGCTATCGGAGTGAAAAGTACAACGGGCGTTCAGATTGTACATCGGTGATGTAGTGTTGGGATTCTTCGTGGCTTCCCTCGGAATCACCAGATTGGTCTTTAATAACCGCGGCAGAATTTGAGATAAGGTCATATTGAGCTGAGTAAATTGTCTTCGCGGTCTCTCGGCCCTTAGCTGATTGTTACGCTGAGGAGCAACAGCAGGTCTTGATATAACCACTATATTAACTACTTGGCGGTGTTCAGGTCTATTATGGCTTTTTACGCTGTAAACTGCGCTTGACTCCTTCTTAAAAGGCTTCTTCTCGGTGCTTGATGAAGCACCCTTCTGTATTTTACCACTCTTGATACCAGCCTTAACTCTTTCCCCGGTCATAATCAGCTCAGTAAATCCGGACGATGAACTTCCAATCAGATGGTTGAAATACAGACCAGACAAGGTCCCTAGAAAGATATCTACTAACTCCGTGTCAACCAGTGGGGGTTGTACTCTTCCAGCAAGGTCCCTCCACTTCTGAGTGTAGTCTTTGAAACCTTCGCCCACACCCATAGACATACCATGAAGTTGGGTACGCGTGGGAGCAAGGTCGACATTGTATTGGTACTGCCTATAGAAAGCAACAACCAAGTCCTCCCAATTATGGATACTAGCTCCTTCCAGCTGGTAAAACCATTCAAGTTAAGTCCCTGAAAGACTATCTTGAAAGAAGTGGATCCAGAGGTTCTTATCAATGGTGTATGGCTGGATTTTTATAACATACAAACAGAGGTGCAGCTTTGGGCAAGAAACCCTGTCGTATTTAGCAAAGACTGGTGCTTTAAATTTGTGGGGAATTACCACCCCAGATGACAAACCCAAATCTACAAAGTCCAGACCAGGCACTTTCTGGACCTCCATTGCGTTCAACCGGTCTTCGAGTTGCTTATACCTATCCTCAGCCGGAGGATACTGCTCTTTGTCAAAGCCAGTCTCGTTGTCTGAAACCACAAGGCTAGGTGCCCTCCTTTCTTCTTGATTTTCCCCCCTCCAGATGAGTGGGTCAAATCAACATCTTCCCGCAAATTGTTTCCGAATTTGCGACCCATATTTAGTAGGACCGTCTTCTTCTTCTTCTTCTTCTTCTTCTTCTTCTTATCCTTCAAGATAAGGGTCTCCAGATCTTGCTGACCCTTGGCTAAACTCATGAACATTTCTTGGAACTGGGCGTTTTGAGCTTACAGAGCCTTGATGGCTTGATCAGTTGATGTTTCAGAAGACATGATGTGCTGAAATAAACAGCGAAGAAGATGAGAAACCTGTAAGGGTACCTGTGATGAAGTGCATGGGAATGATATGTGCATGATATAATTTCAAAGACTTTAGGGATTCAAATTCGTAAACCAAAATGAAACACACTTTTATTAGATAAACTTGAATTCAAATGTTCAACAGATGCCTTTAAGGCGTTACAAAAAGAAATACTGAAAAGTAAATCAAAACTAGAAATAACAAAAAGACGTCAGCGCTCCCATGGTCGTTTCCCGTTGGTGCTGACATAGTCGTTGAGGATCTTCTCATTCTCCAGTTGCCTTGTCAACTTCAAGATCTTCCGCTCTTGCTCGTGATACTTTTCTCTATAAGTATCCCACTCTTCCCTTAGTTGGATCCAAGACCTCTTTAATGCCCCAATGTCAGTAGGCATGTATGGGTGGAGGATGGTAGGAGGAACCCCTTCTTCATCAGCAAGTTCAACTATCATAGGCAAGACAACTTCATAGGGCATTCCCAGCTTCTGAGCACGTGTATGAACCCACCGGAGATATGGTTCCATTGGAAGAGAAGTCTTCACACCTAGCTCGTTCGGATCAGACCTGTGCACCCTATCCCAAGCTCGTATGAACCTGCGGCGATGTTCATCACTATCCCCTTGGAAGTCAAAGACAATGCTTGGCATCAGCAACTCATGAGGTCCTTCCCTTCTAGCTCACCCAAACTGACGTAAGGCCAGACAAGGATTATAGGTGATCCCTCCATTGATTCCTAGCAGTGGAACATTGGGGTATTCCCCACAACAATCAATAATAGCTACGTCTTCCATGCCTTTAGTCATCCAAATGATGTCCATGTGGGCAAGGGACATAATCCTGTAGGCCCAACCCATGCCTTCCTTGTTCTTCAAAACTGATTTGGGGAGGTGAGAAATAAACTACCTCACCAGTAATGGTGCACAACACATAAGGGTTCCCCATTTCCGAGCAGTACGGGCATAGAGGGTATGTAGAATATCACCCAAGAGAGTGGGAACCGGATTACCGGACATGAAAATCTTCACCGCATTCACGTCCACTAAAGAATCTGAGTTGGGAAACAGAACCAGACCATAAATAAGAAGAGCCAGGATATCCTCGAACGCCTGAAAGTCTAAACTGTCCCAGAACAGATTAGCCCGACCGACCAAGAACTTAGTCAAGAAGCCCTTTGTCCCACTTCGAGTTTCCCAATTAGACATTACTTCAGCCTTTGTCAGATGGAGGGATGAAGCAATCTCTTTCAGCCTAAGGACTTTCTCCCAACCTTTAAATGGGGTTTGCTCTAGAATAGAGATACCAAGCAGATCATAGAACTCTTCCAAGGTAGGGACCAACTGGTAATCCGAAAAGTGAAGCAGTGGTATAGTGGATCAAATAACTAGCATAAGACACTCATCATCTGTTCATCCATCTTGGAGGTGACCAAACCAAGGAGGTGCCCATGTCTTCTGATAAAGGAGGAAGTGTCAGGAACCTTGGAAACCAGTTCCTTAAGCTGAGTGGGAATCTGGACAAAGCTGATCTGAATAGTGTTTCTACGCATAGATGCCATGACCTACAAAACAGAACAAAGATGAATCCCATTGGTCTTTGAAATGGTTAGTCCAATGCAATATGCATGCAATGTCATGATGCATGATGTCATGATAGAAACACACCACAAGTATTTACAGATAGCAAACATGGTAAGGGCAAACAAGTCACACAGATAGCCCTTAGATTTCAGGCTGGCAAGGAGTTTAGGTACTACCCTCTTTCAGTTCAGTTGGTTCAACCTGTCCTAGAAATAGTAACCGGGTTCTAGAGGATCTAAACATCACTGACCACCCTCAATCGGTCATAATTCCAGTTTAGCAACCTTTTCTTGCAGCCGAAATCATCGCGAGAGTTTGGTCTCAATGAGTGTAGCATACTGCTACTGTTCTATGGCCAAGTTGGTCAATTAGAGGTTTTAAGGTCAGTTGGTGCTTAATGACCCCTTAGAAGACCCATATTCTCCTCGTTGCGCCACAAGGGATATCGGTACAAACTAAAGTGCCACACCAACGTAGCTACTGCTTCAACCGTATCGGTCTACGTCGTACAGTTCTCTCACAGTTTATTGCTACTTACCTAAAGGGTGTCCCCCATATCCGGGTTAGGATCTATAGTAACTCCGATTCAAACCCACAAAGATAAAGCATACAAGTCAAGCAATTGAAAACATTATGAACTATCCCTAAGGTACACCCCACTTATAAGCATCCCCAGCAGAGTCGCCAGTTATGTGATACGGTGGGAATAACTGACTATTTTTGTAATGCTGGTTTGCGTTTTGCGTTTTTTGTTTGCAAAATGTTATGGTAAGCAAGAGTCGCCACCGTCTTTTATTTTATCCAACAAGGAAAGAAAAAAAGCATAGAAAAATTCCTTTTTTGAGGTTATCTTTGAGTACGGGGGGTAGATTATAGAAAGGGAAGGTATTAGCACCCTTTCTATCCGTGGTTATCCACAGGCTCTTAGGTACTTGCTCAATTGTTTTCAAAATTGTTTTCTTTGTGCTTGTGGGTTTGAAAAAAAATTTGTTTGAAACTTCGATTTAACTCTTGCTTCTGTCCTCAAGAGTGTAATGAAGTGTTTTGAAAACTTTGTTCGAAAAGGAGTGTAAGTGTGAAAAAAGTTTTGTTTTTTTGAAAGAGCAAGTATCTAAGAAATATCTACCTACTCGAAAAAGGAATCGTTCTATGGTAATTTCCTTTAGACAATGCTATCCCACTATGAGTGAGTAGGTAGCACCATCGTTGGAGTTTGAGGGTCAATTCGAATGAGGGACATACGGTCACTAAAGCAATGTTAGGACGCCTTAGCGGTAACCCTAATGTCTTAGATCATTTGTTTGAGGCAACAATATCCGAGGCAACCATTTCGAGGCGACTATGATCTTTTAGACAACAGGACGACCTTTAAAACAACCTGTACTCAATGACCGTGTATGAAGGCAACCAAGTGGGGTGTACCTTAAGAGTGCGCATGTGCGAGTGTGTCGTTTTCAGTTATTTTTATCTTTTCACATGTTGAGGGTGATCTAATTTGATTTTAGTTTAAGCATTCATTCTTGTCATGCTAGCCCTATTATCAGACATCTAGCAGTTATAATTTGCAAAATTAAAATGCAGAAATTAAATTACAAGGCATCGGGTATTTACATCGCCAAAAGCAACCCTTTGAAAATAAAATAAAGCGGTAAATGAATAAATGGTCCTAATTATCTATTACATACCGGAAGCAGATACATTAATATGGATAAAAATAAATAAAGCGCGCGGGGAATTAAATCAAATGCGAATTAGGGTTTTGACCCTTTTGATTAAAAAAATGTTTTTTTGTTGTTTTTATTTAAGAAAAGAAATTAATCCTAAAATTAAATACTAAATTAATTATTAAATAAATTAAATGAAAAAAACAATTAATGACATGTTTTTGGAGTTTTTATTATTTTAAGAAAGAAAATAAAAATAATTAAATTAATTAAAACCTAATGATTTCTAATTAATTTTAAATATTTACAAAATAAGTTAAAGTTTTTTAATTAATATCCTAATTAATTAATAAGCTTATTAATAAAAATAAAAGTTCTAAAATTTGATTGGATAAAAAAAGTATTTTTGTGATTTTTTGATAAAAAAATAAAGGTGTGATTGGTTAATAAATTAATTAAATAAAAATAAAGTAAATAAGTTAAATAAATAAAATATAAAGAGAATGAGAAATTGGGCCTTTTTTTGGAGGTGCTGAAAGCATTTTTTTGTTGGCCCATTTGCTGATCCGTTTGACTTTTTGGGATCCAGTGTTCCTGCGTTGACCTGCCCTTTGGTGGACCCTTGATGCTGACCACCAGATCTGGCCATCAGGCCATCTGGCGTGTGGATTAGTGAGGGAGTATGGTGATCCCTTGGCATGCGCGCATACTGGATTAACTGAAAACAAATAATATTGAGAAAGGGAGGGACCTGGGATTCGAACCCATGTCCTGAAGGGATATCTAATGCCAAGCTTGCCACTAAGCTGTGTTGTTTTAGTTGTTAGTATAATATGAAGAAATAATAATATAATAAAACAAACTCCAGGACCAGAAAAAGAAAAAAACGCGCGTGATTTGAATAGTCCAGTGGATGGATGCCACGTATTATCCCTGACCTCCCAACCGTGGCTAAAACACAGAATACCTATACCAGCGGACCAAGTTCCGTCACTACAAGCTTGTTCATCTTCAAAATCTCGCACAGGCCACAAAAATGGACTCTAAGACCATGGTTGGATTTGTCACAACCTCCTGATCACAACCATGCCCTTCATGTGGACCAATTGTACCTGAAATGAAAATCCCTAAAACCACGAACCAAACCCTAGCAATGGTGGTTCTCCATACAGAGCACATAAATGAAATTGGTTATAACAAATAGTTTGCAAATGATGTGAGGGTTAAGAATATACAGTTGTTTCATGAAAATAATGTCTAATTTCAGAGATACAAAATCAAGAACAAGGCCATGTTACGAAGGACTTACAGTGCGTATGGATGCTTGAAAACGCCTGGTTGTGATTGGTTTAGCTTGGGAGAGTTGCCAGGAAGCGACTGGGACCAATATCAAGTCCTGAAAATGCCTCTAACTTTGATTTCGATCTCCCACTTTTTTGTAATTTTTGCAACTTTCGTTCTGCCTCTCTTATTGCTCTCCAACCCTGATTCTCGTGCCTTTTGCTTGCTTATGTAATGTGCATTGTATTAGGGTAACAAACTTTGTCCAAATCTTGCCCTATCAATGCTCTTGAATTTGATTTGATTCTTCCATTAAAACTTCCCAAACTTGGCCTAAATCCAATCTCCTTGTGCATAATGCCCTTGATACGAATTTGATGAGGTACTAGTTGTCCATTGGAACCTGAAATCATTAAAAAATCTTTGGCTATCAATATCTTTGATTTTATGTGATTTTATTTGATTTAAAATGAATTAATTCAAATAAAAATATAATTAAATAATAAAAATAAGATATGGACAAATGGACAAGGCTAGGGGACTTGGGAAATAAGGAAAACTCAAAAAAAGTGAAAAAGAATGGGCTCATTTGGCAAAATTTGAAGTTTTGGGGATAGTTGACTTTTGGCAATTTTGCAAAAAAGTCCAACTTCAACAATGCATAACTTCTTCAATTTTGAACTTTTGGAGGTGTTCTTGGACTTTTTAGAAAGCTTGATATGTCCTATAACCAACCCTTTTGGTATAATCTCATTTTGATATTCCATGCTAAAGTTAGAAGCCTTGAAAAAAAGGGTGTTTTTGTTGACTTTCAAAAATGACCTATAATGTCAAAATTCATAACTTCTTGTGAGTGCATTTTTTGAACTTGGGGTATGAATATGGATTGTAAGGAATTTAATTATCTTCAAAAGGAGCTTTTGATGGGTCATTTCTCATGAAGTATGAGAAAGTTATGCTTGGTCAAAGTTGGGTTGACTTTTCCTGCAAAACCCTAATTTAGTAACTTTTGAATCTTGATGAATTTTGAGCAATCCTTGATGAATCATGATCAACCCTTGATAAAATTATGAAATATACTTCAAAATGAGAATGTTGACAAAAAATCCTGAAGTTTGATTGTATTTGAGTCACAGTTGACTTTTGCCCTAGCATAGTCGATTTTTGGACCTTTTAAGCAATTGATTGAGCAAACTTCCTCTGCAAGGCTTGAAACTTGACATGGATGACCTTGAGAACATATTAGGACATTGGGGAGCACTTGAGGTCATTTGGACTCAAGGATCTTCTTGATTCTGACTTGAATCTTCCAGACCTATAAAATAACGCCATATAGGATAGCATAATATTTCCAGAATATTCTGCATCTGTTAAATCTTGAACTGGTCCAACTATTCAGCCCAACACAGACGCGATGTCGAATGACTCTGCATAGGACATCTTATCCGACATATTGCTCCAGATGATGATAACTTATCATCTCAACATGTTTCAACATAAAATAGGACTTCTTGCTCAACATGTTCTTCTTAGCAAGATAATACATCATATTTAACATATTGTTGTTATATTAGTTTTACCAAACATAATGCCAACCATAAAAACAGAGAATTAACAATCTCCCCCTTTGGCTTATTTTGGCTAAAACTAATTTACATAACCTTTGCACACACAATTCATAACATACATCAAAGGCAAAAAAATACAAAACAATAACAATTATAAAATGGAAACATCATAGCAGCCAGTCTTCAGTCTTCACGTCTTTGACTCTCTTCAGTATTTACTATCTTCACTCGTGATGTCACAACATCTTGTCAGGACTTCTTCATGGCAGTCTTGCATGTACTCACCAACCAATAGGATATCTTTATGATTGTCCAACACATACCAACAAATAGGACATCTTCATGATTGTCCAACACATATTCTCTCCCCCTTTTAGCCAGAATATGACAAAGGCAGCAAGGAAAAGTAATATATTCAGTCTGATTGATGTCAGAACATCATATCCAACATCTCTTCACAACAACCTGAACCAATGCATTACAGCCCCCTCAGGATAATTTGGGAAGAAATTCCTGAAGTCATTTGGTGTACAGTCCCCCTCAAACTAAGAACACGTCTTTAAACGTGATGTTTCACAGAACTTTTCACGTGTTATAAGGCACAAAAAGAAAACCTTCCACTGGATTCTAAGTATACTCCCTTCACTTAGAATAAGTAAAACACACCAAGACATCAGAGCTTCATAAGTGTGATATCTTCCATCAACAGAGGCCCTTAGAGAGTTCTTCTAAAATTTGTAGAGAGAAAAAATTCTCTCAGACACAGACACCGTCTTCAAGTGTTCACTTTAAGAGCCATGTGAACATAAGATCCAATCAACCAACCCCTCTTGATACACACGCAAGCTTTATAAAATCTACACCATTGCAATAATAAGCCATATACAAGTACATCACTCCCCCTGTCATGGATAAACACTGCTCCTGTTGAAGAAGAACACTTGAGCACTAGATGAAATCTCATGAATGATTTCATATTCTCATAGTGAAGGACAACTACTTCACACACTTGGATGAACACACCTGCTGAACATCTTCATATATTATAAAAGCAATCATGACTCTTACAGATCCTCTCACTTCTTGAGAACACATCCAAACACCCTGATCAGTAATGGCACATCTGTTGAAAGTCCACACAAATTCATACAAGGTATCATGATTCCTTGGATGGCCAAGATGTCATGCACTCTTGGTAATTCTTCTCTTACAAGCTCCAAGTATTCTCAGTGTGCTTAAAAGCTTTACTGAGATCCAGACTAACAATCTGATCAGAAGAAGAACACCTCCAAAAACTCTCTTATAGAGTTACTTGTAGCAGAAGAAGAACACCTCCAAAACAAACATTCAGATCAGACCATAATATCTGATAACATTCTTCTACCTTTCCATTCACGAGCAATTGTTGATACTAGTGAAGTCTTCAAAATGATAGTAGTCATGCATTGCTAGAACATACTACTATAGACAAGATCATAATCTCCACATTCTAATCCATATAGTCATAAATCCCTCTTCTGACAATAATGCTTGAACATCTAATTCCACAAACACAAGCATCTTCTAAAAACAGACACCACAAAACATGATGTTACACAATCATTTGGGACATCAACTTCACATTACAGAACCCGATTACTTTGGTTCTTAAATCACCATCCAAAGGACTTATAGAAGTCTTTCAAGAAGCTCTCAATAAAATACACCCAGTGCGGCTCATTTAGGTTACCACAAACACCTGAACACCACAGATAGAAATAAACTCTCACACTCTCTTTGAAGCAAAGAGTTCAGATTGCAGACTTGCATACTCACATCAGATACATACTCAACTCCCGTTAGAGTATTTGTCATCAGTTATATGCACAACCTCATTTGAGGACATACAAATATTTAACTCCCGTTAAAGTATTTACCATTAGTCGGATAAGGCCACCTTCTCACACAAGGTAGGACATTTGGTATGACCTCTTTCTTCTGCACACATTTGGCACCAACTGATTTTTCTTCATGACAAATAGTCATGACAATCATTTACACCATAGACTGCTCCATATTAGGCCAGTGGCTTGACCTTACACTTTAAAACGAACGAACTAAAAAACTTCCTTGGAAGAAGAAGCAAAGAACTGAAATGATGTTCTAACATTAGTTCAGACATCAGCCTAGAACACATGGACTTAACCATTTACCATGGCTTTGGAGACAATACTTATGGAAGTCCTTATACAACTCTTGCAAGGGACACAAGAGGATCAACCATCAGTAGCTGATCAACCTTCAAGACCAGATCAAAATACATGTAGAGCATGCACACCTCGGGAAGCTTCTTCTTATACGCACAATGTCCAGACCGTCTGTCTGACTTTGAGGTGATAGACGCCATCCTTCTGCACCTAAAGAGGATATTCCCACTAATAGGTATCTGGAGCAGACTTCAACAAACAAGGCATTGAATGGTCATTATATGCCACAAACAGACTGTTCAGACTAAGTTTGCTTCTCCCAATCCTTCAAAACACAAGGATGCCCTTAATCCTTGCAAAGACAAATGTTCCATTATGTGAGGTCACTATATAACTGAACTCCAACAATTTCCCCTTGCTTCAGATTAAAATCTGAAATGCTCATCCTAGGTGATTTGTATGACACTCCAGAATGCAGACATCAATCAACCATTGAACTCAAGTAGATACATCTCTAATGCACACAACCCCTTGAAAGATCTTCCACTTCAACAGAACATGAGTTCCATGTTCTTATAGACTTGATAGTGATATCAAGTTTGAGTAAACAACCCCCATCCTGTTTATGAGAAACACCACCAGACATATTGAGAAAAATAAATTCTCAATACAAAGATGTTAAGACATTATGTCTTCCATTTCTTCAAGTTCTTCTAGCTTCATATTAAGGACTCCCCCTTATTAGCTGCTAAGAACTCCTAAGGGAATTATACATTCTCCCCTCCAATAGTTGCACATCCTGTGGTTGATACACACAAATTACTCCCCTCAAACAAAATTTGTTTCATTGTCATAAACAAGATTCCATAAATCCGACTCCTTTGATCAGAAGGATCCTCCAGATATCAGAGAGAATGTCCTTGCCAATTGAGCTTGACCTCTGCATTTCTACTTACTTAGATCAGAAATAAACTAATCCAAGAAGTAACATTATGTTGATCATCTCATGACCAACATAAATAGCATCCCAGATGGCTCCTCTTCTAGACCAGGAGTAGGCTCTAAACATATGTGACCAACACACATTTGTTTAGCACCCAGAGCATCTGTTATGCCATCCCTTTAACCAACATAACTCTGCATAATTCTGATGTGATGTTCTAACATATGGTAGGATATTATTCCAGGGAACATACCAAGAGATCCTTTATGCTTTCTTCATATCTCTTTTCAACAAACTCATTCAAAAGTGCCTTTATGAGTGGACTTGAGATGAACCTCAAGTATCTTTGGCAACTATACAAAGTTGGTTGAAGTTATTGTAATACGGTGGAAGAACCGACTGCTTATACTGGTTTTGTGTTTGTATTTGCAAATGTTGCGGTAAGCAAGAGTCGCCATCGACTTTTCTTTTATCCAAATTAAGGAAAGGGTGAAAAGAACCGAAAAATACCTTTTCGAGAATTTTCTGAGTAAGCGGGGTAGATTATGGAAAGGGAAGGTGTTAGCACCCTTTCCATCTGTAGTTTTCTACGGGCTCCTAGATGCTTAGCTCATTTTTAAATACCTTGTGCTTTATGTTTTTGAAAAGTATTTGAAAATTCCTTAGTGCAGCTATTCGCTTTATGATAACTCTTGTATCAGTCCTCAAGAGTGTTGCTAAGGCATTTCTTGAAAGTGTTTTTGGAAATGTTTTGTGTAAGTGTGAAAATTTTATTTTGAGCAAGCATCTAACCCCTATCTACTTATACTCAAAATATTTGTTATTTTCCTCCTATCCTTTAGACAACACTATCCCACTATTAGTAAGTAGGTAGTCCTATCGTTGGATGTTTGCGGGACATTTGAAGGGACGTACAGTCATAAAGGCAACATATAGAGACGCTTTAGCAATTTTGTTTGAGGGACGAGATCATTCACCGAAAGGCAACATTGTAGGGTCATCGAGAGACTATGATCTTTTGATTTACGGGTCTTTGCTAAAGCGTCCCCGTTTCGAGGGATATGATTGTTTTACTTTTCAAAGGGCAACCAAATTAGGCGTACCCTAGAGGTGTATATGTGTAAGTGATTCAGTGCAGTTAATTTATCTTTGTTATTAAGTTTGCTAGCGCTTTGTTTTCAGTCTTTCTATACAAGCCTAATTACTAACAATTAATATTTTTGCAGAAGTTTAAAATGCGGGAATCGTAAATCCTACGCTATTACAAGACTTTTGGGGAGGGGGTATTTACATGTCCAAAAATGGGGAAAAAAATAAAGAAAGCGGTAAAAAGCCCTAGTAATTATCTATTACATACTCTCAACAGATACATAAATATGAAAAAATAGCAAGGAAATATTGAACGCGCGCGAAATGGAGAAGAACGTCTAAAACTCTAGGAAATTGCTAAGTAAAATAAGAAAATCTTTTGGTTTTTTAATTTTATAAAAAAATGGTTAAAATAAGGAAAACTAAAACTAGTCCTAATTACCTTAATAAGAGAAAAATGATTGTTAATTAAAAATAATTCTAATAAAACTAATTCTACTATTTTTGTATTTTTATTAAGAAAAAATTGCATGAAATAAATCTAAGCCTAATTGATTTTAAATTGATAAAATAAAGTTAAAATAATTAATTAATTTATTTATAAAATTAAAAATTAATTTTATAAAAAATCCTAAGTCTAATTATTATTATCTTTTTTTTATGATTTGATAAAAAAAGTTTTAAAAGTAAAATATAAAACAAATAAAAAGCTAAAAAGAAAAATAGAAAAAAAAAACATAAAACTGGGCCTGATATAAAAAATAAACGGGGGGTGCGTTTTTGAAATTGCTAGGCCCATGTATGAAAGAGCCCAACTTCTGCCTGAATCCAATGAGGACAAACCTTGATGACACATGGTAGATCTGCGCGTTTGGAATATAGATCTCCGTCTGTTGGAATCTGATGGTCTAATCATGAAGGCGTATAGTGAACGCTTGGTTATGCAATGCATTGAATCCTGCAAAGAAATGTTAGAAAAATCAAAAATCCAAACCTGGGTATCGAACCCAAGTTTTTCCTTTTGCATGCACACGCCTTGCCATCTGAGTTATTTTACCATTCGTGCATTATAACAAACACATAGCATTATATGTAAAGCAAAGTCAAATATTATTAAACAAAAAAACGTGCACTGATGAAATTCAAAGGGACCAATCAGGTAACACGAAAATTCCACGCATGCTCCCAAATGGAGTCAAAGGGTAAACGGTGCTGGAGGAGACCTCCGGTCATCTTCTCCGGGCAACCAAAACTTGTACCTACAAAAACACACAATTTGAGACAAAATAAGAAGCCTCATCTTACATAAAATCAAGTCCTGAACTCGAATTTAGCCTTAGATTGGTCTGAAAGTCCCTATATTAAGAGATCCAGCCCTAACAGCCATGGATGCCCTAACAATGGCATCCAGTGTTCTAGGTCTCAAAACTTCCATGCGAGGCATCCATCCTGTCCTAATGAAGGTCCTGAGCACAAATCAAAGCATTAAAACATTCAACAACGCAAAAAAATAAGGATTTGATTTTTTATAATTTTACCAAACAATGATGATTGAAGGTGGTGGTTCTTACGTGTGTTGGGCTTGTGTGATGATTGTAATGGACTCCTGGAGCCTTCAGGGAGTTGATGGAAGGCTTAGAAGGAGCTGAATATGGCTAGAATTCGTTGTTTGGATTTCACGACTTTGTTAAATTTTTGGCAATTTCGCGTGGTTCTTCTCAGGCAATTTTCGTCTCAGCAATGCTTATAGGAAGGTAGTATATATATAGAGGAGAGAAGGGAACAAAGGTACACGGAAAGAAATCAAGTCATTAAGGTCATGTTTAAAGACTATTCATAATTTAAAAAATTACCAAAACTTCATATTGCATGCCATGTTGGGACTTGGATGTACCTGGACACCTCTTGCACGAATTCTTGGGCCTAAGGCTGACCAGAACACTAGCCCAAAGGTTAAGGCTCATCTCTATACATTTTGTGCAATTTATTTTATACTTATTTGAAACAAATTAAAGTAAATATGAACGAAATAGATAAAAATGGTAAGGCAATGTGAAATTGAGATTAGATGTCCCCTATAAGGTTAGGAAGATGTTTGAAGTCCAGGAAATTAAGCCATTGACCTAAAAGTTTAAGTTTGCTTAATGCACAATTCTTGAAATTTCCAAAATTTTCCCAACTTGGGCAAGCATAAGTTGCTCATTTTTTATCCCATGATGATGATCTTGGACTTTTTGGAAAGCCCAATATGTCTACTTCAATCCCTATTTTTATCAAATTTTCATTTTAATACTTTATCTTAATGTAAATGGTCTTGATAAAAAGTGTCTTTTGTTGACTTTCTGAAAATGACCTGTAATGTATAAGCTTGTATCTTTCAAATGGTGCATCTCTTGAACTTGAGGACAAAACAGAAGTGGTAGGGAATTGGATTATCCTCAAAATGAGCTTTGGTTGGGGAAAATGGATGATGTATGTGAAAGTTATGCCTGGTCAAAGTTCAGTTGACTTTTCCTATAGAAACCCTAATTTAGCAATTCTTGACTTTTGATAGATTAGGAGCATTTCTTGAGGAATCGTGATCAACCCTTGATCAAAGGATGGATATCACTTCGAAATGTTGATGTTGACCAAAAATCTTGAAGTTTGACTGTATATAGGCCACAATTGACTTTTGACCTAGTACAGTTGACTTCCAAACACTTGAGAAATTGATTGAGCAAACTTGTAGTGCAAGGCATGAAATTTGTCATGGACAATCTTGAAGGCATATTAGGAAAATGGAAAACATTTGAGACCTTTGGAGCTCACACATCTTAATGAAAAGTGAAACCCTAATTAAAGGTTCATTGCTTAGGAGGAGAATTTTTCTGGTTAATTATTGGTCAACCTTAAGCAATTGAGGACCTCTAGGAGCATGTCTTGAGTAAAAATGGGAGGGTAAATTTTGGGGTACAATAGCTGCCCCTGTTCAATATTCTTAAACCTGAGGATTTAGATTGGCTTGTTGGCCTTTCGTGATCCGAAGGTGGAAGATGATTGAACACTAGAGTGCCCAGAAATTTGCACTCGCTTGGAGTAACACCGATGGTTGGTGATGTCGGGAATGGGCTTAAAGATGCCATCCGAAGAAGATGACGGAGATTCATCGAAGATGGGCTTAAAGATGCCATCTGGAGAAGATGATGGAGATTCATCGGAGATGGGCTTAAAGATGCCATCCGGAGAAGAAGATGGAGAGTCGTTGGAGATGGGCTTAAAGATGCCATCCAAAGTAGATGATGACTTCATAAGAGGTCTCTTTGTGGGGATTCTTGTTCATGTTGTCTGAGGAGGAGTCCGCTGGGGAATGTTGGTTTATGTTGTTCTCCTGCTTGAGGAAAAACTTTGTGGGGAATAAAACCTAGGAACTTCAATTTTCCATACATTGTTGAATATTTCTAACCACTCAGATCAGTTCATATGAATATTTAGAACATGTTAGAGCCCTTACATGTGAGCTTGGACGTGAGAAAGGATACCTTCCATTGCTGATCGTATTTTTTGCATTTTTTTTGTAACTCCGTTTACAGGTTGTTTCAGGCCAAAAGAACCTTACCATTGGATTCATAGCCATCTAATTAGGGGGTAGAGTTCAATTAATGTTTGATTTTGCAGGTTTTAACGTGTTTGGTTGAAGAAGGTGGCCGGAGAAGACGACGGGAGCTAGGGCTCCAGCGCTTCTCCGGTGAGTCAAGGTTTTTGAGTTTTGTTGACTCTGGTGTGGAACTTGGGGACACTTTGATTGGCCATAGCATATACCCTGGGTCCCACGATGATTTGAGTTTTTGAATTTAAAAGATTAATGCGTGTTTTAATTTTTTTTGTTTAATTCATAATCAACTAACGCGTAACAAGTAATGGTCTAGTGGTAAAGAGTATGCTTGGTGAGCGAAAGGGCATGGGTTCGATCCAACTTTTTGCCAAAATTACTTTCATTTTCAGGTTAACGCAGGTTCACTCTATGTTGATTGATTCTCAATCTTAAACACAAACGACCACATGGTGCAGTGGATGGAGAAAGAGATATTGAGATTAAGGGTGTGGGTTCAAGCCCCACCCTATGCACTTTGACTTTTTTTTGTTTTACCCCTTTTCTTTATTTACTTATTTTTATAACTTAAATATTTTAATTAATATTAAATCAGAAAAAAATCATATAAGATCAAAATTAGATTTAATCTTTTTTTATCAATTAATTTAATTAATTAGATTTAGGTTTGTTTTAATTAATTTGTAATTAAAAATTAGACATTAGTTTTTTTTAAATCAAACCAAAAATACAAAAAAAAAATTAATTTCTAAACATTTTAGATTTTAGGATTTTAAAATTAATCTTTCTAACATTTTCTTATTTATTTGCCCCTTTACTTTCTTAGAGAAATTGTATAGGTCGCGCAGTTTATATTGTAATAGTTTAATTAGATTTTATTTTCTGCAAGACTTTATTATAATGTAACTGCCCTAAGGTCATGTAATAGTTTAGGGTCTTATCTTTCCGCACTTATAATTATATGCATGTGTATATTTAACTGTTAGTAATAGGCTTGTATGGCAAGATTTAAAATCAATCAGTAGATAACTCCTAACCAATCAAGATAATATAACTGAACTGAATCACCCTTGCACACATACACCTCTAGAGTAACCTCTCTTTTGTTGCCTTCGGAGTAACATGGTCATGTACCTCGAAAGTTGGGATGCTTTAGCAAAAGACCCTCGATCAATCATCATAGTCCCTCCGATACAAAAGATCATAGTCCCGCGATGTCCCTCGAGTTACACTACGCCAAAAAAGACCTACGAAAGTGCTTTTTTTGGCCTTTAAAAGCGCTTAAAAGCGCTTTCTAAGGTGGCGCTGCTATAGCTTTTAGCAGCGCTTTTTGTTTAATGAAAAGCGCTTTCGTAGGTCTACTTATGACAACGCTTTTTCTAAAAAGCACTCTCTTAAGTACCCTTATGGCAGCGCTTTTTCTAAAAAGCGCTCTCTTAAGTACCCTTATGGCAGCGCTTTTTCTAAAAAGCGCTCTCTTAAGTAGGCTTTTGGCAGCGCTTTTTCTAAAAAGCGCTCTCTTAAGTAGGCTTTTGGCAGCGTTTTTTTATGAAAAAGCGCTTTCATTGGTGGCGCTTTTTTTGGAAAAAAGCTTTCATAGGTTGTCTTTTAGCAGCGCTTTTTCTTGGAAAAGCGCTGTCATATGTTTACCTTAGACATCACTTTATGTGAAAAAGCGCTGTCATAGGTCTATCTATGAAAGCGCTTTTCTCCAAAAAGCGCTTTCATAGGGTGTTTTTTTTTAGAGGTATAATTTATATAATTCATATACCTGCATTATTTGCAGCATATTATTTATATAAACCAGTTGCCATAACCTGTAATTCATAAATAGCGGTAATGCATTTTTGTATACCAAATTCATATACCAAAATTTATATACACCATTTTTGTATCTCATTATATATAAACCATTGTTATCAGTATTGTAACTCAAAATCAGTCTTACAAAATCAACCCTAACAACAACTAAACCAGTCCTTATATTATTCTCTGCTCAATAAAATATTGACACAACTCCTCTTTGGTTTCTTCCAACTGAAGTTTCGTGTAATATGCACATTTGTACTCATCGAAGTACTACATAACAAAACATAATATGCATGATTTAGTTAAAAGTAAAAAATTATATGAAATATCCGAGAAATAATAAAACAAATCCTAAGTTATAAATTCATACCGTGACTGGAATCTCTATTTGATTCAGTTGAATGATTTCTTTGATAAACCGCATAACGAAGTATCCGCAATCTATACCGTTTTGCTGTTGAGGACACTACATAGAAAAACAAATAAGAATATATAGTTGTATTGTTTTATCAAATAGCGTAAATATTATAATCAAAATAGTGGAAATTAATATACTTGCACTTTGATCCAATTAATGTTGTTTGATTTAGACCGTCGTACCCGAGCTTCTCTTTGACACCGGAATACTTGTATCGCTCTAACAAAATAAAAATATATATTTAGAACAATGTCACCGAAATAATTAAATACATAAATACACACAAATATTTAGAATAATCTCACTTATGTATCAATCATTAACTTCATATCCGGATAATTTGTCCAATCACCGTCAACCGAATTCAGATAATAGACCACTTCTTTTATAGGATCGATAGCAACCAACAACCAGTGACGTCTATAAATTAAAACAACAGTTTAGAAGAAATTTTTCTACGCAAAAATTACAAATATTAAAATGAACTTAGAATGAAAATCTAACCCTGTAGGAATAGTATTATACGCCCAAAGATATAAGCTTTCTGTACTTCCAGTTGCCATGAATCTCTCGACTAAGTGCTCTCTTACTGAATCCGGTTCCCTACCAATTGTCGCTCCGCTGACACGGGAGGAAGACACAAAATGGAATATGTTTGACAATTGATTCCCGCGCATCAATTTGTCATATAACAGCCTTAAATAAAAACATAATTAATATTAGAGTATATTCATTGAAAATGTTTAAAAAAGATTTCAGCTAATTACATAATATAAAGATGGGGTTACCGGATGTATGCATGCATAATACTGACGCCCAATTCTTTATGACGGAAAATCTGTTCCACGTCCTCATGTCCAATTATTTCGGTGCAAGGAAAACCAAAGATACCTTGATCCATATCCATTTGACGAATACCACCATCCATCAAATTTGTTGTTCCCACTATTGTTTCAAGACACTGCCGGTATCGAGGGAAAAATCTAGTAGGCACCCTTTTCTTGGGTGGTACACCAACGATTTTCTGGCTCACTTGTTGTGACCCATGAAAAGGTACCTAAAAATCATATAAACACGGTTAAATTATAAAATTATGCAGTTTTTTATTCGGATCATATAATTAACACTTTAAACGTACCTCTTTTGGTGATACGTCAGACTCGTCGTGCCGCAAAATCCCTTTACCCCTAGATGCGAGTGTTGTAGGAGTCTATAATTATCGTGGAAATAACTGAGGTCAGAACTGACAGTTGAAGACTTAAAGATTCATAATTGTTTTCAACATACCTGATCATCTATGAAAATGAGGTCTGATGGCCATGCAACAAAAGATCCTATTGCATCTCGCAGCAATGTGGTCTCAGCAACAATGTCAGGTACCGGCAGCAATGCATCCATATCTAAAGCAATGTCAACCGATACTTTCATGTGTCCATCCGGAAGCGGTCTATTATGAAGTAAATCTCCCAAACTATTATGGACTTTTCCCTTGCCAACTAGTCGATAAGTCGGTGACGATAGTTATAGCTGGCAAGATGAAATGACCTAAACCAATAATAACCGTTAGAAGTGACTAAAAATATTCTATAATAATAACAGATATATATTGAAAATTACCTCTGGAAATTTATGCCGACAGTTGATACTAGCTTTGTCACTAGTTTCTTTCAATTGTGAACTGCTCTTTTCCGCCATATATCTCTCTTTATCCTTCTGCAATTCACGAACTTGAGCTTGTAAATCCTGCAATGTTTGCATCACTTCTGCATTGCTAGGATTTCTTCTCCTTGGATGCTTATACAAAGAGGTTGGAGTCACACCATGACCTTTACCCCTCACCCGACCCGGATACTCAGCAATATTTAGTGCTCGACTAAGTACGCTCCTGGTATCCTGATGATCCTCACCTGGGGATATCGATTACGACAAGGTCTCCTGTAATTCAATTACATATAAAAAATTATTAGTGGAGATAAAAAATTACTGAAATATTAATAAACATTAATTGATTTAACTAAAGACACAATCTTATACTTACACATTCATCATACACATGTTGAATATCGGGATTAACAACTTGATCCTTGCCCACACGGGCTTCCTTCCACAACAAATGTGTCGGTAGTGATGTTGCGTCACTTTTCGTCTCTTCTAACTACGCAATGACGGAAGTCTTAAGATCATCAACTATAACACATTGAGAGAATTAATAAGATCGTAGAGTTTATATTTACTTACAATTTTTTCCTCTAAGCGAGCATATCCCAAACGCCCTTTTTTGTATGGATATGCGGGTTTTAACGCTCTCTCGCGATTGATAGCACTCACTTTCTTGAAATTCTCGTCTCTTCTTTGGCCTACAAAACCAACCCATTCTTCAGGTGTAATGAAGTTCTCATATTTCTTTGGATGTTCCGGATCCTCTTCAAGAAAATTTCCTTCATCATCTTTAAGATACTTGTTTGTTAAAAATGTTCTCCACCCTCTGTGTCTTTTTCCAGCCAAACCCATTATATACTTTTTACGGGTATCTTCAATGTTAAAAGACCTCTACAAAAAAACATACGCATAAAGTGTGTTAGTAAAAGAAATTTAAACACATATTATCGTCAAGATAAAGCAAATAACAAAAACCATATATGTACCTTTATCTCAGTCCAAACTTTCTCCTTAGCCTCATCCAACTCTCCTCTTTTCCATCTAGGAGTGGTGATCGGAATGTGTATACGAACAAGCGTACCAATGTAGCTTGTCAACTTTGCAGCATTAGACCCAACTAATTGGTCATTATCATTCCATTCTACATTATATGTTACTCATCTATCTCTATCACGGATGATTCCCCTCATAATAGTTATACCTCGTGTAATATCTTTTTCTGAAGTCTTTTCTGAAGTATTTTCTTGAGTATTTTCAGGAGCATTTTCAGGAGCATTTGCATCTTTTGAGTTTTCTTGATTACTAGCCATTTGACCTGTAATAATGAAAAAAAATAAAAATGAAATGGCAAATAAAAATGAAATGACAAATATAAAAATGAAATGACAAATAAAAATGAAATGGCAAATTAAAATGAAATGACAAATATAAATGAAATGGCAAATAAAAATGAAATGACAAATATAAAAATGAAATGACAAATAAAAATGAAATGGCAAATTAAAATGAAGTGACAAATAAAAATGAAATGACAAATTAAATTTTATTGAATGATATAGGCTATAATTATATATACTATTACCCTTTTCACTAAGGTCTCTTTCTTTTCTTGGTAGGAATGTGTTCTACTCGTCTCTTAACAACGCGGACAATTGGATTGATCCAAATACCCTCATTATGATCGTTTCTAATACATGATTCATTATCATTTTGATCAGTTATGGTTAAAGATTCAATGTCAACACCAATATCACTTTGATCTCCAATGCTTTCATCAATTACTTTGTTAGATAATAGCACTATAGACCATTTCGTACTTGTCGGATCATTGACATAAAACACTTGTTTAGCTTGAGAGGCTAGAATGAAAGGCTCATCTTTGTACCCCACCCTATTAAGATCCACTTGCAAAAAACCTGACTTATCCATTCGTATGCCATTATTATTTTCAACCCACTTGCAACCAAATATAGGAATCTGAAACTTCTCGTAATCAAACATCCAAATGCGCTCGATAACCCCAAAATATGACAGGTTTGCAAATTTTGGGTTTAAGTCCTTCACACTTGATATATGCATTGCTTCAACGATCAAGGTGACACCACTATTTTGCATAGTACTTTTGTCATCCTGTTCTTTGGTATAAAATGTGTATCCATTAATTGCATATGCGCTATAAGAAAACACAACTAAACTTGGACCGTATGCTAAACATCTCAATATTTCTGTTACTGAAGCATGATTTGAATGATACTTTGAATAAATATGTTCCTTAAACCATGGTATGAAACTTCGATTATGCTCTCGTACAATCCAATTCTCATTTCTATTCGGATTTAAACCTCGAAGAACACCCTTGTGAATTTCAACATACGGCTCAACTTCAAGCTCATTATGCAGAACATACAAATGCACTTGATCTCGTTCGACCATTGATACTGTCACAACTTTATTTCCAATTAGCTTCTTACCTTCTTTTTTTTCAACAATGCTAGATTTGGGGAGTCCAATTGATTGAACATTTGACAGATATTCAGTACAAAACTCAATCGCTTCTTCAACAATATATCGTTCAGCAATACAACCCTCTGGTCGACTTTGGTTTTTCATATACCCTTTTAATATTTTCATATAACGTTCAGTAGGGTACATCCATCTCATATAAGCTGGTCCGCACAGTTGTGTCTCTTTGACAAGATGAACGACAAGATGAACCATTATGTCAAAAAACGAGGGAGGGAAATACATTTCAAGATCACACAAATTAAAAACTATTTCTTTTTGCAATGTTGGTAAGATCTCAGGATCGATCACCTTGCTGCAAATTGACTTGAAGAAAAAACACAGTTTAGTTATTGCGCTTCTTACTTTTTCTGGAAGAATAGAACGTATACCTATCGGTAAAAAATGTTCCATTATAACATGGCAATCATGCGTCTTTAAACTCTTTAACTTGAGGTCTTGCATAGACACAAGTCTTCTAATATCTGATGAGTAGTGTGATCGGTGGATCTGGAACTGACTGTTTAACGCTGGTTCGCGAAATGTCGCGGAAGCAAGAGTCGCCACCGTCTTTTATTTTCTCCAAACGGAAAGGACAAAAGCACAGAAAAATTCCTTAAAGAGATTGCTCTCGGTTCGGGAGGTAGATTATAGAAAGGGAAGGTGTTAGCACCCTTTCTATCCATGGTTATCCATGGGCTCTTAGATACTTGCTCATTGTGTTTTCAAAAAGGTTTGTTTGCTTTTCAATGTGGGTTTTAAAAGTTTCTTTGAAAATTTCAGATCGACTCATGCGTCAGAGTGTTTGAAAAATTTGCTTTGAAAGCTTTTGAAAATGTGTTGGTGTGAAAAGTCTTTTTGAATTTGTTTTGAAATTTGAGCAAGTATCCATGAGAATCTACCTACTCTAAGGAATTCGCCTGTGTAAATGTCCTTTAAAGTAATGCCATCCCACCATTGAGAGGTAGGTAGCACCACCGTTGGAGGTGTTCGGGTCAATTCGATATTCGGGACATGGTGATCACCAGAGCAATGGGAAGACACCTTAGAAGCTACCCTCATGCCAGGTTCCCGGATCATGAGGACTTACTAAGACATCCTCTACTCGACGATCACCTTTCGAGGCAAGGCAACAGTGAGGCGTACCCTAGGGGTGGTGTGTGATTTTATGTGTCATGTTCATTTTGCATTTGTCTTGTCATATGATTGGTGTTCTACGCTTGATTTTATTTAAGGCCATACATTCTTTCATGCTTTTTGTTAACAGTTAATATTTGCGGAAAAGTAAATCTAAAGCTATTACAAATGGCGCGGGTCCACATCGCCAAAATTAAACCGGACCCGATTTGACGGAAAGTAAATAAAGCAAAAGAAATAAAAATGCGAGAAATTTAAGTTACAACGCTTTGGGAGAGGTACATAATTAATTAAGTGCAATAAAATAAATACGCAAATTAAACAATTAAAAATATGGGCGTTGGACCCTTTAGCAAAAAATTAAAGTTAATGAATTTTGGTATTTTTATGTTTTTAGGATTTAATGGAAAAAGAATTATTTAAAATTAAAATGAGATGTAAACCCTAATTCTAATGGTTTTTAGATTTATTATGAAAAATATTAAATTAAGATCTAAATGAAACCCTAATTAATTATATACAATTTAATTATAAAAAATAATAAATAAATAAGTATTATGATAAAAAAGGAAAAAATTAAAAAGGAATAAAAAGTTATTAAACCTAATTCTATATTTTTGGATTTTTAGTTATAAAAAAGAATTAAAATTAAAACCTATTTAATACTAAATTTATTACAAGCATTTATTTATAAAAATAATTAAATAAATAAATATCATATTTTTTTGCCTTTTCTGATTTTTTTTGCATTTTTATGTATTTTGTAAAAATAATTAACTAATTTAAACAAAAAAAGTAAATAAAACAATAATTGAAAGTAAAATATAAAAAATAGAGAAAGCAAACCAGGGAGGGGGGTTCAGGCCCCAATTGTGAGGTCCTTTGTTAGCAACTTGGCCCATTAAGCATTGAAATCCGTTGACTTTTGTGCAAGCATGTTGTGCGTGGACTATGGTACATGATGCTCTTCAGATCTAAGCCTTTGGTTTGATCTCCAGGGGGACGTGTCACGCTTGATGGTGAAGGACTATGGTGGTTGTCTACATAAGCGCTGCATGTGAATATTAGAAGAAAAATAATATTGAAGTTATACAGACCTGGGACTCGAACCCAGGTCTTGCACCTTACCAGCCAACACCTGTACCACTACACCATTTGAATCACATTTAATATATAACAAACAACAATTAATAAAAGAGAAAACGTGGGTTAGTGCTTGGAACGCGCGAACTTTTCAAATGGACCAACCAAACCTCGCCACCACATCATCTTCTTCGTTCTATTTTTCTTCTGAAAACAAGGACATATGGCAACGGTTTCAGACGCGTTCCACTAGATGGCTTTAGAAAAAATAGCGAATAGCGCTATATGGTTGATAAATTGATCGCGAGGGTTGGTCCATGTTCGTCCCAATGCGCTGAATTGAATGGTCTTGGTTTGGAGTTCTAATTTTGCTTCGTTACAAAAACCCCAATTTTGAGCTTTGTAAACCCTAGAAACCTGTCATGGCGAAATTGTATATACAGCATGATAATCGAATTAAAGGCATGGGTTAGCTTCAAAAACTCACAACAAACATGAATCAATAAATAAAAATGGCAAAGGATGCATAAATCATGATGCACAATTCTGAATTTTTCTCTTTGCAGTTCGAGTCATAGATACCAATTCTTGGAGCTTTGGTTGTTGTTTTTGATTGGCACACGTTCAGAGAACCTTGAGGAAGCTAATGGAACAATTCTTATGCTTTGAATTGACCTCTAGCACTGATTTCAGTTTTTGAGTTTTGAAGGAATTTTTCAAGTTTGTCTATGGCCTTTTAGCGCAGCATTCAGTCTCTTGTGATTAGGGTTCTCTTTGTGCTTATGTAATGAGGCTATTAGGTTAAGAAAATTGATAAAAATCCCTTGTAATCTTTGATTGAAGATTTGATTTGCTTAAGGATCTTTTTGAATCTTTTTCACATGCTCTTGTACCAATTTGCATCCAATCACCCCAAATCTTTCCTAATTTGCCTTTATACGAAATATTGACCTTAAAACATGTATAAAAAGATTGGTTTGGTTAATTTAAACATTTTTCATATATTTAATTGATTTAATTGAATTAATATAAATACAAATTCAAATAAATAAATAAAAAATGAGAAAATGCTTCCCTTTGGGCCAAGTGGTCGTGCATATGCTTGGAATGATGAATCATGGAAGAAAAATGGGCCCATTAGCAATTTTAGGTCATTTGAAGTAGTGTTGACTTTTCAAAATATCCAAAATTTTCCCAACTTCCACAAGGCATAACTTACTCAATTTTTAAGCTTTTCTCATGTTCTTGGACATTTTGGAAAGGTCTTTGAGTCCTCTAACCAATGCCTTTGGTCCCATGTCATTTTGATTTACCAATCTCAAGTTATGGTCTTTGACTTAAAGTCCCTTTCTGTTGACTTTTGAAAATGACCTATAATGTTGAAATTGATAACTTTTTGTGAGAGCATTTCTTGGACTTGAAGTATGAAGATGAGTTGTAGGAAATGTCTTTCTCTTCAAAATGAGCTTTGGATGGGATTTTTCTGATAATCCATGTGAAAGTTATGCCCTGGTCAATTTCAGTTGACTTTTTCAACTGTCCAAATATAGTAACTTTTGCATCTTTGATGATTTCTGAGCCAAATTTTGAGAATCATGATCAAGCATTGATCAAATGATGTTTGTGGCTTCAAAATGATATGTTGACCAAAAATTTGAACTTTTGACTGTCAAATGACCATTTTGCCCCTATAGTTGACTGTAGTGCAATTTAGGGTTTTGACTGTGCAATTTTGAGCTGAATGCCTTGAAACTTGATATGAGGATACTTGACCATCTTTGTAAGCATATGAGACTTGATTGGGCCTTTGAAAACTTCATTTCTTTGATCAGAACACAAACCCTAGTTTTGACCGTATAGGGGGCCTTTGCACTGTGTAACCCTTGGGGAATTTTGTGACCTGACTTGGCAATTTCTTGAAGAATATGGGAGGGCAAATTTTGGGGTGCAACAGTTGCCCCTGTTCAATCTTCTTAGACCTGAGGATGCAGATTGGCTGACGTGCCTTTCGTAATCCGAGGGTAGAAGATGATTGGACACTAAAGTGCCCAGAAATTTGCGCTCACATAGTGACAGTGATGGGGGAATGGGCTTATAGATGCCATTTGGAGATTGCTGGATAGGACGATGGGCTTATAGATGCCATCGGGATGTTGATCGCGTAGGAGATTCCTTAGCGAGAACCTGCATACCTGCAAAAGAGAAAATGAGTACCTGACACGTTGCAGGAGCTGATTTTAGATGCTTGGTATAGATGGGTCCTGACTGGTTACAGGAGCTGAATCTGGAGCTTCAAACGCTGCTGAATGAACCAGGGATGGTTACTACCTTAGCATGAACGGTAAGAGAACCTTGGGCGACTTTAACTTCAACAACGTTCGTTGAGAAAAATCTTGGGTGTCTTTAACTTCAACAACGCTTGTTGAGAAAACTCCTGGGTGTCTTCTACTGGAATAAGAATCAGGGAGATCTTAGGGTCGATCTGACTGAACCAGAGAGGCCTTTGACTGGGTAGGAATCAGGAAAATCTTAGGGTCGATTTAACTGAACCGGACAAGGTCTTGGAATATCTTCAACTGGATAAGCATCAGGGAGATCTTAGGGTCGATCTGACTGAACCAAGAGAAGGCCTTTGACTGGATAAGCATCAGGAAAATCTTAGGGTCGATTTAACTGAACCGGTCAAGGTCTTGGCATATCTTCAACTGGATAAGCATCAGGGAGATCTTAGGGTCGATCTGACTGAACCAAGAGAAGGCCTTTGACTGGATAAGCATCAGGAAAATCTTAGGGTCGATTTAACTGAACCGGACAAGGTCTTGAAATATCTTCAACTGGATAAGCATCAGGGAGATCTTAGGGTTGATCTGACTGAACCAAGAGAAGGCCTTTGACTGGATAAGCATAAGGAAAATCTTAGGGTCGATTTAACTGAACCGGACAAAGTCTTGAAATGTGATTGAGAATTTAAACTGCATCTTTCCTGAAAGGTAAAAGTCAGTCATATGCAATGCATGATATGGATCAAGCAATGATGTTCTCAATATAAAGGAGACTTGTATGATGCAGTGCGTTATGCATGCTATGTATGTGAGGTTTTATGTATGTTTTCGTCTAGGAAAGTGAATCCTTGACGGGTGCCGGGAAGTTGTATCCTGGTCTGACGTTGAAGAATAGATTTTACTTCCGCTGGGGATGATAACTGCAAGAATACCGGTAGGAGAAGATAACTCCGTTGCGGAATAAACTTGGCAAATGGAAGGTCCTGCGGGGAGAAAAGATACTCTAGCGACTATGCTGGGAAGCGGTACTCTGTGGGGATAGAGATGCTTTGCTGAATTGTTGAGGATGACTCGCTGAGGATACCTTGCTGTATGAAGTGTTGACGGACTTCGCTGGGGTAAGAAGATTCTGTCGACGACGCTCTTTCCATGGCTTTTGGCTGAGGATAACCCAGTTATATCCTGTTAAGGAAATAACTCTTTAAATAAAGCCGGACGACGCGTTCGTGCTCTGTGAGGATAAGCTTCCAGAATCTACTGGGGATAAGCTTACTGCTTGGGGATATGAATTCCAACTTTCCTCGGGAAACTGGATTGGACTCTCCTGGGGAAGTATTGAACCGTATTGGTAATGTTCTTCGACGGAACCTACCCTGATACCTTGGAGGATAGAACAATCCGATTGCTTAGACCACTCTTTATTGCCCCTGTTTCTATGGGGGAGGCACTTGTGGGGTGCTGATAGTTGTTGATGGACAAACCTTCTTCTGGTAGACAGATGGCAGGACATAGTCGTACGCTTTAATCCCTAACTTTTGCCTGGACCGCCCTTTCGGGTTTTCAGTCCACCGGGATACCCATTTTTTGCTCAAGCCGCCTTTTCAGGTTTTCGACTTGCCGGGTGTACAGATTTTTTCATTTCACCCCTTCATTTTGCCCGAACCCTTTTGGTTCGCCGGGAAGCCCTTATTTTTGCCTAGGTGTGTCAACCTAGCGGGTCTTTGATTTTGCGTAGTATTTTTCGACTATGTCCACGCTCTTAGAATGCAGGTAGGTGCCCCTGGCTGCTTGTGTTGCCATATTACCAGAAGGTGTCTGATCGTGCAAGATTCGTTGCTGGAGTGCCCCAAGTGACTCAGGCAGAGATTTGCCCCAGGCTTTTTGGCCTTTTGAGAGATTCTCTGGATCTTGACTTAACTGCCCCAGATGGTAGACCATGATCATGCCGTGCCCCTTGATTGGAAGTGCTTTTGTTCACTAGGTATTCATCGTGCGAATTTTCCTGCTGTTCAAACAAAAAGTCATGTGCAAACAAAGTTATGTTAAAAATTCAAAGCTTATGTCTGTCTTGAAGATTTTGAAAATGCATTCTTTTTCATAAAACAAGTGAATGTTTGTAAAACGTGATGTCAACTCCGTATTTACCGTAGGCCTTAAGGAGTCAGGATACCTTTCGTGACAGTATGCTTTCGAGCTAACCCATGCTTCAGCTAGGACTTTTGAGGGTTATAACGTGGCCTGGTTCACGGTTTAAGAAACAAAGGATAAAGGCTCAAATTATTTGTACCCACCCGCTCTTCGTGATGTTCTCCAAACCTAAACTCAGTTGATCGTGCGTTAGACCTTGCTTGAGTCTTTGCTTTGATGTTCCAATAATGGTTCAGATGTTGATGATTTCTTTTGAATAGGCAGTCATTTTTTGCTTTGGGTGAGGGTTTGTGAGACCTCTTTCTTGATTTTTGTTATCCCTTTCTTTTTTTGCCTGAACTGTTTCTTTTTTAGAATTACAGTCAGCGGGATGCCCCAGTCTTGTAAGTCTCCTTCATGGGTTTTGACTTAATGGGTTTTTCATTTTTTGAGATAATGACTGCCTGTCCTTGTGATTTATTCAGAACCATCACTGTCTTTTTGTTTTGTAAGGACTCCTTTGGTGCCATTTGTTATGCACTTGGATCAACTGAGAGAACTACCCTGCCCCAGGTTATGATAAAGGGTTTTAAATTTCGAAAAGAAAAACTCCTACTTCTTCGGCTTAGAGGGGTTGACGAGGGATTATCATCCTTATAACTCCAGTGTTTAGGGATTGAAACAATGCCTATACCTCATCAGCGGGGTCTGTTCAAAAGCATACTGTAGATTATGGTATCGTTTTCGTCATCCTCCCTCAAGAGGCTTAGAATTTTAGATCCAGAGTTGACATCAGAAAAAATATGAAAAGAAATTTGAATATAATGAAAACAATTGTATTAATTCCCAAAACAGACGTATGCGATGCATTGATAGAATAAAAGAGTTTGCTATGACATTAATTGTTTGTATAAGCAAAGAAGAATACAACTCAAAAATTCAAATAAACAAAAGGCTTCAATGATTGGGCAACGGAGCAGTGATTATGTTCGGAGTCTCAGGAACTTCAAACTGAATCTCCCTGGCGTCGATCATGTCTTGAATCTTGTTCTTGAGAGGCCAGCAGTTGTCCGTAGTATGCCCCGGGCTATCAGAATGATATGCGCACCTATCATGGGGATGATAGTTGGGAGCAGAAGTGTTCGGATTCCGAAGAGGAGCCCTTAAAGTGATCAGCCCTGCCTTCAACATTTGTTGCAGTGCTTGATCCAGCGACATGTTGATTTTGGTGTACTGTCGTTTCTCCTTTCGCTGCTGCCCCTGTCCTTGTTGAGCAGGTCCGGGATTGGAGATCTGGATTGCCCCTACCTCATGACGGCTCTTTTTACCGTGCACAGTATTGGACTCTTTCTTTCCATGATGAGGCCTTTTATCAGAAGGTGCAGCCTCTTGAATTTTCCCAGACCGGATGCCAACTTCTATTCGCTCTCCAGTCAAGATAAGATCTGTGAATCCAGCAGACGAATTCCCAATTAGGTGGTTGTAGAACGGACCAGACAGGGTCCCCAAGAACATATCGACAAGTTCCCGATCAGTCAGAGGTGGTTGTACCCTTCCAGCAAGATCCCTCCATTTCTGCGCATATTCTTTAAAACCTTCACTTGATCCTAACGACATACCCTGGAGTTGGGTACGCGTAGGAGCAAGGTCGGCGTTATATTGATACTGCTTGTAGAAAGCAGTAGCCAACTCCTCCCAGTTACGAACCTTGGTCCCATCTAACTGATAGAACCATTCGAGATGAGTCCCTGAAAGACTCTCCTGGAAGAAGTGGATCCACAAATTCTTGTCCACCGTATATGGTTGAATCTTCCGAACATAGGACCTGAGATGTAACTTGGGACAAGACGCCCCGTCATACTTGGTAAAGGATGGTGCTTTGAACTTCCGAGGAATAATCATACCAGTTGACAAACCCAGATCTCCAAAATCCAGCCCAGGTACCTGTTGTATTTCCATAGCATTCAAACGGTCTTCCAACTGTTTGTACTTGTCTTCGGCAGGAGGGTATTGTTCGTCGTTGAAATCTGTCTCGTTGTCGGAGACCACTGGACTGGGAACCTCTCTCTCATGGTGACTGCTTTCCCTCACAGATGGAGTAGTCCTCTCAGTTTCAGTCTGCGGTGTGTTCCCAGATCTGCGTCTAGGGCTGAACAAAACAGTCCTCTTCTTCTTCTTTTCCTTCTTCAAAAGCAAAGCCTTCAGATCTTGTTGCCCCTGGGTCAAATTCATGATCAGCCCTTGGAACTGGGCGTTCTGAGCCTGGAGGGCCTTGATAGTGTGCTCGGTTGAGGATTCAGGATTCATGACGATCGGCTGAAATAAACAGCGAAGAAGGGTAAGCAACCTGTCAAAGGGATACCTGCAATGCAATGAGATGTATGACATGCATGTAATGTTTTCAAGGACCTCGCGGGGTAAACAAATTGTTAGAGTTGGAAACTGGGGACTTGATTGAAGGTACTTTATGTTGTTGAGAGTCCTTCTTCAAGGGTCAAAGGCTCACCATATTCAGTGGGTCATAGCCCCTGACTACCTTGGCTAGAGGAAAATAAATCCTCTTTGCCCCTTGCTGGGATAGTTGATTTACCATGACCTGCATCACAAGCCCTTGAGGTCCTTGAAATGGGTTAGGATGTATGCAATGGTATGATGTCATGATGCATGGGGTAATATGAATAAACCCTGTTATAAGTCCCTATTAAAGACTGTAAATAAAACCTGCAAGCAAAGTCAGTAAACCCTGTTATGAGTCCTAATTAAGGACTACAAACAAAACCTGCAAGGAATTCAATAAACCCTGTTATAAGTCCTAATTAAGGACTATAAACAAAACCTGCAGGAAACTCAAGTGTCAGACAACAAGCATGCAAACAGTCAAGTACGAAGGCACACAAGTCACACAAGAGAAACCCTTAGAGTTTAGGCCAGCCTGAGGTCTAGGTAGTACCCTCTTGAAGTTGGTGGGCTCAACCTGTCCTATTAGAAGTAACCGGGTTCTAAGGGTCCCAATATCACGGGATTGCTTTCATTGTTCATCGTTTCGATTTAGCCACTGAACTGGCGACCGAAATATTCCAGGAAAGCAACCCTCAATTGAGTGTAGTATCGAGTATCAACCAACCTCGGACTGCACCAAAGTCAGTTATCTCACTACCCTAAAGAGGCCAAGATAGTTCAATTAAGGTTCCTAAGGTCTGTTGATGCTTCACGACACCACGCGGAGGCCCCGTACTCTCCTTGACTGAACTCAAGGGTTACCGGTACACACCAAAGTGCCACATCAACGTAGCAGACTATTTCAACCATGTCGGTATACCCCGCACAGTTCCCTCACAACCTTGTTGCTACTTTCTAAGAAGGTATCCCCCATATCCGGGTTAGGATCTATAGAACTCCCAAGCAACCCACAATTTTAAAGCACACAAGGGAAACAATTGAAAACACAGTTATGAACTAGCCCTAAGGTACACCTCACTTTATAGATATCCCCAGCAGAGTCGCCAGTTCTGTGATCGGTGGATCTGAAACTGACTGTTTAACGCTGGTTCGCGAAATGTCGCGGAAGCAAGAGTCGCCACCGTCTTTTATTTTCTCCAAACGGAAAGGACAAAAGCACAGAAAAATTCCTTAAAGAGATTGCTCTCGGTTCGGGAGGTAGATTATAGAAAGGGAAGGTGTTAGCACCCTTTCTATCCATGGTTATCCATGGGCTCTTAGATACTTGCTCATTGTGTTTTCAAAAAGGTTTGTTTGCTTTTCAATGTGGGTTTTAAAAGTTTCTTTGAAAATTTCAGATCGACTCATGCGTCAGAGTGTTTGAAAAATTTGCTTTGAAAGCTTTTGAAAATGTGTTGGTGTGAAAAGTCTTTTTGAATTTGTTTTGAAATTTGAGCAAGTATCCATGAGAATCTACCTACTCTAAGGAATTCGCCTGTGTAAATGTCCTTTAAAGTAATGCCATCCCACCATTGAGAGGTAGGTAGCACCACCGTTGGAGGTGTTCGGGTCAATTCGATATTCGGGACATGGTGATCACCAGAGCAATGGGAAGACACCTTAGAAGCTACCCTCATGCCAGGTTCCCGGATCATGAGGACTTACTAAGACATCCTCTACTCGACGATCACCTTTCGAGGCAAGGCAACAGTGAGGCGTACCCTAGGGGTGGTGTGTGATTTTATGTGTCATGTTCATTTTGCATTTGTCTTGTCATATGATTGGTGTTCTACGCTTGATTTTATTTAAGGCCATACATTCTTTCATGCTTTTTGTTAACAGTTAATATTTGCGGAAAAGTAAATCTAAAGCTATTACAAATGGCGCGGGTCCACATCGCCAAAATTAAACCGGACCCGATTTGACGGAAAGTAAATAAAGCAAAAGAAATAAAAATGCGAGAAATTTAAGTTACAACGCTTTGGGAGAGGTACATAATTAATTAAGTGCAATAAAATAAATACGCAAATTAAACAATTAAAAATATGGGCGTTGGACCCTTTAGCAAAAAATTAAAGTTAATGAATTTTGGTATTTTTATGTTTTTAGGATTTAATGGAAAAAGAATTATTTAAAATTAAAATGAGATGTAAACCCTAATTCTAATGGTTTTTAGATTTATTATGAAAAATATTAAATTAAGATCTAAATGAAACCCTAATTAATTATATACAATTTAATTATAAAAAATAATAAATAAATAAGTATTATGATAAAAAAGGAAAAAATTAAAAAGGAATAAAAAGTTATTAAACCTAATTCTATATTTTTGGATTTTTAGTTATAAAAAAGAATTAAAATTAAAACCTATTTAATACTAAATTTATTACAAGCATTTATTTATAAAAATAATTAAATAAATAAATATCATATTTTTTTGCCTTTTCTGATTTTTTTTGCATTTTTATGTATTTTGTAAAAATAATTAACTAATTTAAACAAAAAAAGTAAATAAAACAATAATTGAAAGTAAAATATAAAAAATAGAGAAAGCAAACCAGGGAGGGGGGTTCAGGCCCCAATTGTGAGGTCCTTTGTTAGCAACTTGGCCCATTAAGCATTGAAATCCGTTGACTTTTGTGCAAGCATGTTGTGCGTGGACTATGGTACATGATGCTCTTCAGATCTAAGCCTTTGGTTTGATCTCCAGGGGGACGTGTCACGCTTGATGGTGAAGGACTATGGTGGTTGTCTACATAAGCGCTGCATGTGAATATTAGAAGAAAAATAATATTGAAGTTATACAGACCTGGGACTCGAACCCAGGTCTTGCACCTTACCAGCCAACACCTGTACCACTACACCATTTGAATCACATTTAATATATAACAAACAACAATTAATAAAAGAGAAAACGTGGGTTAGTGCTTGGAACGCGCGAACTTTTCAAACGGACCAACCAAACCTCGCCACCACATCATCTTCTTCGTTCTATTTTTCTTCTGAAAACAAGGACATATGGCAACGGTTTCAGACGCGTTCCACTAGATGGCTTTAGAAAAAATAGCGAATAGCGCTATATGGTTGATAAATTGATCGCGAGGGTTGGTCCATGTTCGTCCCAATGCGCTGAATTGAATGGTCTTGGTTTGGAGTTCTAATTTTGCTTCGTTACAAAAACCCCAATTTTGAGCTTTGTAAACCCTAGAAACCTGTCATGGCGAAATTGTATATACAGCATGATAATCGAATTAAAGGCATGGGTTAGCTTCAAAAACTCACAACAAACATGAATCAATAAATAAAAATGGCAAAGGATGCATAAATCATGATGCACAATTCTGAATTTTTCTCTTTGCAGTTCGAGTCATAGATACCAATTCTTGGAGCTTTGGTTGTTGTTTTTGATTGGCACACGTTCAGAGAACCTTGAGGAAGCTAATGGAACAATTCTTATGCTTTGAATTGACCTCTAGCACTGATTTCAGTTTTTGAGTTTTGAAGGAATTTTTCAAGTTTGTCTATGGCCTTTTAGCGCAGCATTCAGTCTCTTGTGATTAGGGTTCTCTTTGTGCTTATGTAATGAGGCTATTAGGTTAAGAAAATTGATAAAAATCCCTTGTAATCTTTGATTGAAGATTTGATTTGCTTAAGGATCTTTTTGAATCTTTTTCACATGCTCTTGTACCAATTTGCATCCAATCACCCCAAATCTTTCCTAATTTGCCTTTATACGAAATATTGACCTTAAAACATGTATAAAAAGATTGGTTTGGTTAATTTAAACATTTTTCATATATTTAATTGATTTAATTGAATTAATATAAATACAAATTCAAATAAATAAATAAAAAATGAGAAAATGCTTCCCTTTGGGCCAAGTGGTCGTGCATATGCTTGGAATGATGAATCATGGAAGAAAAATGGGCCCATTAGCAATTTTAGGTCATTTGAAGTAGTGTTGACTTTTCAAAATATCCAAAATTTTCCCAACTTCCACAAGGCATAACTTACTCAATTTTTAAGCTTTTCTCATGTTCTTGGACATTTTGGAAAGGTCTTTGAGTCCTCTAACCAATGCCTTTGGTCCCATGTCATTTTGATTTACCAATCTCAAGTTATGGTCTTTGACTTAAAGTCCCTTTTTGTTGACTTTTGAAAATGACCTATAATGTTGAAATTGATAACTTTTTGTGAGAGCATTTCTTGGACTTGAAGTATGAAGATGAGTTGTAGGAAATGTCTTTCTCTTCAAAATGAGCTTTGGATGGGATTTTTCTGATAATCCATGTGAAAGTTATGCCCTGGTCAATTTCAGTTGACTTTTTCAGCTGTCCAAATATAGTAACTTTTGCATCTTTGATGATTTCTGAGCCAAATTTTGAGAATCATGATCAAGCATTGATCAAATGATGTTTGTGGCTTCAAAATGATATGTTGACCAAAAATTTGAACTTTTGACTGTCAAATGACCATTTTGCCCCTATAGTTGACTGTAGTGCAATTTAGGGTTTTGACTGTGCAATTTTGAGCTGAATGCCTTGAAACTTGATATGAGGATACTTGACCATCTTTGTAAGCATATGAGACTTGATTGGGCCTTTGAAAACTTCATTTCTTTGATCAGAACACAAACCCTAGTTTTGACCGTATAGGGGGCCTTTGCACTGTGTAACCCTTGGGGAATTTTGTGACCTGACTTGGCAATTTCTTGAAGAATATGGGAGGGCAAATTTTGGGGTGCAACAAGTAGCCTTCTGGAACTTTAACCTCACTTAGGAACTTACACAATATTTTTTTCTCCTTTCTGGATAGAGTGTAAACAGCAGGTGGTAGATATGTTCGTGTTCCTTTTTTCACGGGTCCCAATTCAGTTCTTATTCCCATCTCTACCATGTCCTCCCTTGCTTTAAGACCATCCTTAGACTTCCCTTTTATATTGATTAACGTACCAATAACACTGTCAAATACATTTTTTTCAATATGCATAACATCAAGAAAATGTCTTACGTACAAAGATTTCCAATATGGCAATTCAAAAAAAATCGACCTCTTCTTCCACCCACCTGTAACAACTTTATGTGCAAAAGGCTTGCCAAACTGAATACTCACATCTTTCACCTTTTCAAATAATTGATCACCTGTCAATCCAGGCGGAGCTCTACGTTGTTTGGTATCTCCGTTGAACGCTTTTCTCCATCCACGAGATTGATGTTTAGAATTTAAGAATCTACGATGACCGAGAAAGACATTCTTCTGACAAAGTTTCAATCGCATCGTATCGGTTCCATCTTCACAGATAGGACACGCTTTTTCACCTTTAAGGCTATACCCGAATAGATTTCCGTAGGCTGGAAAATCGTTAATTGTTCCAAACAACATCGCCCTCAAGTTGAAACTTTCTTTCCTATACCCATCATAAACCTCCACACTGTTCTCCCACAAAATCTTCAAATCTTCGATTAAAGGTTCCAAATATACGTCTATGTCATTTCCTGGTTGTTTAGGCCCAGAAATTAACATATATAACATCATGTACTTACGCTTCATACATAGCCACTGAGGTAGGTTATAAATCATAAGAATTATAGGCCATGTGCTATGCGAGATACTTTGAATACCGTGTGGGTTCATTCCATCAGTAGACAATGCCAAGCGAAGGTTTCTTGCGTCTTTTCCAAATTCAGGATAATCATTATCAATTTTCATCCACTGTGGTGAATCTGCCGGATGTTGAAACTTTCCATCAACAATTCTTTCATCTGCATGCCAAGTTAAGTGTCTTGAATCGGTTTCACTATGATACATCCGTCTAAATCTCGGAATTATAGGAAAATACCATAAGACTTTTGCCGGAGACAACTTTTTCTTATATCTAGGGGCACCGCATTTAGGACACTCATTTAACGATGCATACTCGTTTCGAAACAAAACGCAATCTTTTGGACAGACGTGTATCTTGTCATAGCTCATGCCAATAGAGTACAACATCTTTTTGGCCTCATACGTTCGATTGAGGAGAACATTATCCTCTGGTAGCATATCTTTCATAAGGGCTAATAACTCTGTGAAACTTTTATCCGACCATCCATTGCCTGCCTTTAAGTTGTACAACTTTAATACCATAGACAATCTTGTGAATTTTGTACAACCATTATACAACGGTTTCTCTGCATCGCTTACCAACCTCTCGAACATTTTAGGACAATCATTAAGATCTTCTTCAAGCGCTTCTGCAATCTCTTCAACTCGATCATAATCGTATGTATCTGTGCCATTGTCGTTTGAAGCATAGGTCCTATTATCCCCCGATTCATCATTCCCGTCACTTTTCTCACCATGCATATTCCAACATGTATAACTTTTATCAATTCCATACCGTATTAGATGCGATGCCAACTGAACCGCGTCAACCCGATTCCCATAACAGCAACACAAACAAGGACATGTCATTCGACTGGGGTCTTCGGCGTGCGCAACAGCAAACTTAATGAATTCCGATACCCCGTTCTTGTACTCTTTCGACAATCGATTGGAATACATCCATGTCTTATCCATGGTTTACGGTTTCTGAGTCAATCTGAGCTAAATGATAAATTAGAAAACAAAACCAATACTCAAAACTTGCACTTGCTCTTGCACAACCATATAACAAAACCAATACTCAATACTTTTCACTAAATTCATTTTATTCTATCAACTAATCACATTTTATGATTACATCACTAATCACAATTCTTAACTCTCATAATTTTATATAAGCATGCATTCTGTTACCTTAAAAAGTTGTTTTTGTTTCTTTATCCATCTCATTAACAAGTTAATTAATCACCTTACATTATCTCTAATTAAATATACATATAGATATAGATATATAGATACATAATAATGAATGGTAATGTGAAATGGGGAACCTCGTTTGTTAATGAATCATAATTTCCACCACCATTCACTAACACAAGACAACATCATTAGCACAACCCTCTACATGTCCATTTCTTATATAGTAGTACACCCTTGTTTCATCAAACTCAAGGGCTACCTTATACCAAACTTCATATGTTTCTTATATATGGCATGGCCTCATTTTAGTCTAAGATATGTTTTCTGCTACAAAATTTTGTAATAAACAAAAAGGACAAAATATTTTGTATAGATTGAAAAGAAGAAACAATCACCTGACGGTTCTCCTGTGGCAAGCGGTTCTCTGGTGAGATATATGGCTCTTGTTTTCTGACGATTTGACACGTTTGAGTTTTCCGGTGAGATATGTTGCTCTGAATCGGAAGGTCCTGAAGAAGTTAAAGAAACCAATTAATTTCCAAAACACATTAAACAAACATCAAAAGACAGAGAGCCTTAATCGGGAATCACAACCTGCCGTCCAACTAGTGTGAGTGAGAAACACTAACTGTGCTTTCTAATCAATGAAACAAGAATTTTGTATGTCACTATGGCTTCCAAGAAAATATTTCGTGCCCGATTATTCAATAAACCCTCAATAACTTTTAAACATAATCACCTAACATTAAACCGTCCATTGCTCCAAAAAAAAGGTAACAAAAAAATCATCAAAGGGTTTTAGGAAACATTCAAAAATCATTAAACAACAACAACCAATACACTGTGAATGATGAAGAAAATAATAATCAACGAAAACCTAAACTGATTTCAGAATACGTAAATTAAATAATCGGTGCAGTTCGAGAGAGATTGAACCTTGTAAAGAGAGGGACGAGTCGTGCGGCGGTGATGAGAGTTGACGATGGTGGCGATTGAGCGGAAACAGGCTACCGTGAGAGGACGAAGAAGGAACGAATTTGGGGGTTGGGTTGGAAGAAAGGAAACAAAACAGCCACAATACGAACACACCTTTAATCAAAATCAATAAAATTTATTATAAAACAACCTACGAAAGCGCTTTTAAAAGCGCTTTCTAATGGTCATGTATAACAACGCTTTTACATAAAAAAGCGCTTTCGTAGCATATCCTATAGCAGCGCTTTTAAAAGCGCTTTCTAAAGGCCAGATTTAGCAGCGCTTTGGAAAAGCGCTTTCTAAGGCTGACCTTTAGCAGCGCTTTGAAAAGCGCTTTCTTAAGGTACCCTCTGAAAGGCACCCTTTAGCAGCGCTTCTCAAAAAGCGCTTTCTAAGGGTGACCTTTAGCAGCACTTTTGGAAAAGCGCTTTCTTAAGGAACCCTTTGAAAGCGCTTTTTTTAAAACCTACAGCAGCACTTTTTCTTAAAAGCGCTTTCGTATGTGTGCTGCTAAAGCTTATTTTTGGCGTAGTGTTACCTACGAAAAATGATCTTTACCCTCAAGTTGCCTACGAATAATAGGATGACAGTCCCTTCGAATTGATAAAGTATCCTTACATGTTGCCTTCAATGACATACGACGATCCTACGCCTGTCCCTTCACATCCAATAGATAGGACTACCTACCAACTAATGACATGGATAATATTATCTCTAAAGGAGAAGGAAAAGAATAAGAAAGACCATATGTAGTGGGTAAGACTCCTAATGCTTGCTCATAAACATTCTCACAAAACAAACAAATCATTTTTACACCTCACATTTCAAAACAAATATTTTCCAAAACACTTTGTAAACATTCTTGAGGACTACTACAAGAATTATTACAATGTCTGACTCACATTGGCATTTCAAAATATTTTTAAATCACACACATACAAAGCAAGTTTAAAGTGAGCTAAGCAATTAAGAGCCCGTAGATAACTACAGATGAAAATGGTGCTAACATATTCCCTTTTTCATAACTTACCCTCCAAACTCAAAATCTATCAAAGGTTTTTCCTATTCTTTCCACCTTTTCTTATTGGATAAAAGAAAAGTCGATGGAGACTCTTGCTAACCACAACATTTGCGATAAAATGCTAAACAAGTCAGTTCTCCCACCATATTACACATACCAGTGTCGAAACCTTTATTTTTCAAAATAACTTGAGAAACTTATACATATATGTCCTAGGATCAATCTAGTCGATTCTGCAAGTAACCAAAACATTATCCTTTGGAAGACTATCGTTTGTTTACTAAAAATCGACAGTAACAACTAGTAACTTGTATTTGCAAACATAATCGATTTATTGGAAAATATACATGCATCTCTTACATTGTAATTGTCAAAATCCATATTATATGTTTGCATTCTTGCAAGCAAATTCGTGATATGAGTGTTGTGTTGATTATCAATCATATTTGCAACTTCCATATCGAGAAATTTTCCATTTTGTTCAAAAGGGTTGCTTGAAGCCATTGAATTCACTACCACAAATAATATATTTCAAGACAAAGCTTTCACCTCACCCAACAAAAAAGGAGGTATAATTTCAGGATGTACCATATTTTATTTATTTTATATAAAAAATAGCAACTAATCCCTCGATTTTTGAACATAATCGAGGAGAAAACTAATTCAGGACATGCTTCGAATCCCAATAAATGCATTTTATGTTTTGATTTTTTTAAAAGTGATGCCTTTTTTTTATTTGTAAAAAATTAAATTATTTATTACTTCGGTTTCCTTAATAACTGATGGGTTAGATATTCATATTTCAATATAAAAGCACTTGTAAATTAAGTTTTACCCAAACCTAATTCATCTAAAGTCGCTTATGAAGGGTGAGAAAACACTTAGAGGGGGGGGGGGTGAATAATTTTTTCCTTTTTTATCGCGTAATAATAATGGAAGGACACAAGTAATTTTATCCTGGTTCGTTTGAAACTCAAACTACTCCAGTCCACCCCGCCAAGGTGATTTTGCCTCTCTCAACGAGGACTTAATCCACTATAATCAAAGCTGATTACAAATGCACCACCAAACTATTATGGCTAACAATACAATTCACAAGCCAACTGCAAGTGACTAACACCTCTAAGACTCAACTAGTCCTAACCCTCTTGAGAAATCTGACCCAAATGGTCTCTCAAGGAACAATTACAAAGATTATCTCTTAACAGTAGTGAATCAGAATGCTTCTAATAAGCTATATCACAAACTGTCATTTATCACTAAGATTTTATCCCAGCACTTAAGAATTACCCACTATATACAAAGAGTTTACAAGAAAGAAAATAGCGAGCTTCATTATATTTTGCATGGATCATTAACGTTGCTTTGAAACAAATGGTCTTCTATATATAGCTTAAAATTTTGACCGTTACTGCCTTGAAGAGATAGTATGCATTAATGATGCGTGTTAGCTTGACCTTTATGTTTCCAATGCTCTCGTGTGTAGTACCACTTGAGTGTGTTAGTCGTCTTAGCATTAAATGATCAACGGTACTGTCAGAGCTTGTCTCTGGAAGTTTAAGAGTTTACTTGCAGCGTTGCAACATCTGAGTTTGCTTAACTTTTCTTCTATCAGAGTTTTCTATATCACTTCTTCTGTTAGAGTTTTCTTCATTTTATGTTCATCAGAGTTTGCTTCAGCTTGCATTATCAGATATTGCTTTCAGCGTGCTTCTTTCAAATCGTTTGCTTCAACTAGATTTATCAGAGGTTGCTTAAGATTTCTTTTTATCAGAGTTTTCCTTGGAGTTCTTCCTTCAGAGTTTGCTTCAGACTTGGGTTTACATAAAATTTCTTAGGAACGTCTTTATCCTTTTTCTGCTCAGCGTAGAATGATGTTTCACTTTTGAGAATGCTTAAGTCAGAACATCATCTGAATTAGAAAACATGCACATCAGAGTATAACATATATTATACAAAATTATTTCATTGTTATCATCAAAACTCTAAGATATGATTAGAACCAAACTTTGTTCTAACAATCTCCCCCTTTTTGATGATGACAAAACAATTCAGATTTTGATTTTTAAATTTTTTTGTGCAAGAGTGAGAATCTCCCCCTGAGATTGATAATCTCCCCCTGAGATAAATATTTCTTCTTCTGAAATAAATAATAAAAGAACTTAAATGCATAAGAGAAACTTCCTGAGATTGTTCTTCAGAGCTTTGGGACATTTTTCTTTCAGAGTTTCTTTAAGAGCTCCTGATCTTTTCTTCAGAGTTTCTTTAGCAGATCTTTACCAGATGATGTTTAGAGCTTAGTCTTTCAGAGTCTTGAGGTACATGCATATCTCTTAAACAGGAACAAACTTTGTATTTTGTTAGTAATGTTTGAGATTTAATCCCATAACTGCTATCATGGATTAGATCAAAATCACATTTTTCTCTCCTTTTTGTCATAATCAAAAAGCAAAAAAAATTAAAGAGATTCAAAAGATTTTTATATAGAAGATATCAAAGGACAGAAGTACAAAAATGTGTGTGATACGGTGGGAGAACTGACTTGAGGTTTTGCGTTTGTGTTCGCAATTGTTTGGTTTAGCAAGAGTCGCCACCGACTTTTTATTTTATCCTAAGGAAAGGTCAAAAAGCACAGGAAAGACCTTTGAGATGTTTTCGTGGTTCGGGGTAGATTATGAAAAGGGAAGGTGCAAGCACCCTTTTCATCCATGGTTTTCCATGGGCTCTTAGTTACTTGTTATTAGATCACTTGCCTTTGCTTTTCAATTGTTTGAAATGGTGCTCTTGTGTGTGGTTTTGAAAATGCTTGAAAAAGAGGTCTTGTCTAGGCAACCTTTATAATGATTCTTGTTTGAATATATACAAAGGTAGATTGTCTTTTTGAAAAGATATTTCAATGTTTTCAAAGTTTATTTTGAAATTATGTTGTGAGGTTTGTTGAAAATGGCAAGGATATTTTGCAAGCTTTTGATCAAGTAACTAAGAGTTGTCTACCCTATTTTACTCAAAGATCTTTATTATGTTTTTAACCCTTTTGACAGTGTTATTTCACCATTGCATTTGGTGAACAACCTTGTGTTAGGATGTTAAAAACGGGACAGATGCGTGTCATCGCATACAATCATCGAAAGCAACTTGTGAGACGCTCTAGCCAATTTTGTAAGGGACGAGATCGTTTTATCAAAGGAAACATTGAGGGTCATCGAGGGACTACGATCTTTGTTTATATTAAGGGGCATTTGCTAGAGTGTCTCATATTTGAGGGACATGATTGCATTTCCGAAGCAACAAGCGAGGTTACCCTAGAGGTGCAAGTGTGCATTGTGTTTGTCAATTCATGCATTTGTCTTGTATTAGGTTATCTAGCGATTGATTTGAATCTTGCCATACGCGCCTAATTACTATACAATATATTGAAAGCAATAAATTGCGGGAATTTAAAGTCTAAGTTATTACAAAAAGTATCCGGGGATGGGGGTACAATTATTACAAATGGGGATGAGTCTCACAAGAATAATAATGTTCACATATCAAATGTTACAACCAAATCGAATTGTCGCAATTCAATATAAAATTATAACAAATTATAAAATAAGAGAATCAGTAATTTATGAGATGTATGTATTTATTTACAAATAAACAAATAAAAAATCTATTCTAAAGAAGAAAGATTAAAATAATATATTATTCTTTGTATGTATCTTATTAATTAACAAAATATTAACTCAAATTAAAAATCTTTTTTTTTATATTTTCATTATGTGATAATAAAAAGAAAATGGTTTAGAACAAATAAGAAAATCAAATTATTTTAAATATTATTTAAAGTATTATTATTATTTTCTTTGTTTTATTAATTATGAAGAAAAAAAGACTTAAGGAAAGAAAAATTTATTAATCAAAATTCTATTATTCACATATTTTTAAAGAAAACAAAATTAATTAAATAAAACTTCTATTACACTTGTATTTTATTAATGTAGCAATTATTAATTAATAAAGAAAATTAAAACTATGTTAAGAAAATCAAAGTAATTAAAAAAAACAAAATTTTAATATTATTTGGTTTTATTATTAAAAAAAGAAAAGGAATCAAATTAATTAAAATGAGAATAAAATAAAAAAAGTATTAGTTTAAACAAAATAAAATTAAAAAAAGAAAGATGATGGGCTTAAGGCATGTTTTTGGGTAGCCCAAATGAGAACAAATCAGAATGGAAAGAAAGAATGTGGGTGTGGGGGGGGGGGGGGGGGTGCGCTAGCCAGCATTGGTTGGTTTTGATTGGGTTTATGAGGTGGAGGCCCCAAAACAAAATGTTGTAACATTTTTTAGGGTTGACATTTTTAGGGTTTGTGGTGTGGCCTTACAAGCGGCACCGTTCTCTCACTCTCTTCTTTGTTTCTTCATCTTTCTCAGGCCATGAGCGCTGATCTTACCTCCATGCTTAGGTCGCCGGAGCGCCACCCTAACTCTCTCCCCTTTTCACGACGGTCAAAGGCCCTGTTCGAACGGTATGATTCGTTTAGTTCGCGTTTTACAGTTTGTTTTCGTTTTGCTTGCATGTTCAATTTTATTTCCTGATCTATGATATTAGGTCTAAGATGCAGCGAGGGTTGAGAGAAAAAAGATATACCTTGGGGATCTTTCTGGAAAATGGAGGGAGAGGAGAAAAGGGTTGGACCCGGCGACGCTCTTGGTGGCCGGAGGCGGAAGAAGATGATGGCCTAGCTTTGCTTTGGTATCTCGCTTTGTTTTTTTGAGGATTTTGAATGTTTGATGATGAAACTGTTCTGAGAACTGTGATTTTTGTTGTTGATGATGATGTGAAAATCTGAAGCTGTTATTGTTCTTGATTTTTGTTGATGATGAAAAATTCTGAAACTGTGTTTTTGCTTATGAACCTATCTTCCTTTTCTGAATTTTGATGGTTGATGGTTGATGGTGAACGAATTCTGAAACTGTTATCGTTCTTGATTTTTGTTGATGATGAAAAGTTCTGAAACTAATTATTGGTTTGTTCTGCAAAGCTTGCTTTCGCTGTTTGGACTTGTTGGCCTGTATGCAGGTTTGATGGCTTGTATATGTTCACAGTTTGGTTGTTTTTCGTGGTTTGCAGTTTTTTTGGCAAGCTTGTTTGCAGTTTGTAGTTTGGCTAAACAGTTTGGTTCTGCATATTTGTGGTGTTTTAGATAGCAGGCCTGTTTGTTGTTTACAGTTTTTTTGCTATAGTTTGGTTTGACAGGTTTGGCAAGTTGGTTGAGAAACTTGGTTTAGTTTGTTTACTGCAGGCTTTGAGTTGTTAGCTTGAAACTTGCTTGGCTTGTGATTTTGCAGTTTGAACTGCAGGCTTGTGGTCTGTTTGATTCTGCAGTTTGGAACTTGGGCAGGTTTTGTTATTTGGCCTGTTTGTAGGTAACTTGTGATTTTGGTTACAGGCATGTGTGTTTTGTTGATTGGCTTGTTGAGCTTGTAGTTTTTGGGCAAGCTTGCAGTTTTATGGTTTGAGCAGTTTTGCTAAACAGGTTTGCAGTTTTTTGTTTGCAGGTTAGCAAGTTTTGAAGTTTTTGTTCTTAGCTGGCTCTCATGTGGGTCTTTTTTAGACTGTTATGCAGTCCTTTCTTTTATTACCTTTTTTTTGTTTGTTTACTTATGCCAGCCTGCCTTA